>OZ022417.1:24027130-24207130 GCA_963989365.1 Rhimphoctona megacephalus
TGATGAAGGATTGCTTGAAGGAAGGTGGATGAGTGTATGGTGCTTACCACTACACTCAAAACATTGTGCGGTTATTCGGCAGTTGACCGCTGAATGTGGTCCCAGGCAATTGAAGCAGAGTCGCCGCTGTTCGGCGACGATTCTTCCTCTCCTTTGGCGATTTTTGACGAAAGTGTGGGCACTTCGCAATGAAGTGTCCGCCCAGACAGAAGTGGCAGCACTGTGTTGCTGATCCAGCTGGGTTGAGGGGTTCCGTCGAATTAATGGCAGCGTTTTCGGACTGTCGGGCCGATTGCTCCTTTTGACGTTGCTCGGAGTTGTTACTCGAGCAGCGAAGGCCTTCACATTGGTGGGCTTTGACGCTGGCGAAGAGCTCGTTTTAGAAGAGGCCGTAGAGGTAGACGGATGCGCGGATGAGGCAGGCCTTCGCACCTCGATGCTCTCTAGTGCTCTAGCGCGAGAGGTCAGAAAGTCTCGAAGCTGTTGAAGTGACGCCGGATCGGTAGAAGAGCCCAATTTGACTTCCCACTGCTCGCGCAAGTGGTAGTCAAGTCTCGAAACGATGAAGTGCACAAGGATGCAGTCCCATGTTTCGAAGGGAAGATCAAGGGCACGTAGTGCATTCAACACCTCCGAGGTGGTATTGATGAGCGTGTTCAGCGCCTTTGATGACCGAGTAGAAATTACCGGAAGTCCGAAGAGACGATCCAATTGAGCATTGATGAGCAAGCGTTTATTCTCGTAGCGGGCCACGAGAATATCCCATGCTGAAGCGAAGGCGTGAGAAGAAATTGGGATGTTTGGGACCAGTTGGGCGGCGTCGCCCCGAAGAGACGTCCTGAGGTAATGCATCTTCTCGACAGCGGTGATGCTGCCAACCATCGAGACAAACAAATCATGAAACTCACGCCAATTGTGAGGTTCACCGGAGAAGGTTCGAAGTTTTATTTCCGGAAGCGACCGTCGTAGGTGAGAAGCAGTTCCTTCGAGAGCAGAAACATCGGCTAATTCGGCCCCCGTGGGCTCGAGGCGATCGTAATGCTCTTTTATGCCGAGAAGACCAACCTTTGCGTCTTCGTAGGCCTGAAAGCACTGGGCTTCGATGCCGTCTTGGAAATATGGTTGATCGGCAAGATTGTCACAGTGCATTTCGAGGAGAAGAGCATGGTCTTGACGGAAGCGGTCCCAGTAGGATTCGAGGAGCTCGAGACGTGTTAAGGCCAGAGTTCGAGACGTGTTGGCTGACGTCGCGTCGGTCGTCTTGTCGGCAATGGCCTTAATGCATTTAAAGGCACTGAAGAGTCCGGTTATGCGGCGATCTAATTTGGCCGCGTTTGAAGTCATGTTGATTGATTATGGTTAGCGAAATGGCTTGAGAGCACGAAAAAACCGGAGATCGATGCGCGAGATTGTTCGATCGCGCACGAAAATCAATCAGAACACGAATAACGCACAGTAAGCGAAAGTGTTCGATCGCGAACTGGCTGAAGAGACCGAAAAACACCGAGAAATGGTACGCGAGACTGTTCAATCGCGCACGAAATACATAAAAATTAAAAACGCACAGTAAGCGAGAGTGTTCGATCGCGAACTGGCTTGAGAGCGCGAGGAAAACCGGAACTCGATGCGCGAGATTGTTCGATCACGCACGAAAATAATCAGAAAATTACTGACGCACAGTAAGCGAGAGTGTTCGATCGCGAACTGGCTGAAGAGACCGAAAAACACCGAAAAACGGTACGCGAGACTGTTCAATCGCGCACGAAATAAACGAGCCGACGAAGGGCACGAGACGAAAAAAAATAAGAACAATAATAATGCACAGGACGTGAGACTGTTCTTTAACGACCTGGCTGAAGAGACCGAAAAAACACCGGAAAACGGTACGCGAGACTGTTCAATCGCGCACGAAATAAACGAGCCGACGAAGGGCACGAGACGAAAAAAAATAAGAACAATAATAATGCACAGGACGTGAGACTGTTCTTTAACGACCTGGCTGAAGAGGCCGAAAAAACACCGGAAAACGGTACGCGAGACTGTTCAATCGCGCCCGAAATAAATAACAAATGAAAAACGCACAGTAAGCGAGAGTGTTCGATCGCGAACTGGCTTGAGAGCGCGAGGAAAACCGGAACTCGATGCGCGAGATTGTTCGATCGCGCACGAAAATAACCGAGCTTTTCTTTACGCGATTGTCCGAGAGAAAGCGTGATGGATTAACGAGAAAAAACGCGGGAGAACACGCGTACCTTCGCGAAGAGTCTCGAAGAATTAGTAGGCGAGTGTGAGAGAGCGCGCACTTGCCCGAAGGCTCACGAAGAGTCACTATGCGGGAGCGAGAGAGCGCGCACTATAGCCCGACAGCTCACGAAGAGTTAATGTGCGGGAGCGAGAGAGCGCGCACTTGCCCGAAGGCTCACGAAGAGTCACTATGCGGGAGCGAGAGAGCGCGCACGATAGCCCGACAACTCACGAAGAGTTAATGTGCGGGAGCGAGAGAGCGCGCACTTGCCCGAAGGCTCACGAAGAGTCACTATGCGGGAGCGAGAGAGCGCGCACGATAGCCCGACAACTCACGAAGAGTTAATGTGCGGGAGCGAGAGAGCGCGCACTTGCCCGAAGGCTCACGAAGAGTCACTATGCGGGAGCGAGAGAGCGCGCACGATAGCCCGACAGCTAACGAAGAGTTAATGTGCGGGAGCGAGAGAGCGCGCACTTGCCCGAAGGAATCTCGAACGTTCGAGAACGAAAGGCGAAGATCCGCACAAAGAGGAGACCAAGAACACGTGAAATTTTATGCGCCGTAGATTATCGCGATGAGCCGGTTGCAGCCCGGCGTTTTTAGCACGTGTCCGAAAATAAAGCCCGTTGAAAAGACCACGAGATTCTCACCTTTTCTCTAGCAATGCACACAAAAATTCTTAATTCTTTTCTGAATCCGGCTCGAAGGACCAAAAAATGTTTGAGAAGTGGCCTTGAATCCTTATAAAAAGAATTAGAATTGTTGGGGATTGCTGAGGAAAGGAATTGAATGAATAGAGGTGAATAAATTTATCGCACTCCGTAATTAACAATAACAAAGCTTTAATAAGCTGTTACGGTTTACAATAAAATTGATGTAGTAAGCGAACAATGGTTTCGCGATCGTAATGGCCGCGAACCCGACGCTCTCGCCGCGTGGGCCGAGAGAAAAAGAAAATGTCCTTGTTAAATTATAACGCGAAGTGTCCAATGAAGCGAGCCGGTTGAAAAAACGATTGACACGTAAAATTAACTGCACACAATACCGGTTGTAAATCGCTACCGCACACAATCATTTCCCGGGTCATTAGAAGTAGAATCTTGAGAAGTCGTTAGAAGCGTGCCGTGAAAAGTAAGACTCATTAGAGCGCTCGAAGAATACTGACTTAGGAAGAAGCCGGAAGAGGCGCGAAAAGGAGGGGGAATGTCCAGTTGGCCCAGTGACCGCCGAGTCCAAGCGCGCGGCCGACCGTGCACTGAGGGCCTCACGCGAGAACCCGGAGAATCAAGGGCTTTTCTGAACAGAATGGATGTTAATATTTTTTTCAATTTCTGGAAATTAAGGACAAACATTTATTGCTTGGTTTTTTCAAGGTGAGGTGAAGTTTTAAGTAATAACAGAAAAAATATTGAATGGTCATTTTATAACTAAGGTCGCGATCTTTTAATACTTGGCGTTCTTTTTTCACTTTTTTAAAGTTTTTTCCGATTGATTTCATATCTTTTTGAAAAATGGCCATAATTACTAACTTTCCTGTAAAGGTAAAAAAATTGTCTCATTCGGAGCCAATGATTTTTTGGATGATTTTTTTTTAATTGAGTAACTTTCTTCATATAATAGCAAAAATATTGAATGCTCATTTTATAACTAAGGTCGCGATCTTCTAATACTTAGCGTTCTTTTTTTACGTTTTCAAAGTTTTTTCAAATTGATTTCCTATCTTTTTGATAAACAAAATGGTAAAAAAAATGTCTCATTCTCAGACAATGATTTATTGGATGATTTTTTTTAAATTGAGTAACTTCCTTCATATGAAGAAAAATCAAAGTCCTGAATAGTAGATTTTTTCATCATTGACGAAAAAAACTGTTGGGTCGGTTTTATTCTGATGAATTTCAAGATAGGTCAATCAATAACCATGTCTCTTGGACGAGACAAATTTGAAGTTGGTAATAAGACAAACTGTTAAACATACGAAAAGGATTTTATCGTTAAAATCTTCTTAAAAATATATACAGAGCTCGCTAATATGACTCAGGACCACTTATTACATTTTATATGCGAATGTAAAAGACAACATTCGATTAGTGAAACTTACATAGAAAATAACGAAAGGACATAAGCATATGATTGAACAAATTTTTGTGTTTTTTTCAATGACATTATTGAACTTTACTTCAATCCTATGAACTTGAGGGTACGGATCAGTCAGGCCACCTGCTTGCGGTTTCGGAAGTGCACATTCTCTCTCTCTCTCTCTCTCTCTCTCTCCCTTCCTCCCTCCCTCCCTCCCGCCCACCCACCCTCTCTCTCTCTCTCTCACTCTCTCGCTCTCCCTCTTGCTATATCTCTCGCTCTCCATCTCGCTCTCTCTCTCTCACTCTCTCTCGCTCTCTCTCTGTCTTTCGCTCTCTCTCGCTCTCTCTCTCTCGCTCTCTCTCGCTCTCTCTCTCTCGCTCTCTCTCTCTCGCTCCCTCTCGCTCTCTCGCTCCCTCTCGCTCTCTTTCTCGCTCCCTTTCACTCTCTCTCGCTCCATCTCTCGCTCTCTCTCGTTCTCTCTCTCTCGCTCTCTTTCTCGCTCCCTCTCTCGCTCTCTCTCTCGCTCCCTCTCGCTCGCTCTCTTTCTCTCTCTCTCTCGCTCTCTCTCGCAATAGTATGATATGATGATTGAAACACTAATTTTTTATATCAATTTAACAACATGAATTTTCTTATATCTCTGTCTCTCTCGCTCAGCAACGCGGCAAGAGGGGGTAGCCTCGTTCAGCGAGCGGTGACGTCACAGGGTAAGGAATGAACATCAGTCTCGTAAAGGACGTATGTCAAACGTAAACAAACGCTTCTTACTTCTTTCTGACTCCAAAAGATATAGAAATTCCCGAAACATTCGATTTTAATGCGCAAAATTATCATATCTCGGGATTGGGTGGACGGATCGACTTGCAACAGAGACCAATGGAAAGAGAAAAATCGAAAAAAAATCAGCCCATACACTCAGAATTTTTACCCAACCCGTTCCTCCGTGAGAGCGGTTTGAAAAATAAAAAAAGACCGAAAACCGTCATATTCGAGTATATAAGAGTGCGGCAGGGCTCGCGCAAGCTTTCTTTTAATACTTGGCGTCGAGCCGCTCCTGCGTTTCTTGATTTACAAAATTCTATTTGCGGTAACCACGATTCCGAGTATACGCTTTAATCTAAAAATAAAAAGGATTTTGTTTCTTAAGGAGGTACGATCATAAGGTCGAATCCAACTTCCGGACTTCAAATTTTTATATTATTTTGACGGATACTTTATGCGCCTATTGCCAAAATTTGAGCTATATTGTTGTATGGTTTTTTCGTAATAAATAAGAAAATTGCGAAGTCGAGCCGTTTAAGCCACTGAAACACGTCGTCTTATGGAGACGGTCGACCGGAAGCGTCGTGAACATGGTTTTTCTGCTTCAGAATCCAAGTTTAGCCATTGAAAAACTGGATTTTGATAGATTGAATATTACAAATATTGTAAACAATCGAGAAATCATACCTCACCGCGTAGTTTGAAACACGATATTACAAAAGTTTCCATTTTCGGTCAAAAAGGAGATAGCACCAACAGATTTGGCACGGTCGCGCGTAACAACTGATGCGATCGGCAAACCTAACCTTACTTTTCTTTGACTCCCGAGTCATAGAGAATCTAATTCGTGAGTTTTTATTTTTGTAAACTAATTATTTACCACGATGGTCGCATATTAGAATCAACAAAAATAAAATATATGAATATTCGACACAAATCAGAAAGGCTGTGGGTAAAATAAATTTAGGCTCGTTTTTAACCCCGAGGAATTAGTCGTACCTCCTTAAAGTTGTCAAAAAAAACCAGTCCTTGTCGAGGCCGAATTTTATTTTGTGCATTTTTCACAAAATGGTAGTGGTTTCAATCGTAAAGTCGGGATTTCAGCAAAACATCTTTTAATTTTTTTACTTAAAAAAAACGCATTGCATGTTGTTTTATATTATAGATTTAAATTTATTTAGAGCAAAAAAATGGCTTACAACATATTTTTTATGCTGTTGATTTTTTGTTTCCAGAAGGCGACGTTTCGTCGCTCGAAGTGTACTTTCTGAAACATATAAATTTGAAATATTTTTTATACCAAAAATATTTCCTTGCAGATAAAGCTACTTCTAACTGTACTTACATCCCATACTTTGCTTTTTTCCCTGCGGAGCTCGTCATATTGTCGTTCCAGTAGGCGATAACTTCTATAATTGAAGCACAATGAAACGTTAATAAAAGAAGGAAAACAATTAATCAGCCAACTATGAAACGACGTGGTTCAGAGATACTCACGCTGACAGTTCCGTGAAAGCGGCAGGGGAAGGACACGAACAACTAATTCAAAAAAGGCATAACATTAAAAAAATATATACTTTTTGAATTATTTCATTTCTTTGCTGTTATCATATTTAATGAATGATTTTTACTTCAAAATTTTATTCGAATTGTGTCAGTACCTAATGCCTTCTACGACAGAAAATGGAAGGACTTCATTTTGAAAGTTTAGCGACTTATAGATGAGACTAATTTTGAATATATTTTGTCCGAAAAAGCAAAATTGAACCATATTTAAAGAAAGAGTTTCCCATTCCTTTATATGTATAAATAAAGTAAATCTATCCATTTCAGGAAGAGAACTGCAGAATAAAAAAAATGAGTAGTTATTTTGTTCACAAGGATCGGCCCGAATTCGAATTCGAAATGTTTTCAGTCTGTCCTCTGAAAATGAATATTCATTTTATTCCGTCCTCATGTTTCCTCTTGAGCTGATTGACTTTTAATTTGTTTATAATCGTTTCATAATTTAATTTAATTAAGGCAACTACTGTAATACGTTAGTCAAATAAGTGCTAAATTTTCACAATAATTTTGTCAGGTGTAATGCACAAATTAATCATAGTGAAAATGAATTTATATCACATCATGTTTCATCAACATAAAAAAGTATCAATAATAATGGATTGCGAAACCATCAACTAATTAAAGCAAATGTGGTAATGGCACATTTTCGTCCATATTTATAAAAGCATAATCCGTATTTTTCAACCGATTTTCAAAGACGACGTCTTATTTTGTTTTTATTTAAATATATTAATAAATATATTAATTAATATTTATTGAATATATGATTATATGAAAAAAGAAAGAAATGAATAGCAACAATTTGCATACGAGATATTGAAAAGCGACCATATTTCATACAATCTACACTACCGACGAAAAGTTTCCGGACAAAAGTTCAAAAAGTCTCGGCGCTGTTTGATGCCATTTCGTCGGTAATATACGTAAACGAATTTAATAAACGGTATTTAGAAGGAGAGGAAGTCAGCTTCATTTTGCTTTTTCAAAAAAAAAGTCACAATTTTTTTACGAACAGTACATCCTTTTGAAAACCACCGTTTTTCGCCTTTTTTTTCTTTTACAGTTGGACCGGGTTTTGAGAAAAAAAAATTTTCTTCCATTTCCTTAACCGGAAACTTAAGGAGAGAAGCTTAAGCTTCAGTTTCGTTTTTTTAGAAGTTCAATGTAATTTTTTTTGGCAAAGTTATCCCGTTTTTGGTGAAATAAGAAAATTTGGAAATTGCCGCGTAATACGAGAACTATTAGGTATAAAAGGAAATCTCAAGGGAGTAAAAAGTTGTGCATGTGATTATTGAGTTCGCTACAATTTTTTCAGATTTTTTTTTCGAAATTTTTTTTTTCATCGATTTTTGATCGAACCTCAGGTATATTGATTTCCGTAACTTGAAAACAATGGTGTTTGTGATAAAACGTCAAGAAAGAAAAAAAGTTTTATTTCTTAATTCCCAACTCATTAAAAATTTCTCAGATTTAAAAAAAAAAAAAATTTCCAACTAGACGGCATCTTTATTCTGCATCTCTCTATTCTTCAATAACTCTATGGGTAATTTCTCTACTCCGACATAATTCTATTCTTAAATATCACTGTGTTTCATCAACTCTATGGCTAAATATCTCTAATCTGCAGTCCTACCAAAACTCTGTTCTTCATTCCTCTATTCTTAAATAAGTCTATGGGAAAAAATCTGTAGTCTGACACATTTCTAATCCTAAATATGTCCATTCTGAAATATCTCTGTGACTAATTAATTATGTTCTTATAAAACCTTATTCTTAAATATTTATGTTCGAAAATAAGTCTAACTCCAAAATAATTCAATTATGGAATATCTCTACTCCAAAATATGTTGTATCGGAATCATCTCTATTCCAGTATATCTTTATTCTTAATAAATTCAAAAAACTCTGTATGGCGAAGAATCTCTATTCTTTTATATCTCTATTCTGACAGATCTCAATTCCGACACATCTCTGCTCCAAAATATCTCTTTTCCGCCACTTCTCTACTCTGGCACATCTCTATTCGTACCAAAACAATTGAAAATTAAAGTGGTCCATAATACGATAAATTATCTGCAGTCAATATAATAAAATGTATATAATTGTATACATTTTAATAATAAAATAATTTATAGTTAATAATAAAATTAATTTAATACATAATAAAATGTATACATTTGTATACATTTTTTACATCGACTGCGGATAATTTATCATATTACGGAACACTTTGATTTTCAATTGTTTTGGTACGAACAGAGATGTGCCGGAGAAGAGAAGTGGCGGAAGAGAGATATTTTGGAGCAGAGATGTGTCGGAATTGAGATCTGTCAGAATAGAGATGTATTGGAATAGAGATGACTCCGATACGACATATTTAAGAGTAGAGATATTCCATAATTGAAATATTTTGGAGTTAGACTTATTTTCGAGCATAAATATTTAAGAATAAAGTTTTATGAGAACAGAGTTAATTAGCCACAGAGATATTTATAAATAGACATATTTAGGATTAGAGATGTGTCAGACTACAGATTTTTTCCCATAGACTTATTTAAGAATAGATGAATGAAGAACAGAGTTGTGGTAGGATTAGAGATATTTACCCATAGAGTTGATGAAACATAGCGATATTTAAAAATACAGTTATGCCGGAGTAGAGAAATTACCTATAGAGTTACTTAAGAATAGAGAGATGCAGAATAGAGATGTAGTACTGCCGTCTAATTAGAAAAAATAAATTGAAAAAAAATCTGAAAATTTTTTAATCGGTTGGAAATTAAGAAATAAAACTTTTTTCTTTCTTGACGTTTTATCACAAACACCATCCTTTTCGAGTTACGGAAATCAATATACCTGAGGTTCTACTGAAAAATGATGAAAAAAAAATTTCGAAAAAAAAATATGAAAAAATTGGAGTGTACTCAATAATCATAGGAGCAACTTTTTACTCCCTCAAGATTTTCTTTTAAACATAATAGTTCTCGTATTATGCGGCAATTTCCAAATTTTGTCTTATTTTACCAAAAACGGGATAACTTTGCCAAAAAAAATTACATTGAACTTCTAAAAAAACGAAACTGAAGCTTAAGCTTCCCTCTTTAAGGATCCGGTTGAAGAAATGGAAGAACATGTTTTTTTCTGAAAACCCGCTAAAACTGTAAAAGAAAAAACAGACGAAAAACAGTCGTTTTCAAAATGATGTACTGTTCGTAAAAAAATTCGTGGAAATTTTTTAGAAGGAGTAAAATGAAGCTGAATTCCTCCCCTTCAAAATGCCATTTATTTAATTCGTTTATGTATATTACCAACAAAATGGCATCAGTAATAGCGCTGAGACTTTTTTGAACTTTTGTCCGGAAACTTTCCAGCGGTAGTGTATATTTAGAAATAGATATATTTTTTGATGGAAATATTTGTGGATGAGATTTTTTAAGAACACAATTTTTCGCTCGATTATTTGAATGATTCGATATTTTCAAAAGGAAATGTAATTAAAGATATTTCAGTTTTTAATTTACCGATGCACCGGTTCGTTTCTACCGTTCGGCCACTCCGGCTGCTGCTGCGGCTCTCGTTGTCGCTGTTGCAGCTGTTGTTGCTGCTGCTGCAGCTGTCGTTGCTGCTGCTGCGGCTCTCGTTGCTGCTACTGCTGCGGCTCCCGTTGCTGCTGCTGCTGCGGCTCTCGTCGCTGCTGCTGCTGCGGCTCTCGTCGCTGCTGCTGCTGCGGCACTCGTCGCTGCTGCGGCTCTCGTTGCTGCTGCTGCTGCGGCTCTCCTTGCTGCTGCTGCTGCTGCTGCTGTCGCTGGCGGTATTCGCGCAGCTGCTCAGCCTGCGTAAGTTGCGCTTGCTGCTGATGTTCTTCTACTTCTTGCAGCTCCCGCAGCAATCGGAGCTCTCGCTGCAATGCCTGCTGCCGTTGCTCTCTGTCAAGCGGCGCTAAATTCTGCCGCTGTTGCATTGGGGGAACCGGAACAACATTCCGCCCCTCCTCCTCTCTGCCCAAATGTAATACCGACGCTTGATCATCCATGACGCTGTTTGAATAAAAACAATATTTCAAAAAACATGTAAAATTCACACACACACACACACACACATACACACACACACGCACACGCGCACGCGCACCCACGCGCACGCGCACCCACGCGCACGCGCACGCGCACGCACACGCACACGCACACGCAACTCTCTCTCTCTCTCTCTCTGTCTCTCTGTCTCTCTGTCTCTCTGTCTCTCTGTCTGTCTCTCTGTCTGTCTCTCTGTCTCTCTGTCTGTCTCTCTGTCTCTCTGTCTCTCTGTCTCTCTGTCTCTCTGTCTGTCTCTCTGTCTCTCTGTCTCTCTGTCTCTCTGTCCCTCTGTCTCTCTGTCTCTCTGTCTCTCTGTCTCTCTGTCTGTCTCTCTGTCTCTCTGTCTCTCTGTCTGCCTCTCTGTCTCTCTGTCTCTCTGTCTCTCTGTCTCTCTGTCTCTCTGTCTCTCTGTCTTTCTGTCTCTCTGTCTCTCTGTCTCTCTGTCTCACTGTCTCTCTGTCTCTTACTCTCTCTCTCTCTCTCTCTCTTGAAAATTTCTTTCTTTCCTTTATTTTCTCCTTTATTTCACATTAATGGAATGTGCGAACATACTTAGATTGATTTATCTTCATTTATTTCCATTCTTCGAACGACGTTCGAAACGATAGATTGGAAAAAAATGAAGAGATTCACCTATGGTGCGCGTGCTAAAGATACAAGTTTCACTATGACTTGTATCTTTAGTACACAGTACAGGATTTCATCGTTCATCGACGATTGTCGATTTATTTATATAAGAAAAGAACTAAAAGAAAAAAAGAATATGAAGAATCCCAGATAGCAGTGACTGTACAGTACTAGTATGATCAGAGAACGCCGTACTATTGCGTGCAAATATTATATCTATATTATGCCGAATTGTACGTTTTGCTATCTGGGATCTTAATATTCAATTCTAATTTACATCGTTGGTTGCCAATAAAGATTTTTTTACCGAATTTCAGTAGTATGTTGAAATTTGTATCATTCACACTGCAGGAGGGAGGGCAAAGATCTTTCGCTGTGCATCAAGAATACAACTTTGCATTCTTGATGCACAGCGAAGGATCGAAGCGAGATGTTTGCCCTCCCTCGCTCAATGCGAATGATACAAATCTCAATGCACTATTGAAATTTGGTAAAAAAATCTTTATTGGCCTCGCTGTGCATCAAGAATGCAGCTTTGCATTCTTGATGCGCAGCGAAGAATCTTTGTTCTCTCTGGCTGCGTATCAACAATACAAAATTCTAATCCTGTTCAATCTTGTATTGATGGTTCGCAGCAAGGGAGGGCAAAGATCCTTTGTCGGTGCGAACTGGAAGAGGGCAAAGATCCTTTGTTGGTATGCAGCATAGGATCTTTATTCTCCCTCGCTGCGTATCATCAATACAAGATTCAACACAATTAGAGTCTTAGATGGTTAGTATGCAGCGAGCGAGGACAATGATTCTTCGCTGCGTACGAACGGTGCAAGATTCAACACAATTTTGCAATCGGCACTAAATTACACTGTTGGCAATAAACTATGAAAATTCCAATTCTATATTGGAATAAAAAATTGTATATTAGGAATAAAACTCCAATTCCAATATAGAATTGGAATTTTCATAGCTTATTCCCAACGGCGTAATTTTAGTGCCGATTGCAAAATTGTGTTGAATCTTGTATCGTTCATACGCAGTGAAGAATCTTTGCCTTCGCTCGCTGCATACTAACCATCTAAGACTCTAATTGTGTTGAATCTTGTATTGATATACGCAGCGAGGGAAGATAAAGATCCTATGCTGCGTACCAACAAAGGATCTTTGCCGTCTCCCACTTTGCACCGACAAAGGATCTTTGCCCTCCCTTGCTGCGAACCATCAATACAAGATTGAACAGGATTAGAATTTTGTAATGTTGATACGCAGCCAGAGAGAACAAAGATTCTTCACTGCGCATCAAGAATGCAAAGTTGCATTCTAGATGCACAGCGAGGCCAATAAAGATTTTTTTACCAAATTTCAATAGTACATTGAGATTTGTATCATTCGCACTGAGCGAGGGAGGGTAAAGATCTCGCTTCGATCCTTCGCGCAGTGCGAATGATACAAATTTCAACATACTACTGAAATTTGGTAAAAATTCTTTATTGGCAACCAACGATGTAAATTAGAATTGAACATTAAGATCCCAGATAGCAAAACGTACAATTCGCCATAATATAGATATAATATTTGCACGCAATAGTACGGCGTTCTCTGATCATACTAGTACTGTACAGTCACTGCTATCTGGGATTCTTCATATTCTTTTTTTCTTTTAGTTCTTTTCTTATATAAATAAATCGACAATCGTCGATGAACGTTGAAATCCTGTGGTGTGTACTAAAGATACAAGTCATAGTGAAACTTGTATCTTTAGTACGCGCACCATAGGTGAATCTCTTCATTTTTTTCTAATCTATCGTTTCGAACGTCGTTCGAAGAATAGAAATAAATGAAGATAAATTAATCTAAGTATGTTCGCACATTCCATTAATGAGAAATAAAGGAGAAAATAAAGGAAAGAAAGATATTTTCAATATATAGCACTGTTACTTACGTTTTTTGGAAATCCTCACTCGTGAAACACCTCGATGTACGTTACACGTTGTCGCCACTAATGATATACCACCCCTCGATGAGAGTGGTAAGACCCGAAGAATTTTTTAGCGCGCTTACGGAAAGCTGCGTAACTATTGTTTTAGCACGTGGCGCGTGGCGCACGTGTCGTGTGAAATTATATCGAATCGAAATTCGACTTAGAGTTTCTTCGCAAAAGTGTAGTTCCCGGTTTTGAAGTTGGTATACCGAACGACAGCGCCCTAAGAAACTAGTTAAGAAGAAATACACGAAACATATGTCCGAAAATTTTTTCAACATACAATTCGCATATTTTCGTTCTAATTGAAAAATATTACGTTTGGGTTCAAATCGTTGAAACGCAAAGAAATTCATTTTCTATCTTAATCACTGTTTAATTTTATGAACATTTGTGCTAGTATCGTCAATTCGTTCAAACATTTTAAGGTTCCTTTGTTGAAAGCTTTTCATCAATTTTGGAAACTAAAATAGTTGAACAAATTTTCATTGCATTTTAACGATCTGAAATTAAACATCGTAAAATCATATTTTATCCGATATTCCGGTCTTCCATCGAATTAGTGTCGAGTGATTCGAATTAAAATGGGAGGAAAAAAAAAATTACCGTGCAAAAAGTTGCATCTGTTATGGTGAAGTTCATTAAAAATGTCGAAGAGGTTAAACTTTTCGCAAAAGGACCAGAATCACTGACAGCAAAGGTAAGTGAAACATTGATGACTGTTTATTTCATTTTTTCGGAAAACTTTGTAAGAATTTTTATTATTCTGAGTCGATAAAATGACATTTTTTTAACCCGTCAGCAGGCGCACTATGAGACTTTTTCTCACACTTATGTTAAAACGATGATTACTCGAAAATTTCAAATGGCATAAGCATTTGAAATTTTTTCTATCTTCACCAAATTTATTCTTCTGTATGATAAAAGAGTAAAAAAAATTTGTTGAATTTTTGTTTTTCAATTCTTTTAATTATTATTTTTGGTTTTTAGTATCAATTATCGTTGTATTTATGGTTTTTTAAAAATAAAAATGTGTAATAGCCACAATCACTGCAGCGAAATTGTTTTCAAGTTCCTATTTATCAAATTAAGCACATGAAGCTACACATGTGAGAAAATCTCTCATCGTGCGCCCAACGTTTAAAGTTATGTAGCGCCTGCTGACGGGTTAAACTAACTTGGCTTTGTGAACAGTTAGCTACTGTTTTTGAAAATTTCATCTAGTCACAACTAATTTTGTGAAGTTTTAGTAACCAAACAGTGCAAAAAAACTTGATGCTTTGCTTTTCAAAGATTAAAATTCGAAGGTCGCTATGGGTTAGCTTTGGATTCTTCAATGCGCATCTTGCGACATGGAACCCATGGGTAAAGTTTATTTGCATTTGTTGGTTACACTGTCGGTTAGCATCAAATTCTTTAATGCATACCTTGCAACATGGAACCCATGTGTAAAGTTTATTTGCACTGTTTGGTTACGCTGCTGGTCAGCTTCAAATTCTTCAATATACAGCTTGCGATATAGAAGAAATATGCTATCTGAGCAGTAGCATTTTTGCCGTCATTAATGAATCTGATTAAGTTCCAATGCAAGAGACTTCTTTATTACAAATTTCTATGCTACAACTTCCAATCAAAACATTCAGAAAAATAAAAGAATAACATAAAGATGGGAAATGATAGTTTTTTTTCAAGCAATTAAAGTAAAACGAAATGTTATTGCATTCTTTTACTTCAATCTGTAACAATATGAGTTCAAATGATTATAAAATTTGAAAACAAAAAATATTTTTATATTTTTTGTCCTTTTTATCTTGTGCAAAGTTAGACTCAAGCCCTCGATTATGAAATTTGAAAACAAAAAAAAATTATTTTTTTTTGCCCCATTTGTCTTTTGCAAAGTTTTAATTAAGTCTCCATTTTTCACCGTGGAAAATAAGTTCCCTTCCAACTTGACAAGGGAAAAAATAAAGAGATAACACTTTTTTGATTGAAGTGAATTTATAATTAAAACACTCGCAATGGAAGTTTTTGAAATAAATTGTAATCAACGAACTGAGAAAATAATTTAAAAAATAACTTAAAAAAAGAGATAATATTTAATGTTGAATAAAATAAATATCCAAAATAATACAATGAATATGTTTAATTTTTCGAAAGGATATTTATGAACATATAAGTCTGAGCCAAATAGAAAATGTAAGGACCAAAAGTTACTGATTTCGTGTGGAATGCTCCATATACGATATTCTCAAAATGTCACTGTATAAAATGCGGATACGATTTGCCTATACTACTCTATGGCCATTGAACTATCTGAATTTGACACCATAAACTGCCTCAGGGATGGCGCTAGTGTTCTGCGGAACGTTCCTAATCCTCGCGATCCTACGTTGGCTTTTATGCTGCACGGTTATTTTTTATACATTGAAAACCTTTCTTGATTACTCAACCTCATTACTTCGTTCATACACGCATAAATGGATTGATTCAATTCTTATTTACAATTCCATGGCCTCATCCTTAATACAATTTCGAGCAATAAATAAAAAAATTATATCACATTGTTGACAATCTGTTTTCAGAAAAAATTGTTTTAAAAAATAAAAAACTTCCGACTGCTATAATATACATAACTTCATAAAAATATATTTTTATAAAATATTTATAAAAAAGAATGAGAGAAATTTCCAAAAAAAGATTTATTTTGAAACCCCCCGCGCCAAAAGTAGATAGTAGTGAACTTGAAAAAGTGTGACATAAAAATTGATCAGAAATAATACATATAGATAAAAAATCATTCAATTGGTTAGTGTAACTCCCTCGACATTCAATTTTTATGGTTAATGTTAATTGACGGTAGGATAAGTTATTTACATGCGAAAAATAAAAATCAAAAAGTATTTATCAAAGTTAAATAATTGTACGAAAAATGTAGAGGATGAAAAAAATGTACAATTTACTTAAAATTAACAAATGTTATAATTATAATCGTATTTAATTGTGGTCAGGAGAAGTGTCTAAGTCATTAAATGAGAAATTGAGACGTCTTCCGACCACAATTAAATTCGATTATAATTATAACATTTGTTAATTTTATGTAAATTGCACATTTTTTTCATCATCTACATTTTTCGTACAATTATTTAACTTTGATAATTACTTTTTGATTTTTATTTTTCGCATGTAAATAACTTATCCTACCGTCAATTAACATTAACCATACAAATTGAATGTCGAGGGAGTTACACTAACCAATTGAATGATTTTTTATCTATATGTATTATTTCTGATCAATTTTTATTTCAGACTTTTTCAAGTTCACTACTATCTACTTTTGGCGGGGGGGTTTCAAAATAAATCTTTTTTTGGAAATTTCTTTCATCCTCTTTATAAATATTTTATGAAAATATATTTTTATGAAGTTATATATATTATAGCATTATATATATATAATATTATATATATAGTCGGGAGTTTTTTGTTTTTTAAAACAATTTTTATTTCACACTTTTTAAAATTCACTAGTATCTACTTTTGGTGGTGGATATTAAGTTAATTCATTTTTTTAATATTTACTTCATTCTTTTTTTGAAACATTTAAAAAAATATATATTTTCATGAAGTTATACTATTATAGCAGGCGGGAGTTTTTTGTTTTTAAAATAATTTTTTTTTTATTATAAATGTTCATTTTTATAAAATATAGCTTTTCTTCAGTAAACGTTGGTCGAATATATAAATTCAAAGTTTTGTTTTTCCCGATTTTATCGCTGTTTTTTGTTAGATTTATATGTACTTCCATAAAAAGTTCTCTTTTTTTACACATTTTCTCCATTCTACGTTTGTTGAATTTATAAATTTAAAGTTTTGTTTTTCCCAACTTTATTCATTTTTTGTCGGATTCATACTGAAAAGAAATACTGTTGCTAAGTTCGATTAGTTGAAAAATTGTAACCTATAATTTCTCAAACTTCACGTTTATGTATTTCTTTTTTAATTCAGTTTGTGTGTGTAGTAATAATAACTTGTTTTTTGTCAAATTTACACTCAAATAACTTGTTTTCTTTCAAATTTGTACTAATAAAATATTGACAAGTTCGCTCATTAAAAAAAATGATGTAATTTTCTATAATGCTATAAAGTTTTGTTAAAATTCACTTTGTTTGCGTGATGAAAAAATTAAACACGGTTTTATTTATAAGCTCATTCTCTGTACGCACTAAAAAATAAAATTACTAATAAAATTTCACAAAAAATGTTATTGTAATCTTTTTATTAAAAATATAATTTTGTTCACTTGTACATTTGCTAAATTAAAGAATTTAAAGTTTTGTTCTTCCCAATTTGTTCGTTTTTCAAATTTACTATTAAAATCTATATATTGATCAGTCTACTTGAAAAAATTAAAAAATCACTGTAACTTTCAATAACGCAATAAAATTTCATGTTTATATATTTTCGTTGTCGATTTCGTTCATTGTTGTTGCTTTGAGTTCGTAGCATTTTACACGGCTTTTTATTACTCCTATTTTTAAATTCACTTTGTGTGTCACGCAGTAATAAATAATAAATAAATAAAAAATAACAGTAAGAAAATCACTATAACACAAAACTGTATTCTATTAAATAAAAATAATGATCGCAGAGAAACGCATAATCTAAAAAAAAAGTCGAGGACTGCCTTATATTTCGATATGGCAAAATGATTTTGAATGTGAATATTAATAATTTCAGCTAGTTTGCAATAGATTTTAACAAACTATGTCGAAGAACACTGTTTGCTACACACAGAAAATACATGCAATTATAACACAAAAAAAACAATATATACATGTATATGGGGCATTCTATACCAAATTGACCTATCAAATGAGTTTGCATCTGCGATTTCGCTACAATTGGGATATGTTTTAGTACATATTGAAAGACATTTCTGTGATTTTTTTCGATTTTTTTCGGCCAATAGCTTCGGAGATATCGATTTTTTGAAAATTTGACGATTTTTTTTTCAAATGCCCATAACTTTTTGAAAAATTCATCAATTTTGGTTTTTTTTTTTTAAATTATTCGTTTTCAAACGTAGTTTATAGAAAAGAAACGAATTAATTTCTTCGCTTCAGTCATCTACAGTTTTTTTTCAATTTTGTGTTGAAATCGCGTTTTTGAAGATGTGTGGGTCCTTCGATTTTTTTTTTTTTATTCTCAAAAAAACTTGACAGAATTTGAAAATTTTTAAGCCTAGTCCCATCGTGGGCCAAGTATTATTACTATATTTTTTCGATTATTGAAATTTTTTTTTTTTTCTCGAAAGATTTTTGAAAATTCTAGGAATATCATTCCGAAAGGACTTTAACAACTATTCTAAGAAACATAAGTTCTATAATAAATTTTTCATTGAAAACAATGAAAAAAAAAAAATTTGCACACAATGACAAGTACTTGTTAGGTAATAATTTTATTGTGTATTCTGTGTTTATTGTGATTCACTCTTTCTGTCGTTTAAACAATTTAACTACTTTTCCTTGATCGGATAAGGAAAATTGCTTAACTGTAATTGATTCATCTTTATTTGGAACTACACAATGCAATTTTTGAGTACCCGTCACTGGTTTTGCTCGAATATATCGAGATTGCAGAGTATTTTTGTTTTTTTCATAATCAATATTTGATGAATATCTTATTTCAATAGACGGTAAATTGTTAGGATGTGCAGCCCATTCATACAGCTCTTGAGGTGTCGTGATCTGTCGATCATATGGTAATTGTAAGCTTGCTCGTGATGCTAATCTTTTAATTGTGCCGCCAACGCCATCGCAAGGACCTTTTCCATGTGCTGTGGCAAAAAAGTGCCATTCAGCATCTACACCAAAATCTTTTTCGTGGTAATAAAGATTCACAAAATTTTTAATGTTCTTGAATTGCTGTGGCGCGCCATCTGAAAAGTAGCAAATTTTCTTTGCACTTTTCGATATAGTTTTGATGTATTCGATAACAATTTTAATGAATACGTGAACTGCATCAGCATCATGAGAAGTGCAGTCAGATATTATTACTATACTTCTGTGACATAATTCGTCATCTGTCTTGAAATATATCACCACTGGAAATATAGTCGCCTGTTTATTGTTCCAATGGAATCCAGGCGCTGCATCTTGAATTACAAATGCGTAATTTTCGGCAAAATCACATATCACAATAAAATCATCGACTTCTAATGATTCTTTTTTGTATCTTAGAAATTTTGCTTGTTCTTTAGCAATGAAAGCATGAGGCAAAAGATTAATCATCTGAGAACAAAAATCTTCTACAAAGTCAAATGAACTTTTTGTAAAAGTTTCAAGACTCGTTCTAGGATGAGCAACCCAGTGCTTGTAGGTTATATCATCAACATAGTTGTTGTCAAGCAGATTCACTAATACATCTTCGAGTTTATCAATTCCCGGACAATTTGCACATTCGCCATAATAGCAGTTTGTCGAAGGATTTTCGCATATAACGATTTCGAAACAGTCATGATAATCTACTAACGGTTTCGCAAGGTTTTTCGATAATTTGCCCAAGTTACAACCTGAAATCGATTAAAAACAATAATAGTAACTTTTTTAAAGAAAAAAAAAAAAAAAGATGAACAGTTAAAGTCCAATTTTTGTATGCTTACCTATAATCATTAGCTTAATGTTCTGGTGCATTGAACAAACACACACGGTATGCGTACCGACAGGCCCAGCAAGAACACATTGCTTTGGACGCATCGAAGCAAATGTTGAAAAGCCAATTTTATAATCCGGATAACGCAGTTTGAAAAGCTGATATAATTCTTTGAGATTTGAAAGAATAAGCCTTTTTTGAATGTGCTCACGTTCGCCATTTTCATTTCGTACGGAAACGAAATCTTTCATACCAGGCATCATCATGCTCATTTCATCATCAACATAAAACTCTGATACCTTCAACTTAATATCTTCAGATAAACGACAGCCTAATCAAAAGGGTTGTAGAATGAGTAAAATTACAAATAATAAAATAATATTAAAAAAGAGTAAACTTTTATTTTTACCTAGCTTTGGATCGCGCAATGACAATATTCCATTTTTTTCCCTCAGGCTTTTAGCAGCTTTAGCTAAATATTTTGTCGAACCCATTACTTTACACATTTTATAAATGGTCCAGTTTGGGGGTAACACAGTGAGGATTTGAATTTTTTGAGATTTGTTAGTATCCTTGTCATGAAACTTCAATTTCAAAGCCTCAATCATTGTCAAATAATCGTCTGAGTCCGATTGGCTTTCAAAACCTTGCCCCAATCCTAATGTGATTGACAAGCTGCTAGCAGTATCGGTGATTTTTGTTTTTAAGTATGTTTCATTGTCTATTTTGTAAGACAATATTGGCGATTGGTTCAACATTTTCAACGCATCGTTAATAACGGGTAGTTGCGAAGCCAAACTTATTTGTGACGAACTACTAGGTTGGGATTCAATTTCTTCACTAGACATCGGCTGTGATTCTAAGACAGAGGAAACGTGAAAATTCGGATGATAAAAAACCGTATAAGGTATTTTTTGACAATTTAAAGATTAAAAAAAAAACAAAAAAAAACCTCATGGTTTACCTCTTATGGGAGATTCGGAAATAGCTTGATTCTCATCATCATCGTCGACGTCCATATCATCACCAGCATCATTGTCAGTCGAATCTTTTGCATGTATAAGATTGAATTGCTTTCTACAGTTCGAACACAAATAGTCGGAACGGAGGAAACTGTGTTTTTTCTGCATGTTTTCTGTGGCTAACCTCAATCCTTTCGTGATATTGTGATTTTTCAATTGAAATGGATTACAACAAGAAAAGTATTTTCTCGAAGTTTCCATGGTACAAAAATTTTGCCTACAACAAAATCAATAATAAATATTTTTGCCACCCGTGCAGGCTAGACGAAAAGCGCGAAGACCAGTTGATAATGTTGTGAAAAACACAGCAGTTTTTTTTAGGTAAAGTTAGGTTTTACCAGTAGCGAAAAAGGCGATTGCCACGCCGCCTGACGGCGCTGTTGTGATGCAAGATGCAAGGTAGCAAGAGTACGACTGTAAAATTCGTTCGTTAGCATTAAAAATCAAAATACCAAATATTTATTATAAGAATGATAACAAAAATGAAAAATACTGTATTTTTAAATATTGATTGATGAACGAAGTGTAATTTTTTGTCATGCGACATATAACGAAAAAATTCAAAAATAGTAAAAATACTTGGCCCACGATGGGACTAGGCTTGAAAATTTTCAAATTCTGTCAAGTTTTTTTGAGAATGAAAAAAAAATCGAAGGAGCCACACATTCTCAAAAACGCGATTTCATTCGATCAAGGAAAAGTAGCTAAATTGTTTAAACGACAGAAAGAGTGAATAAATATTCACAATAAAAATATTACCTAACAAGTAATTATGTGTGTGAATTTTTTTTTTTTTCATTGTTTTCAATGAAAAAAAAAAAAATTTCAAAAATCGAAAAAATATAGTAAAAATACTTGGCCCACGATGGGACTAGGCTTAAAAATTTTCAAATTCTGTCAAGTTTTTTTGAGAATTAAAAAAAAAAAATCGAAGGACCCACACATCTTCAAAAACGCGATTTCAACACAAAATTGAAAAAAAACTGTAGATGACTGGAGCGAAGAAATTGATTCGTTTCTTTTCTATAAACTACGTTTGAAAACGAATAATTTAAAAAAAAAAAAACCAAAATTGATGAATTTTTCAAAAAGTTATGGGCATTTGAAAAAAAAATCGTCAAATTTTCAAAAAATCGATATCTCCGAAGCTATTGGCCGAAAAAAATCGAAAAAAATCACAGAAATGTCTTTCAATAAGCACTAAAACATATTCCAATTGTAGCGAAATCGCAGATGCAAACTCATTTGATAGGTCAATTTGATATGGAATGCCCCATATAGACTTACTGTATAGACAGACGCGCGTCGGTTCGGATTGACATGAAATTAGCAACGCACAAGGGTGTGAATTTAGCGATAGTCGAATAAGGGTCCCCTTTCAATATGGCAAAATGCGCGTTTGAATGTGAATATTAATAATTCTTAATTATTTCAGCGAGTTTGCAATAGAATTGAACTAACTATGTCTAAGAACACTGTCTGTCACACATAGAAAGTACATGCGAAAATTGGTCAAGACAGTTGTCACCATTTCGGAGAAAAGTGGTGACAAAAAAATAGCCGCAATCAGCTGATCGCAGTGAAACGCATAACTCCCGTCTTTTTGCCCTGCGGGCAGTCGGGAGTTAAAAAGTGAAAAAATCAAGAAGACGTGAAGAATACTTTTTTAGATTGAATCAAATTGAGGATTAAACTACAAACCATATTAACGATTAATTTTATAAACAATCAATCATGTGTACGGAAATGGAGAAATTCAGAAGAGAATAACGTCAGAAGAAAATGGCAAAATAAAATAAGGCTGTAGTTAAATGTTTGCGAAAAAATGATAAACCGACTGAAAAGTCAAAAAATTCAAAAATTGAGTAGAACGATAAAGTTATGATTCATTCAGCAACAACTGAAAAGAAACCAAAAAACAACGAAAAATCATTTTCTTCTCCTTCACTTCATTAATTCGATGTTCTTTTTTTTATTTCCAGGAAAAAATTAGTATTTACTACTAATTTTTTAAAAAAAATAATTTTAATTTGTAAAAAAATTTTAAAATAAATTTTTGAAAAATTAGTATTTACTATTAATTTTTTCCTGACAACAAAAAAAAGAACATTGAATTAATGAAGTGAAGGAGAAGAAAATGTTTTTTCATTCTTCTTTCGTTTCTTTTCAATTGTTGCTGAATTAATTATAACTTTATCGTTTTACTCAATCTTTTGAATTTTTTGACTCTTCAGTCGGTTTATCATTTTTTCGCACACATTTAACTATTACCTAATGTTACTTTGCCATTTCCTTCTGACATTATTCTCTTCTGAATTTTTCCATTTCCGTACAGATGATTGATTGTTTACAAAATTAATCGTTATATGGTTTGTACTTAATCCTCAATTTGGTTCAATCTAAAAAAGTATTCTTCACGTCTTCTTGATTTTTCGATTTTTTCTGAAAACAGATTGTCAACAATGTGATACAATTTTTTTATTTATTGCTTGAAATTGTGTTAAGGATGAGGCCATGGAGTTGTAAATAAGAATTGAATCAATCCATTTATGCGTGTATGAACGAAGTAATGAGGTTTTGTAATCAAGAAAAGTTTTCAATGTATAAAAAATAACCGCGCAGCATAAAAGCCAACGTAGGATCGCGAGGATTAGGAACGTTCCACAGAACACTAGCGCCATCCCTGAGGCAGTTTATGGTGTCAAATTCAAACAGTTCAATGGCCATAGAGTAGTATAGGCAAATCGTATCCGCATTTTATACAGTGACATTTTGAGAATATTGTAGAAAAATACTTTTGAAAAGTAAAAAAAGAACGCCAAGTATTAAAAGTAGCACCTTCAGTTATTACCAACCAATGTCCTTGTTAATGAATTCAAAAAAAAGAAAGAATATCAAAATCACAATTTTTTAATGTAGCCAAGAAACGTTGGTACAAAAACTTGGGGTGCATGGTTAAGAAAAAAAGTTCCTAAGTTTCTTCACCGAACTTTTTTTTCTTAAACATGCACGCCAAGTTTTTGTACCAACGTTTCTTGGCTACATTAAGAAATTGTGATTTTGATATTTTTTCTTTTTTTTGAATTCATTAACAACGCCATTGGATGATATAATAACTCTGAAGGTGCTACTTTTAATACTTGGCGTTCATTTTTTACTTTTCAAAAGTATTTTTCCACGGATTTCACTTCCTTTTGAAAAACGTGATATTTACCAACATTTCAACAATAGTAGTGCATATATAATGAAAATTTATAATATATAGATGTACATAGGCACGAAAGCGGTAGAGGAAGCGAGACAGCGCGAGGCGCGAAAGTGGTAGAGGGAGAGAGACAGCGCGAGGTGCGTAAGCGGTAGCGGGAGAGGGACAGCACGAGGCGCGAAAGCGGTGGAGGGAGAGAGACGCATGATTTACTGTCTCACTCGCTCAGTGGCCCGTGAAGAGAGGGTTAAGTCTCGTTCAGCGTAGTGCGTGACGTTAGAGTAGAAAAATGTATACCAGTCCCGCAAAGGACGGAAGTTCAATGTAAACAAGCTTCACTTACGCCTCTCTGTCTCCAAGAAGAGAAATGTTCTCAAAACGTTCGATTTTAATGCACTAAATTATCATATCTCAAGATTGGCTGGACGGATCTACTTGGAACAAAGACCAATAGAAAGAGAAAAATCGAAAAAAATTCATCACCGATATTCAGATTTTTTACTCAAACGGTTCGTCCGTCAGAGCGATTTAAAAACGCTGTGATGTCATAAAACCGGCATATTCGCGTATATAAGAGTGCGGCAGGGCTCGCGCTGGCTTTTTTTTTTAATACTTGGCGTCGAGCCGCTACCGCGTCTCTTGATATGGTGCATTCCATACGAAATCAGTAACTTTTGGTCCTTACATTTTCTATTTGGCTCGAACTTTTATGTTCATAAATATTCTTTCGAAAAATTAAACATATTGATTGTATTATTTTTGAACTCTTGCACTTTCAGAAAAAACACTTATGACTGGTAATTGCCTTCTCCACTTCCTTCCAGTTTGAAGCAATTATCGATTTAAAGATTTTCGACTGATAGTTTTTCGGAAACATTAATTGAAAAATAAACTCAACGACGATAGTTTTACTTTCAGAGAAAAATGATTGAAAATGATTTATTTATTTATTCCAAAGAACTTTTATTTCAATACAATTGTAACAGATGACATGCTTCATTCATTACAAGATTTCAAATTACTGTTTTATCCGATTGATTACAATTGTCGGATTTTCTCGAATCGTCTTTGATGTGGTAGTTGAAAAAACATATTTTTGTTGGGTTTGATTCAAGAATTGATTTCATTTAATTCTACATTAATTACGGTCAATATTACACGTACCAGTTTCGTTGATCATCGTTGCGTATGCATTTTGAAATCACTCCTGAACAAGATTCCACAAGACGACCGATACAATAAAATTACTGTAATAAATGCTTTCATAATAAAAAAAATCGTCAATTACAATACAATTGAAATTCATTACTAAAATCCTAATTTTATGTCAGTCCTTTGCTGAAGTAGAACTACGTCGACTGTTTTTTTTGTATTATAAAAAATATTAGGATCAATGATGTTATGATGAGAGCACCGATGAAAATCGTTGAAGTAACCAAATTTTTTTTTTTTTAATTTTTTCCAAAGGTACGGTGAAAGAAAAACATTAAGACAAAAAATATTTTTTTTGCTGCAAATTAGAAGTTATAATCAAAAGTCATGTTGAAGTTTACAACATTCGCATGCAACGGATTTTTTATAAATTTTATTTCCCAAAATTACAGAGTTCCCAGATTTTTTATTACTGAAGTACGTTTGAAATGCTTGAAAAAAAATTTTTAAAAAGTTTAAAAAAAAACTACCGTCCGGAACCCACCCCTAACCAGGGGTAAGTTTTTTGATATTTTCTATTTTCCACAGTTATACAGTTCCCAGATTTTTTATTCCTAAAATACATTTGAGGTACTTGACAAAGGATATAGAAAAAGTTTAAACAAAATCTATCGTCCGGAACCCACCCCTAACGGGTGGTAAGTTTTTCGATTTTCCACAGTTATACAGTTCCCAGATTTTTTATTCCTGAAATACGTTTGAGGTACTCGATAAAGGATATAAAAAAAGTTTAAACAAGATCTATCATCCGGAACCCACCCCTAACAGGGGGTAGATTTTTCGATATTTTCTATTTTCCACAGTTATAGAGATCCCAGATTTTTATTCCTGAAATACGTTTGAGGTATTTGGTAAAGGATATAAACAAATTTAAACAAAATCTACCTTCCGGTACCCACTCCTAACAGTGGGTAAATTTTTCGATTTTTTTTATTTCCACCGTTAATGAAGTCTCAGATTTTTTATTCCAGAAATACGTTTGAGATGGCAGGGATACAACTCTATTCTTTATATCTCTATTCTTAAATAACTCTATGCTGCACATCTCTATTCCTCTACATCTCTATTCTTAAATATCTCTATTCTGAATAACTCTGTGGTTAATTAAAGTGTATTCGTAAATAACTCTATTCTTAAATATCTCTATGCATAATTATCTCTATTCCTGAACATCTCTATGCTTAAATATCTCTATTCGTAAATATCTCTTATCTCCTACATCTCTATTCTTATATATCTCTATTCTTAAATATGGTTAAAGACAACTCTATTCTGATACATCTCTATTCCAACTCATCTCCATGCCAAGACATCTCAATGCTTGATAAAAATAATTGACAATCAAGCTGTATATTATGATAAATTATCGGCGGTCGAAATAGTAGAGCGAATAAAATTTTATAGACTGATCGACGGAGAAATTGAACTCTCAGATCTTGGCATAACTATTACATGTTTTTGTAAAACTTAAATTATTTAATTGAATATTATTATGTATTTTAATGATCATAACAATTGCATTTGAAGAGACAGAATAAATGTTTCAGCGGTATTTCGACCTGTTCATACAATCATAGAATCATAGCGTGGTGAGTATCGATACTCGAGATTTTGTATTAACTCACCACGCTATGATTCTATGATTCTATGAACAGGTCAAAATACCGCCGACACATTGATTCTGTCTCTTCAAATGCAATTGCTATGATCATTAAAATACATAATAATATTCAATTAAATAATTTAAATTTTACAAAAACATGTAATAGTTATGCCAAGATCTGAGAGTTCAATTTCTTAGTCGATCAGCCTATAAAATTTTATTCGCTCTACTATTTCGACCGCCGATAATTTATCATAATATACAGCTTGATTGTCAATTATTTTTATCAAGCATAGAGATGTCTTGGAATGGAGATGAGTTGGAATAGAGATGTATCAGAATAGAGTTGTCTTTAACCATATTTAAGAATAGAGATATATAAGAATAGAGATGTAGAAGATAAGAGATATTTACGAATAGAGATATTTAAGCATAGAGATGTTCAGGAATAGAGATAATTACGCATAGAGATATTTAAGAATAGAGTTATTTACGAATACAGTTTAATTAACCACAGAGTTATTCAGAATAGAGATATTTAAGAATAGAGATGTAGAGGAATAGAGATGTGTAGCATAGAGTTATTTAAGAATAGAGATATAAAGAATAGAGTTGTATCCCTGCCCCTAAGTCGAGTAGCTACTTTTGTTTTGGCTATGGTTGGACCAATGTTGCCAAATAGTATTTATTTATATGACCTAATGAAACAACATTGCATGCGCCGTGGCTAAAACAATGAAAAACATTCAGAAACCAGTCGAAAACTCGGCACACAAACGCAGGAACAGGAAGTTTCGCATAAGATCCCGTGCTTTTGCAATGTTAAAAAAAGACTTTAATTTATGTCCGTACATGATAGCACAGTTTTGTTTGATTGGTAATAATTTGATGAACGTTCACCACCGTACGTTGAGCGTATACGCACAGAGTACTTATCCGGCCCATAACTTTTTATTATTTGATATTTACTTGAATGAGCAATTTTAATAAAAAGTTATGGAGAAAAATTGTTTCATATTCTATTTATTTATATATTGATTTAAGTTATATTTATATAGAGCTCAATTTATTTTGTAACTTTCTGCAGAATCCAACCTTAGCCTTTCGCGAGGAATAATTCATTTTTGTTTTATCTGATTAGAATTTATTTGATGATTGTTTTGAAACTGGTCACTTTTCTTACTTTCTGATAGGATTTGATTTTTTCAGAGATTTTCGTAAGAAAATATGGAAACGGGTGTCAGCAAATGTACTTGTCCAGGTTTTACCCCCCAAGGGGGATTTTTGTGCTGGATATGATTTGTTTTTTCTCGTTCTTTTCGAACATTTCGCTTTATATAGATTGAAAAAACTCCATTTTGGGCAATTATTACTTCTTTATTCCCAAACCTTGACCCCTTTTACTTCGAATCAATTTTTCGCACAAGAAATGAGGGGACACGTATTTTGAAATTTTTAATTCGTCAATTTTTTATATTCGCAAGCCAGTCAATTTTTTTTTTTGAAGTCGCTTTACCTTACTGGATTTTGGTTCAAATAAATTGGAAACTGGGAACCCAACAAAAAATTACTGAATGCAAATTGGTTTATAAAAAAATAGTTGAATTTACAAACTTTTTGGGAGCTAGTTCAGAGCAGGCAGAGTTTTTTGCAGAGTTTATAGTGAGTTTGTTTGAGAAATATCGTAGATTTATGCCGGGATGGAAGGATAGCGACAAGGTTGGAAAATACGAATAAATAGAAACGCAGTCGAGATAAGAGTAAAACAAAGAACACTTATGTTTATTAATAATGAATTACAAATGATGACCTAGAACTCACGTTACTAGTTTTATGATTAATGTATGAGTGCACTGGGAATGAGGGGGTCTTATGAGCACGATGATTCGAGTGGAGATTGTATTAATACACCACACGAAATGCTCGAGTCGCCCGATGAGAAGACCGTTAACACGTGGTGTCGGCACGACCACAAGGTGAGATGAGAAGAACAAATTGATGATGCACCTTTTTTAATACTTATGCAGATCGTCCCCGCGTGGATCAATCGCTACTTGAGTTCAATGAATTTTAACTATTAGTTGAGCATGAGTTTAGTACTGAGTGCGCCTTGAGATCAGAGAAAATATAAGAAAAATAGGGAGCGATGTGCACCGTGCTACGCGAACCGAACAAAGATGGCCGCTCTCGGCGGTTAGCCGGCACGAGGCCTTCGTCTTCGTTGTCGAGCACGCGGGCCTCGTGGCGCGGTGAGAAGGCCCAGGAGGTGCTGCCGCGAGTGGTCAGTCAGAGAAGCTCGCCTAGCCTTGAGGCGAGCAACGAGTTCTCAAACAGAGTTCAATTTGTTTTTACTGAATAAACATATTTAAATAGCAGTAACTTTTGTGTTATATATTTGTATACCCGTGGTAAAATTATTACCCTTCTAATTTCAGCTTTCAGCTTACAGTGCATTCAAATGGAAGAAAAACTCTTCCGAAATTTTTCACTTTTGATAATTGAAAATCAAAAAATCTGTTTTACATCATTTTAGAGAAAATACATCGAACCTATTGTGAAAAAAATTGAGGCATTTTTCGATTTTATTTTTTATCAACAATGAGGTAAAGTCATGGTATTTGTCAATACCATTGAAGAAATCAATACCATGAGAATAAGAGATGGCAGTTATTCTCATATTTTCATTGAATTTCAAAAAGTTCAAACAGCATATTATTATAGGTGCTCCGAAACAATATATTGAACAAAGCAGACAAATTCAAACCAGGATCCTGCCCAAGAAAATTGAATGAGTTATTAAGAGAATAGGCTGAGAATAGTTGTATCAGTTGCATTAGCTTCGCGCAAATTTCAATACAATCAGAACCAGAGTAACTATAGAAGGAAACTTTTTAAATGAAAATGTTTCAATTTATGATGCCAAATTAGAGCCAAACATGGGAAATACTTAGCACACATGTCGCTTCACAAGATTTTTAAAGTTCGCAGGCATCCGCTGCCTTCCATTGCTACATTTTTTGATACTATCAGAAAAATAGCACCCGAAGACTTTCTGAATGAAACAAATTTTTCTGATTTATTTTTCTAAAATTAAAGCGGGAGAATGAAAAAAACATAACGCACGTTTAGTCCAACAAAATTGAAAAATTTTGGATATATCCAGTGCGTTCTGAAGCAAGCAATTTTTATCCCATCCAAAAATGTGCATCTGATGACTTTTTGTAACAACTTTTTAAATTCATATTACCACAATCAAAGATGAAAAGTGAAAATACTTAGCACACATGTCGCTTCACAAAATTTTCAAAGTTTGCAGGATTCCGCTGCATTCCAATTATCTACATTCTGATATTATCAGGAAAAGAGCACCCGAAGACTTTCTGAAATAACTTTTTAAATTTATTATGCCAGAACTAAAGAGGGAAAGCGAAAAAACACAGCACACTTCAAGCCCAATGCATTGGGTTTCGAAGACAGCAATTTCGATCCTATTCAGAAATGAGCAGCTTAAGACTTTTGCAACAAATTTTTAATTCATATGCCACAGTCAGAGCCGAAAAGTGGAAATAGTTGATATACATGCCGCTTCACAGAAATTTCAAAGTTCGTAGGTATCCGCTGTATATCAATAATACAAATTTTGATACTATCAGAAAAAGAGCACCCGAAGACTTCCTGAAACTTTTTAAAATCTATTATGACACATTTAATAAAGAAAAGTAAAAGAACATAGCGCACATTGGATCTAATAAAATTCAGTAATTTTGAATGTCTCCATGGCGATTCGCAGACAAAAATTTTGATCGCATCAAAAAACGAGCAGCCGAAGACTTTTTGTAACGAATTTTTCAATTCATAATGCCACAATCACAGACAAAATGTGGAAATACTCAACATACATGTCACTTCATAAAGTTGTCAAACTTTGAAGGTGCCCGCTGCATCTTGATGATACAAATTTTGATACGATTAGAAAAAGAGCACCCGAAGACTTTTTGAAACAACTTTTAGAATTCATTATGCCACAACCGAAGCGGAAAGTGAATAACTTAGCATACACTGGGCCCAAAAAATTGCTGAAAGTTCGGATGTTTCCATTACGTCACAATGACAAACATTTTTAACCCATCCATAAATGAGCAACTAAAGACTTTTTATTATAAATTTTTCAAGTCATGCTACCGCAGTCAAAGAGAAGAAGTAGAAATGCACAGCACACATATTCTTCACTAAAATGATGAAACTTGGTATATGGATCCACTGCGTACGATGAGGTAAAAAAAGGGACTTAAGGTTACAACCAAACTGAATAAAGAAAAATATGACAACTTATGAAAATAATGATGACACAATAAATATAATTGGCACACATTTATTTGATCAAAGTTTTCGTTTGTTTATTTGAATTCATCAACATATATACAATATTTTCGTGTTCTTGCCTTATTAAGAAATAAAGTTTCTGATTAAAAAGAAAATTTGAAGTTATAGGTTAAGGGACCAGTCCACTTTGAAAATTTCAAAAAATCGATTATTTTTACTGTTTTCGAAAGTACATACATTCAGAAATATTGTGTCAAAATTTTATGAAAATCCGAGCTCTCTAAGAATTTCTTATTTTTACCTGAACGTCAGGACCTCATTTCGTCTACCTGAGCGTATAGCGCGCTCAAACGCGTTTTTCTCGGAACAACGTTTTAAAAATCGAGCTCCATCGTATCTCTAAAACTAATAAACCGATTCTCTTGAAATTTGAACCGCATATTATAAACATGATTCGCAATAAAATGACCCTCGATGGTCTTTAAATTTTGATTTTTACTCATTTTTTTTTGAAAAACTGCGAAAAACGCGTTTTTTCTCGTTTTTCACCTGCCATTTTTTTATTTTTTGATAAAACTTTATATCCAAGGATCATTTTATAGCTGGTATCATACTGAATCTAAAGGACTTTGATTTTTTTATTTCAGACAAGCCGTTGCCGAGTTGTGATGGAGCTACCTAGCCCACCTATTTTTGAGGCGTTACGTTAAACTATAGTTTTTGTACTTAAAAACGAATTAAATTTTTTTTTTATGTATTTCAAGACTTTATTTATCAAGCCCAACAACTGTAATATTCATATCTTTTATAAAATCCTCAAAAAAACATCGCGAAAATAGCCTTTTTTCCGTGGCTCCAAAGTGGACTGGCCCCTTAACGAACCTATTTTTCTCGCAGCTGGATAATCAAAACACTTATAAATAATTTTCAGAGAAGAATAATTTTATCGTATAAATTCAATGCTTAACACTTTTTTTCCACTGAACTTCGAAATAACTTCAAACTCGCACATCCCGCACTGTTTACGAAACTCTGATCAAACTTTTAAATATATACAATTTCAATAAAATATTGTCACCCGTGATTCCAGCTCGGACAAAACTGCTAATTTTAATTTTTTTAAACTGAAAAAACTTACCGGATCGAGGAATATCTACAAATTGCTGAATTTGGGTATCAAGAGCGATATAAACATGGTAACCTCACGCAGTATTGAGGTTATACTTTTCGCTCAAATTCCAAAATTCCGAGGTTATCATTTTTATTTCGCTTATGAATCCAAAATTCAGCAATTTCTACGGTCGAGCGAGTCGAAAATATTATTATTATTATTACCGGTTTTCGAACAATAAAATAACCAAAAAAATTTCACAAATTTATCCAGCACATGGTACACACATCTCGAACTTCACACTAATAAAAGTGATAACCTCATTCAAAGGTGAGGTTTGTTATTTTATTTGGCTCATTTACTAAACTCCGAAACAACAATGATCTCACCGGCGAGTGAGGTTATCTTTTTAATTTCACTGATGATTCCAACATTCAGCCACTGATGCCGGTGAACGAAACAAAATATTATTATTACCGGTCTTTTCGCACTTTTTATTTATTCACTGAATCACGAAATCACATATTATCCAAACACGCGATTCACATGTCCAACACCTCATTTCGCACGCTTCGCACTGTCAAAACCACGGTTTGAAATTCACTGGTATCGGTACAGTCAGAAACAACCAATCAAAAGCTCGTTAGAGACCAAGAGGCATTTGATGGACGGTTCGCGGCACGGTGACGGCACGGTGACTGTACACCATGGTAATCTTAATGCCGACTACACGAATTTCTATTTGGGTATATAAAGACACTTCAAATTCTTGAATGTATTAGTAACTTTTTTAGAAACCAACCAATCATTAATTCGGGAGAGACCAAGAGGCCTTTGAGTGTGTCATATACAGACACGTCAAATTCTTGAATGTGTTAGTAACTTTTGCATAATCTTGAGCCCGTGCAAAGTTTTTCTCAGCAATTACGCCACCGATCATGCTGATTTTGGGCTCAATCGAAAGAGAATTTGGTAATTAGTCTCCAGTTTAATTTTCAAGGCATCAAATGACTTCTGAGCTCCGTAATCAAATAAAATGACATGCCAATTTTACCCCCACCACCCCAAATAGTTTTATTCAGAGAAAATATAGTCTCGGCGAGCCTCAGGCCAGCAGACGACAATGCACTTGTTCCGAGACTCTACCGAGTCTCTTGATGTACGAGCAAACGACGGGTTCATGCAGCTAAAACATCGAGATGGAGAGAAAAGGAACAGCCAAATTATCGGGAGACGTCGGGATTACGATAACTTTGTGAGGGAAGGCTTAAGGCAGTCAAGGTCATCGAGAAAAAACGAAATATCATACCAAAAATGGGTCGCTAGCTCGAAGCCCTCACCCGGAGCTGTCGAACTCAAAAGATGCGTCTATTAGCATCGGGATTCTTCGGAATGTCTCGGCTATACCGAGATCCATCGTCGGTCAGCGTCACGCTCAGCAACAATTCAAATGTGAGAAATTCAAATATGATGTAAAATAAACGAGCGAATGAAATATTCGAGAAAGATCCAGATTCCCGCGAGAAGGCGAAGGGTGGGGGGTTAGGACCTAAGTCCGTGTAATCGCGCTCTCAAGAATTATCGAGGACTCGTTTTGGATAACAACGAGGACAGACGTCTTCTCTTGAGCCGTTGCGGACCCGATCAAAAATCCGACGTCGCCGGAATTATCGAGGGAAAAATTCCGTGGTCTTTGTCCGAATTTCCGCCTACTGAAACCATAGCAGTGAGCCGTTATCTCGCTTTGAATTTCGTGTATTTTGGATAAAGAGCGCTCTGTTTTAATGTTTGCGATTTGTACGATTTGTGAGTAAAAAGCGATATTGTTTCGAGATACGTTCGTGTTTGGGAGTTTTTCAGATAAAGTCTGGTCTCGCGTGATAAAATCTTCCGCGAAAATTTCGTTGTAATAATTATCGAATTGCCGAGAGGAATTCGAATTTTTTTTTTTTTTATTCAACGGAACTCATAATTTCGAAAAGAATAAAGTATCGAAGGTTCACATTTTTATTGAGAGAAAATCGTGAGGGCATGTCCTGAACGAAATTATTTGTTTAATTGAGCAGTGAACATTCGATCTTTATAATATTATAATATTGTATTTATTTAATTTATTATTATTATTATTAAATAAATACAATATTATAATATTGTATTTATTTAATTCCGGAATTTGTGGAATTTTGGTGTGTGATTTTATTCTGGTACAATTGACCTCGCCCCTCTACCAACATCGTGAGAAAATTGCTATTGCCGGGAAAATACCTTAATTCGGTCTCGATAATTTCATATGAATGTATTTAAGAGAAATCTTAAATTGGCGCCCACAATTTATCGAGAGCGAATGTTAATGTGAGCGCTTAGACGGGAAAAAGCGTTACAATTTATATGTATACAAATAAGTGTATGTATTGCAACATGGATTACAATGGTGGATGTTTCCATCGTCGCTCATCAAAGTTTACGACGTTTATGATAAGTTAATCAAAATAATGACCATTGTTACAGTTCGAGACGTTTCACACATCATAATTAGTTATATTTTCCTTTCATCGGTGGCAAAATTTCGATTGAATCGAAGTCGGGGAATCTCTGCAGTCCGAATCCGATCTATGCGCAATATGTAATATATTTTTTTATTAGTGTAAACATTATTTCGAGTATAACTTGATGAATCTCTGAATGAATCGATTTCATATTGTGGATATCAAATTTTGGTGAAAAATTTTAGATTTTGCGGAATATAATTTTTTTTTTTTTTAAGTACGGGGTTTATTGGAGTGTTAATTTTGGTCAAAATTTCTTATGCAAATTACGCGAGAGTTTGGTGTCGAATTGAGAGGCGCATCCAGGCAACTTAAGATTTATGAAATTTTTGAAGGGTTCAGAGTATATTAGAAGTATATGAAAAAAAGCTTTTAATAAAACACAACAAATGATTTTACCATAATATCGTGTGGTTTACGATATTTTCTTAACCCTCAGCGTGCATACATGTCGTCAAATATTTTGGCTGTCGAAAAAGTACGCACCATCTCTTGATAGTACACAGTATATGGTTATAGGTGGGATTTAAAGAAGTTCAGTCTTACTCTTCATTTCTATGCTCGCTACCATTCGGATACTAATTATGCACCTGTATTTAATTAGTTTAAGTAGTATAAGTATCTATTATGTTATTTTATCATATTTCATTAGTAGATATAGGTAAAGTGTCAATAGCAGTGCATTTAACACGTCTGTATCGTGCCTTCGGATGTCAATATTAATTAATAATTATCGAATTGCCGAGAGGAATTCTACTTTTATTTCATCCAAATGAGTCCTTAATTTAAGAAAGAATTAAATATCAAAATCTCATATTAACGTTAAGAGAAAATCGTTAGGGCATTGCCTACACGATATTATTTGTGGAATTGAGGGGTGAATTTTCGATCATTATAATATTTAAAATTGTTATTATTATTATCATATTGACGGTTAAGAAATAGGCACGTCTGTTCATGACGAAATCGAAAAATGAACTGCTGTTCAATTCTCACAGACTCGCGCACAGTCCTATATGCAGATGTTCGTTATAATCCTAAGGGGACCCTAGGTCAAAATTCTTTAGACCCTTACAAGGCCATAAAACCGAATAGAACAACGAGCACGAATATTTTTCAGTGAACGAAAAACTTTACGTTCTTGAGCTAAAATAAATTTAAAAAAATAATGTAGGGATGAGAAACGCTTTTAATAATTGTTGGGATAACAGAAAAAAATAAGATCCGAAGGAGGAATCGAACGTGAGACCTCCGGCGCAAAAGACCGAGCCCTAACCGTGTAGACTAGACGGCGGCTCGACAAGTGTTTGACATTTTTAATTCATAAGTCGCCTAGGAAACTTTGAATCGATTTTTCTCCAAATTTTCCGAGTACTGCGGCCTACCACTTTAACCACGTGAGGTGCTAGGGGTCCTCTTTCACCACAAAAAAATTTGGCTAAATCTCCGACCCCACGGTCGTGCCGTCTCCTTGTGAGATGTAGGGCGGTGTGTAGGTGTAGGGTGTGGTGAACATGTACAATGTTCACCACATTGTACATGGTGGTGCCCGGAAAGTAGGTTCGTCTACACTTAACACTAAGTCAGCCCAACTGTCATCGATATGGAGATATGTGCGTATCGCGGCGAAGGTTAAAAATGAATCGGACGGCGCTGTTCATGAGTCGTTGAAGAATGATGTTGAGTTCATCTGTTAGATCATTGTACACCACACAATAATAATCTATGATCGAGATGATGAGAGTAGTGGCTAAAAAGGTTTTGACCTCGCGAGACTTTTTCGGTGGTAGGTTGGATGAAAAAACAACTCCTAGATTTTGTACTTCGTTGACATAGGGAAGTGGTATACTGTTGACCTCGATGGAAGGCAGGAGATTAAAATCAATGCGATTCATAAAAGAGGCATTTCCCATGATGATCACCTTAGATTTCGATAGGTTAAGCTTAAGGCCATTGTCTCGAGCATAATTCGCGACAGCACTGACATCAAGCGCAATTCTATTGATATTCTCAGTGAGCTCATAAGGGGGCAGCTCAAATATATCTGCAGGTCATCGGCAAAGATCATGTGCTGCGCAAACTTCAAGCTAGCGCCTATATCGTTTATAAAAATTGTAAACAGTAGGGGGCCAAGGACTGAGCCTTGAGGCACTCCCGTTGTTGTTCTTAGCCACTGTGAGGAATTACCAGAATTGTTGATTACAGCTTAACTTCGGTCCGATAAATAGGAATGATACCACCGAAGAACCCCGTCCGCGAGATCATAAGAGCGGAGCTTGCTTAACAGTATAAGGTGAGGGACCATATCAAAGGCTTTACTGAAGTCAAAATGTACTAGCAGTGTGGCCTTTCTCTTGTCGACAGCAAGACGAATGTCGTGGCAGATGCGAAGTAGTGCTGTCTGGATACTGTAACTCTTTCTGAACCCCGATTGACGGGGATCAAATAGACTATGGGTAACGAAGTGGTGAACGGTTTGCATATGGACTCTCAAAGATCTTTGAAAATTCGCGCAAGTTTGCAATCGGACGACAGTCAGATGGAGATTTAGGTGTATTAGTTTTAAGAAATGGGCGAATAAAAGATTTTTTCCATTGAGAGGGAAAATATGCAAGCTCAAGCGAGGCATTGAAAATTGCGGCGAGTACATTCGAGATAGAAGAAATGGAAGCGTGAATGGCGAACAAGGAGACACCGTCAGGTCCTATTGAGTGTGAGGGAGATGTTGTAGATTGAATGAGGTGAGTTACAAAGTCAGGAGTAACGGGGACAAAATCAAGGCATATTTGACCCACTGGGGAGTTGGAAATAACAAGTTCAAGTTCATCTTTAGTGCAAGAGGGACCCGTATTGGATATGCTAGCAAAAAATGAGTTAAGTTCATCCGGAGTAAAATATGTAAAACACGAAGCAAGTTTGTTCTTTACTAGTCTCAAGTTTGCCAGCTCCCTCCATAAACGCGCATTGTCAGTGATATTTGAGACACGCTCAAAGTGATACGACGCTCTGACCTGCCTTAAATCATACGTCAGTATGTCTCTAATCTGCCTGTACATCATAAGGCTTAAAACATTTCCTGATCGCCTCGCGTGTTTGTATAGTGAGTTTTTTTCAGCGATCCATTATTTTAATTCCAGAGAAAGCCATGGCACACTCATCTTACGCACGCTAAACGTATGCTTTGGTGCATGGTGATTCAAAGCTTTGGTGATAGCATCGCTTAAGTCTATCAACAGTTTTTCCATATAAGCAATACTAGATGATGAATTTAGTAATAGCTCAGTGATATGAGCTAGAAGAAGTGACAGAGACTCCATATATTTCGAGGGGTCAAAGTGCTTAAAAGAACGATGCGTAATAGTACGCTCACATAATATTTTGTTTGTTAGAGAGTACTTGAGTTTAATCAAATCATGACCTGCAATAAAAGGTGTGGAGGACTTTGTAAATTTATGAACCTTCTCAGGATCATCAACAATAAAAACGTCGAGACAAGAATGAGAAGTAAGAGTATGGTAGGTTGCAGTAGAATCAACAATGTGGAGAGATTATGATTTAGCAAACTCCCTAAGAAAGTTGGATTCAAAACCTGCATTGATTAAATTGCAGTTTAGATCACCCGTAAGAACAACATTTTTGTATCCAAAAGAATGACGAGAAAGCGCATTAATAAAGTCCCCGAAGAGTAGACCCTTGGGTCGTCTATACATTAATGTAAAAAGCAAGTAGTCTTGTTGCGAGCATTTTAACTCGAGCATGATATACTCAGGGGAATTTAAGATCCGATTGGATGAGAGCTCAAGCACTTTCACTTTGACTGAGTCATGAATGTAGACGGCGACACCACCACCCCTGCTCACTAGTCGATCATTACGAATAAGCGAATAGGAATGAAGTTTGATTAAGTCGTCCGGGACACTGTCATGTAGCCATGTCTCAGTAACCACTATGATATGATAAAAGTTGTTAGCAACGAACGCAAAAAATTGTTTAAAGTGACGAAGTAACGAGTTAACATTGGCATGCGCTATTGTAATATGTGGAGCAGTGTGCAGAGAGACAGAAGTTGGGGCGGTGGAATGAGCAAGAGCAAGTGGTAAGTCGCCGTCCCTCTCTGAAAGTCAGGACATTTTCGCAAAATCGTTTTCTGAGAAAAATTTGAAAACAGGAGCTCCGTAAGATTCGCGAGCGAGAATACAGCCAGCGCTAGGCCAGACAGATATAGATTTTGAAATTTCCGCAGCTTTAACTCTGGCACGTTTGAGCAGTTTATAGATGTGAGGAGGTAAATGCTCGTTGAGGTAAATTTGGCCAGTGTGAGAAGATGGAAACACATCGCTAATAAGAATTTGTTTTTTCACACTCTTTTGGTCGACAATAAAGTCGTGTATCATCAGAGACTTAAGGCACACTAGTAGTGTCTTATCAGGTAAGTCATTGTGACTGGACAAAGGCGTGCCAATAGCGCCGTGGTTGGATCCTTTTTTTGGTAAGACCCTGATATCAAGCACATCTGAAATCAATTCAGGAACTTCCAAGACCGTGAGAATCTTAAGGACTATATCTTTTAATGAATCGGTTACGTCTGAGGAGATTCCAGATAGTGTAATTGCCACTATATCAGATTTCGATTCTACATGGGATACACGATTAGTTAAATCTTCTAATTTGGATGATAAGCACGCATTTTCTTGAGCTATGTTTGCTTCAAGGGTATTTATTTTTTCGGACATGATGTCATGAGTCGTGTTAAGCTTAGTGATATCAGTGCGAATTTCGTCAATGCTTGCAACAACGCCTGCGAAAATTGTATTTAGAGCCAGAAATTGGTCGCTCGTCCATGTTGACAATCCTTGAAGTTTGCTCAAAACGTCATCCAATTTGTCAGTGCTGGAGGCGTTGAGAGTAGCATTTAAGCTGGACGGCGAAGGAATATTGAGTGAACGAGAAACTGATAATGAGTTACGCGACGAGCAGGAGCCGCATCGAAACGACGAGTGTTTATGAAGTCCTTTGCGATCATAGGAAAATTTCCTCGCTGCACAATCCGCATGAAATAATTCTTTACAGGCTCCTGAGCAGAGTAGAAGATTTTCCCCTCTCTTCGGAGGACGAGTGCACAAAGAACATTGGCTCATGATGGTGGAATCAACAATTTAACCGCTCAGCAACAAGCAAAGTAGAGTTTTACGCCGGGAGTGACCTAACTTACTCGAATAAGTGCCACGATCTAGTTTTACGTCGATTGAGATGAACGTGACTGCATAATTGATACAAATAAAAACATAGATTTGATGCACGTTAACATTAATAAAACAGCGTCAAGATAAGAGCAGTCGGCGTGAATTACAAATAATAAATAAATAAGTCAATGAATAAATAAGTCCACGCTTGTCACAGTAAGTTATTATGACAGTCAAACAGGTGGTAAACTGGCTCGAAGCACGATACAAATCCTCATGTCAACAATGAGGATGAGCTATGGTTATCACAGTACGTGGTTCGGCACTGTTCGGTGTTACTTCGGGTACATTCGGCTAATGGTTCGGTCCGGATCGTAATGGCGATGATTGCCGAGTTGGATTTCGGTGGTTATGATGAGTGATCGCGTCCCAGGGGGCTAGCACAGCACGCGAGAACAAGAAGAGCGATCAGATGTACGCGTATTGATCGTGATCGATGCATACCAGCAGTGCCCGCGTTGACAGCACACATGCGCAACCAATGATTATGCGAAACGGTATCACGAACATGTGACAACTACGAACGCAGACAACGCCAAATTCAGTCTTAGATGGGTGGACAGTTAGCTGGTCCGAAAGTAGTGCTCGAGAATCTCTTCAATGTTTCTCCGATTAAGGTAGCCCTAGCGCAGCAGCTAGTCAAGAGACGTACTATTATTTTGAAAACTGTGAATATACCATGTGACATAGATTTGGATATTATTTTAATAGTATTACGAAATAATAAGATTTTACAAGTTTGTGCCATGATCATTTATGGTATTTTATTTATTATGAAGTTCTTTAATGTGAATCTCATTTGACTCACAATTCGAGGTTATGCATGGGCGTACCAAGTTATTAGTTAACTAAAACGAAGTTTTCTATTTCAATTGCTCGGTAACCCCCATTTTTTATGGCGTATAAAAGATCCTTATCATTTTTTGGTCGATTTATAATTTTATTTGAAAATATATCTAATCGCGAAAACTACACATTCATGCCTTTAATCCCGGTCGGGCGCGAAATTTGTATAAGCTGTGGGTTAAATTTAGCAACTTTATCAATTATTTATTGTTTTTACTAGTCGGTGATGAGGTCTAAAAATTTGCAGGCGTGTTTCTCTACACTTCAACGGTAGAATTTTAAAAAACTTAAAATTTTTCTCTAATAATCGGGCTCGCGCTAGGGCTACCTTAACGAATGTCTTAGAAGTTTTACGAAATCGGACTTGAAGCCACTACGCCACTAACCATATTAACCATACTAATGGCAGAGAATTCTGGCTCAACACGTATTTCATGTTTTCCCCTCACAATGGCTATGTTATCGGTCATTACACATAATTAAAACAGAACACATAATTAAACAGAAATAAGACAGTTCCTCGGCAAGTTAGGACTGGTAAAAGAAGCAGATGATAATGTTCTCCCCTCTCTCATCGAGACTATATTGCTATAGTGTTATGTCCATCACAATATAGCTTAAGGATTTTGTCTATGGAGAAAATATCAATTACTGAGCATATGCCCAATCGATTATACGAACGACGGTCGATAATAGACTAAGGTCGATTTGCAAGGAGCTCCAACATCACATGGCCACACCCGTGCCAGATATAGGTTATAATATCGCCACTTTTCACTCACAAAAAATTATGAAACAACTTACGACATAGTTCAGGTGTTCATTGCACAGTATATAATGACAGTCACTCCACTGATAAATGCAGCTAGAACACTTGTAGAGCACAATTAACCACAATTTTCCACAAGCTTGGGGAAGGATACACGAGACACGTCTTTCCCGATCGCCCGAGGGAGAGAGGGGGAGGGGGGAGAGAGGGGGGAGAGAGAGGGAGAGAGAGGGGGAGAGAGAGGGGGAGATAGTGGGGAAGAGAGAGGGGGAGAGATAGGGGGGAGGGGGGAGAGAGAGGAGGAGAGGCGGCCGGCGCCGCGCGCCATCGACTGGAATACGTTGATAACTGTAGTGACACAGTTCTTTCTAAAGGTCAGTATTTTATTGAATCCCGTAGCTGTAAGCCTAAGGAAGGCTATCGAATTTGATTTTTGCAAAAATCTCAATTACAACAAAAGAAAATTGAAAAAACGTTAAAATATTCATATCTCGGTGTGTAATCAAGATATTCGGACTTTTTTTTAAATTGTTCGTTTTTCAAAAATGCATCGAATGGTGAAAAAAAATTTCAGCTATTTTCGTAACTTTGGTCAGAATTGCTATTTGTTTATAAGCAAAAAACGAAAATCGTCAAAAAACAGTATTTATTATCAACGAAAACGATTTCTTTTTTCCGTATACTTTGTGCATGATGACATGAAGCTCCTCAATTTTTTTCCACACTGTGGGCCTTCATCGACAAATTCTATTGAAGGTCAAAGTTTTTTCGAAGATCGCGAATTGTTGCTAAACTATAACTCGTAGATCGATAAATCTTGGCCCATTCTCTTGGGGTTTCCCTTCCCTACATCATATATGGACTTCGAACCGATATCGTAACAAACAATTGATTGCGGTTGCAAATAAAAAATTGTGAATTTGTTGGTTCATTTGCAATTAACCGCTTAAATAATAATGCTAGCGTTTTTTTTATAGGACCTTTTTCATAGAGGACATTATGATGAACAAATTTTATTTGAAACTTTTTTTGATAGGACGCGTTCCAAAAGTGTTAACTAAAAAAAAACGATTTTTTTTTTTCAATCATTGTTTATTGCTAAAATGCAGGATGGATTTTTACGAAAACTCAGGACTATATTCCCATGGGTCCAAACAACCTACAAAAAAATTGGCTAACCTCTACACTTCTTGAATAAAACTTTGTGAAATATGGCCTAAGGTGACTGGACTAGTAAACTATTACATATTTCTCGTACTCATGGCGGCTTAGTCGGTTTACATGGTTTCAAGTAAGAAGAATTTTCATTGGAAAAAAATGGCTCAAAGTAGATCGCTTATTTTTGTTGCATACATTTATACAATGTACTATGGATGATTAATAAATGTTATTATAACCTCGCTAAGCAGTACGGTAGAAAGTTTTTTTTCGTTCAAATTATTTTAGTAGAAAACTTTATTAACATAAATTGGTTGTTTCGCAATCTCAAAAAGAGAATGAATACATGAAAAAATATTCTATCAGAAATAAAATGGACAAGAACTTTTGAAATGTAAAAATAATTAGAATGAAAGAAACCCAAAACGGATTCAAGTGATACGAAATAATTTTGAGCGAAAAGATATTTGATTTGAGAAAAAAAAAATTCATAAGTACTTCATCAATTTTGTTTACCTATTGCTCATGAGATTCAATTCGTGATCAATAAACGTTATAATAGAAAAACTCGCGTAGTAATTCGGCCGAAATTCATTTTTCTAATGAAACTTTTGCTCTCGAAATTTTGTACATTTTGATCAAATTGTACCATATTTTGCAGCAATGCTGAGAACAATGTTGATTCTTTTGCATCACTTAAGTACAGAATATAGACATGTTTAATTGGCAAGTTATAAATTTCATACAAAAAGTCAACAAATCCCCGCAGAAAAACAGCATAAATGCTGTAAAAAAAGTTGAGACAAGTACACTTACTCCCCCCAAATCGCTGTTCCGGTAAAAAATACCCCTTCTGAACACGAAACTCTAACAAAAAGTGACAAAAGAGATTTCCTCCCAAAAAAACCAACCTAGCAAAAGTTCCCCAATTCACATCAAATCTCTCGAATTTTGTGGGGTCTATTACAGGGTGTCCAATAGGAAGTTGCTAAAACTAAATAAGTGTTTCTTCCCTCCATAAATTCAATAGGGGTCCCTTTTTCTAAAGCGCATACCTGAGGCCCCGCAGTTTTATTCCAGCCGTGGTTGAAGCAAGTATGCGCGCGTCAAAATAAGTGAGCTCACCACGGAAGAAAAAGTATATTTTAATGAGTGCTTCTTCTCGAGGGGAAAAATTTATAGTAATGCGTATAGAGGGTTTTGTACTAAGTTTGGAACTCATAGAGTTGCTAGCGAAAACACTCTGAAAAGGTAAGAATTTAATATTTATTCATATTCATCTATCACACAACTTGTGTTTCAATTCAATTAAACTGCATTAAAGTAATTTTACGTTAATTTTTGTAGAATAATCGATAAATTCGTGGAGTATGGTACACTCCAGGACCGTATACACGAGTTGCCAGGTCCATCTGTTACGGTGACTACACCAGAGAAGATCAACGAAGTTGAGAATTATTTCAAACAAAATCCAAATGATTCGATTCAGAAAGCCGCTCAAGCATTAAAAATAATCAAATCATCATTACACAACATTTTGAAATATTTTTTAAAGTTTCATCCGCATAAAATAAGCACTCATCAATTGTTAACTGAACATGCCATGACGAAACGCATCGAATTTTGTAACACTATTACGGGAATGTTTGAAGCCGAAAAACGTAATAAGAAAATGATTATTTATTCTGATAAAGCACATTTTTGGATGAATGGGTACGTAAACAAGCAAAATTACCGGTTTTGGGGAACGGAAAATCCCAACATATCGCTAGCGAAGTCCCTTAATCCACAGAAAGTAACGGCATGGGCAGCAATTTCAGTAAAAGGAATTTATAGCGAAGTCCCTTCATCCACAGAAAGTAACGGCATGGGCAGCGATTTCAATGGCAGAGAGTTACAAACAGCTTTTAGAAACGAAATTCTTCCCTTATGCAAAAAAGAGGGGACTGGTTAAAAATTTTTACTTCATGCAAGATGGAGCGACGCCGCACCGGACTCATGAGGTGTTTGAAGCTATTCATCGCGTATATGGGACTCGAGTAATCGGTCTGGGGTACCCTAAATTTGCTCACGGCGGACTAGAATGGCCTCCGTACTCACCGGACCTGAACTCTTGTGATTTTTTCTTGTGGGGTTACATTAAAGATCGTTGTTACGCTGAAAACCCCAGCACAGTAGAAGAACTGATCGCGGATATCCAGGAAGTGGTTCGCGGCATTACGAACGATATGTTGGACACAGTTTTTCACAGTTTTCAAAAGAGAATTGATTTTTGTGCACAATCTGACGGTTCGCACTTCAGAAATATCTATCATTAATCACTGTACTTTTTCGTTATTTTTATAAGATGTCATAAATTGACATAAAAAATATTTGACTGGATTTTATTTATGTGCGTTTAAAACTGCAAAGTTTCCTCTATTTAAAGCAATTTGTCTTTTCTGATTCTGTGCACGTGTTTTGAAATGACAGCCGATTAGTTTCAGCAACTTCCTATTGGACACCCTGTATAATTATCAGAGAACCTCACACAATTTTTTTAATAAATTAAAAATTTTAAAAAACTTTTAAGAGAGCCTTACAAAAATTTACCAATGAAATCATAATCTCACAAAAGATACCAATTCAAATGCAACTAAAAATTAAGTCTAAATTTTATAAAAATAAATTAAAACTATAAAAGGATTAATAATAAAATACATTAAGGTCTATTAACCTTTAATAAAAAATCTTCTAATTAATTGAAAATAAAGATACTACAGTACAGTTGTTTTACATAAAAAGTACCAGAATACAAAATAAGAATGAAAATAAATCGGACACCAAAAAAAATTTCGAACGAAAAAAATTAGATTGAAAAAAAACTTTCGGCCGATGTACTTGGCGAAGTAGCCAATTTTCGAAATTTTTATAATTACTATTTTTTAAGACCGTTTAAACTGTTGTGCCTCGCATGATACATTCGCAGACAGAACAAAACAAAAAAGAAAGGTCGAAAAATCGAAAAAAAACTGAAATTTCAAACCGCCGCCATTTCGTGAAAAAAAACGGCTACCTACAACGATAGCTACATTCATACGGGTATTGAAATTTTATTATTTTTGATTGTCGGATAACCCGTTACCAAAATTTCCTTGGGACAATGAAGATAATTCTTTTATCATCACATGGAAACTCATAACGTTGTAAATTTTGAATATTTTTCAATAAAAATTGGTACTGAAATAGTTGAATATATATTGAATAAAGTATCCTTTTTTCGATTCCTAAATACTTCTTTATAACTGAGGAAAAAATTTCCCAAAAAATGACAATTTTTTGGCCCGTTACAGAGGCGTTCCCCCTTAAAACATCAACTACGGACAAACTAATCGTTTACCGACATTGAGCTTTGAACCATTCAATTAGTCGGGAGTTATACGATTGTTAAAAAAAATATATCCTCAGAAATATCGATTCCACTAATTGTAAGAATTATGAGCTCGTAAAGTGGCCCAGGTTAAATTGTTCCCATGTAGGAATGACGTGGTACGAAAAAATCACTGAAACCTAAGATTAAAGCAATTTAAAAAAAATCGATTTTTTTGAATTTTCACAGTAGCTTAACTCATTAAAGAAAAAAAATGTATATTTCAATTTTTTTAATTGGACTCTATGTCGTTTTTTTTATCATCGTAAGCCCGAATAACTTTTTGACGAAGTTAGTTCCATACGTTGTTTTACTACTGTTGTATGAGTCATTGAAAAAAACTTGAAAATCCAGTAGATCCTCGCTTACAAACAATGGAATATTGTAGGGGGTTTTTAGGCATGTATGCACACAGGGGGAGAGAATATTGTATGAACCCTGAGGATTAATGGATGATTTTTTTCTTCTCACCACTATTTTGGCTAAACCAGTCAATAAATAAGATGCCTGAATATCTCATTTTTTGCATTTTTGTAGACTATCAATACGCTAGAATAATTACGTGGATTGTAAATTTTTTCGGAACTGCAACCGGCTCTAAAATTCTGGATTCGTTTTGTACAAGTGATTGTTGCTTGCGAAGGTTCTTGGTCGATTTTGTTCCATGACTTGGATCATCACGAATATAGGTCTGTCGAGGAAGAACACCTGCAGGAAATGGTGTCGCAGCATTGTCTTTTGTTTCCTCGACCGTCCACGAAAAGTCCTGTGATCTGTCTGCCCAGGACATGTTTTTAAGAGCGCATCTGAACTCACATATAACTGTTCGGTCCTTTACTTCAATATTCAGCTGGCTTTGGCTTCCTTTCTTGTAATCAATAGGAAACTAAAATTTATAATAAGAGAAGGATAAACATTAACCACTTGCAGTATAAATTAAGTGGGCTGGATGTGGGGCTCAGTGGTCTTTGGCCCAATTTCATTTTTTATGCCATACCATTAATACTACGACTATGATTTCGTAATATTCACGCTAGGCATGGAACTGCAACTACGAGTGCAGCGCGGCATTATACGCCAAGGGCTTAATCTCTTATATCAAGAAACTCGGTAAAGTCTCGGAACATTTGAAGTACATTGGAAGCTCTGTTCCGAGCACTCGCCGAGTTATATTTTCTCCTAATAAAACGATTCGCTGTGGTGGGGGTACAAATTCGATAACATTTCAGTAAATTGCAAAACCTAGGAGGTATTGGGCGGTTTGCAAAGCGAGTTTTGAGCTAGTTACGCGATGCTCTTTCGATTGCGCTCAAAATCAGCACGATTGGTTGCATAATTATTGAGAATGAACTTTGCACAGGCTCAGGATTATTCTCGACTCTAACACATTCAAGAATTCAACGTGTTTATATACGAAGGAATATTGTTGCCTAAGAGCTTTCTGGATTATCACGCATCATTATCACGCAAACATATTCAATAATTCGACGTATCTGTATACACGGAGAGACTTTTACACGACAAATTACTATGTTTTTATAGTAACGTCGGACTATATCGATATTATAAGAATAATCGGTGCTGAAAATGCCGAAAAATGCAAAAATTTGGTGAATTATTACTACAGCCCATAGTAAATATCGTACTGCACCATTTCAAAAATCGTCACTGGCCAAACTTTGATTAACAACATACGAAAAAATGAAATTATTTAGTGAGAGTTTAGAGAGGAACATAGCAATTATTCCTCTGTGCCATACGAAAAATTGGTTCTGTTTCGTATTTTGCTTTTGACATGTCGTAATCATTACTTGTTTTCCCATTAAACTTTACCTGCGAACATAGTAAAATTTGATTCCGTATTATATTTTGCTTTCGAAGAATTGTAATCATTACTTATTTCCTTACCGAACTGTACTAAATAACATAGCAAAATTTACGCGAACGCGAAAGAGCTGAGGTGTTGCAGTTATAAATATGGAAATTTACTAGTGGCACATAGTAAAATTTCGAGCAGTCGATTTGTTTATAGGCAGACTTTGTGCTCGTAAACTGATGCCCTACATTAGTCTTACTGCGACCATTGTCGAGAGCACACGGTTTATATTTCGAGCAGCATTTCAAGGCAATTACAAAGGTGAGTTTCTTATTTTATTATTAAAGGGTAAAACCACTGTAGAATTTTTGAAAAATCGTTTTTTTTTATTGGTTTAAGATATACTTTGAACCCTCTTGAATATGAGGCAAAAAGGTTTAACTTGAAAAAAAAATGTTCATTGAAATTTCGGGCATTCCCCGAGCGCGTCGGTCATTTCAGTATCACGTTTCAAAACTTTAACGCGGTCGTCTAGTGTGAACGCTGTTTTTTTAATGCTTTATGGGGGAATTTTTTTTTTGACAAACCATTAAAATAAAATAATTTATAAATTGTATATCATTTTTATTAACATTTAAGCAAACTTTGTGAATTTTTTGAAGTCAATATATTGAATATAATTGGATATACACCCCCCAACAGGAATACGTATAAAAAAGAGGTGCTCCACTGCTGCCATGATTCCGGCCGTTCTGCTGATCTGAAATCAAAAAACCAAACGCCATTCCAATTGTGAGACTTGAGGCTCTACATGGCACTAAAATAAAGTCAGAATTCCAAAAAATATTTTTTTTTTACGCTTTAGAAACAAAATTCAATTTTTCGCACTTTTTTGGGGTCTATTTAGCTGGTAAAAAGAAAACTAACGAAGCAATCTTAATTATTTTAGTTCAACTTATAGTTATATATGTACTAAAGATGCTGTATAAATTTTAGCAGAATCAATTAACTAGTTTTTGAGATATCATGGCAGCACTTTGAAAAAATCGTGTTTTGAGAAAAACGCATTTGAAATTTATTGTATATAATCGCACGCTCCGTATATCTGCTCCGGTTTACGGCTGTAACTTTTCAACGGCTTCGAATTTCGAAAAATCCTTTTACCCACGTCTTCTAAATATGTTTTAGATGTGATTTATGAAAAAAAATCGATTTTTTTTACCTGACACACTAGACGACCGCCTTAAACGCGTTTTTCTCGAAACACGATATTTCAAAACGGCACGCAGCATAACTCCAACAATTTTCATTCTTTTCATTTGAATTTTTGTCAATATCTTAAAAATGACATTTCGAAGTGAAATACGTACGGAATTTTCGATAAGCTCATTTAAACATTTTTTATCAACAAATAATTACCACTTTTTTCTGTCGAAAATTGAATCTCTTCATTCAAACACTCGGCAATAATACAAAAATGAATATTTTCAAAATCCCCTACCTACTTCACTAGCTATGAGTGTCTAGATTAAGTGTCTTTTTTTAATTCCGGATCAACAATTGCACCAGTTACACTGCGTACCGCAGAGCGCCTCGAATTGAACAAGCCTCGCGGGAATGGCTCTGGTGTCACCATTTTTCAATCATAATTTTTTGCTGTACAGTTAAATATATGCTTAATAACTCTCCCGAATATCATTATTCTCTTACCTTTCCTTCCACCCGAAAAAATGGTCGAAAAAAGACATTTTTTGAGGTCTTTATAGTAGTTTTAGCCCTTAATGGTTATATAAGGTTATATGATTCATGTGGAGTAGGTAAAACTCCTGCGTCCAAATTTTGTCGGATATGAAACATATTTCGAGCAAAACACAGGAACCACTGATCTGTTCAATTTCCAACGAAGCGGAATGTTGTTCTTTTGTTTTCCTAAATTTCTGTTATATGTAAATTTAATCTTAGAATCGTAAAAATAACAATCTATCTTGTACGCATAATAGCTTAGACTGTTTTTTATTTGCACTTAAGATGTAATTATTGGGGATAGAATGGAATAATAAAGAGGTAGAGACCACACTATCTTTGTCTCTGTCGACGAGTGTTCGGTCGATGCTTTCTGCGAATATATGTCGCCGTTTTCTACGCGATTTCTTTAGTAATTTCGAACATTTAAGGAAGTACGATCGCAAATCGACGCGTCGACAGATTTTCTTGAAATTTTTATAACTCAAAACAGACTGCAGCATCTATCCGCTACTGAAATTTGAAAATATTTGGCCGTTTAGAACCGGAGATAATTAACATCAAAGTTGGCACGTTTAACATGTATCGCATATGTGAAGTATGCTGTAGACACAATCTATCGCCCTTCTCTGAATCGTAGCAAATAAACGTCTCGGCAAATATCAATAAAAAAACAGCATGATCTAAATGAATATTTTTTGGACAAGTAAAAAAAAATACTTCGATTGACCGTTTTGAAGTCGAGAATGAACAATAGGAAGATGTAAACTTTTATGGAGTTTTTACCCGACCGCAATCGCGGGGGAAATACGATCCGGCCACACTGATTGAGTTTATACCGATCCGTAAAGTATTAAAATCATTTTTTGAATTACCGTTTAATTTTTCAAATACTTTACAATATCTGTGAACATTGAAAAAGTCTGATAATTTGATAATAACAAACTACGTGCTAGGGAGCCTTTGGAAAAACCAACGAGCAAAATTCGGTGACAAACTAGTTTTACCGTTGTTCATGTACTTTGATGATTATGAGCCGAATAATCCTCTCGGTAGTTACCGAGGTATCGCGAAATGTGGAACTGTCTACTTAAGCATTCCGTGCTTACCCTCAGAAATGCAATCCAAACTGGAAAATATTTTTCTTTTTATTTTATTCAACAGTTTGGATAAAGAAGTCTTTAACAACAGCTGCGTTTTTTCAACAGCAATCGATGAATTCCGATTTCTAGAAACATGCGGTATAACGATTAATCTTGGGCGAACTTCACATCAAATTTATTTCTCGTTGTAACTCTTTCTCGCTGACAATTTGGGCTTGCACACGTTGTACGGCTTTAACGAATGCTTCAGTTCGAACTATTTTTGCAGATTTTTTAAAACTCACAATAACGATACCAACACCGTTGTGAGTGAACACCAATGCTTTATGCGAGACGAATTAAGTTATAACTTAGACATTGAAAACATCGATCCAGCTGCTACTTGTATAAAGCGACTATGTACATTTAATCAATAACCAAGATATCACTGTTTGACAAATTTGTGTGTCGACGTAATGCATGATGTCTTAGAAGAAGTATATCAGTACGATCTTGGACTCCTTCTTCATCATTTCATTTACGTCGCAAAGATATTTACATTAGCACAATTAAACATCTTGATCCGTGCATTCTCATATCCTGGAGATATAAAAAGTCGACCTGTTGAAATCCTTGAAAAGCATTTGAAAAACTACCGAATCGTAATATCAACATCTGAAATACTCTTCTTCGTTACAAATCTGGCTTTTATAATAGAGCATTTGATCGATGAGAACAATGAGTATTGGTCCACGTTCTTAATTTTGAAGTGCATTGTGGTCATTGTTACGAGCAAGGAACTGCACGTTAATGCCCACTATTTACTGGACAGTGAAATCGAAGAATATTTAATGGTACGTTCGAAATTGTTCGTTAGTAATCTAAGTCCGAAACTTTCTCGTATATTACGCTACAACGATAGACAAAGTAGGGCCGTTATGGAATGCTTGTTGTATGCGATTCGAGAGTAAACATCGTGAAGGCAAAGTCGCAGCTCATAGTGTCATATCCTGCGTTAATGTTTGCCGAACCATAGCATTATGACATCAACTTAAACTGAACTACAAATTTATTGTACAAGGAACGGATAACGGTCTTATATTAGGTCCAAAATCAATAGTCATTGAAAAATTTGCCATATACATATAGCTCATCAGTATTTTAACAGTAGCATTTTCGATACTGTTTCCATATTGAAATGGGTAAAACACCCTTATTCTACGTTACAAACTGGATCTATAAGGATGATGCCTGCAGAAACTGGCCCCGAGTTTTTTGAGACTATGCATTTGGTAGTAAAAGCCGAAAGTATTTTTGTTATTGCGATGGCGTTATACGATTATTAATTCGATACACATTTTGAAGCTTTCGGTATAATACCAAACTTAGCTCATCAATGATCTGTAATAGCCCTCAATGAATTTGCGGATAAAAATGTATTTGTCACTTACAAATTGAAAGCAAAAAATGGTAAATTTTACATTCCGAAAATGTGGATGTGACGCAAACCTTGTAAAAAAATAAATGTACGTTGAAGATGGCAGTGGGGCATTTATATTTTCTTGGAGATTAATAAATACAAACATTCGTATGTGTATATGTGTAATAAAAATTATTTATCGCTTCTGATACCTCAATCCCAGTTCATGTGCCTCGCAATTATATGCATTTAAAAAAAAATAAAATACGGAAGTCTTACTGGTTAATCATACTAAACTTTGAGAGAAGCGCATAGCAGAACTTTGCGAGTTGTACATAGTCAAATGTGAGATCCGCACATAGCAATATTTCGTGAGCAGTACGCAGTAAAAAATGGAAATGTCACACAGTAAAATTTCGCGAGTTATGCCTATTAAAATTTGGGATCGGCACGTAGCAACTCTTAGAAATCGATAAATAGTTTAATTTGAGAATATCACAAAGCTAAATATCGCAAGTCGTACATAGTAAAATTTGAGAAAAATGCTTTGCGCATCGAAATTACTATGTGCTCTGGTGAAATGTAATATAATGCCAATATAGTCCAGCGTTGCTACAAAACATAGTAAATATTTCTACAAATGTACCTCAAATTTTCGTGTAAAAGTGTCTTCGTGTATGCTCGTGCAGACAACACGAACAAAGGTATCTATATCGCTGATGTGTCAGCTGTAAGAGTCATAAGTTTATATCCAAGTATTGATAATTAAGGTGATCTATGAGTTGCGTGAGTGAGGGGGTCGATAACTGAAAAGTAGGTACACATTTTTCTCGGACCCGCTTGATATTTCGAGAAAATGAAGAGTTACACTTTGTTCTCTGATAAGAGGAGAACAACGTGTAACTTTTCGTTCTCTCGAAATATCAAGCGTACCCGAGAAAAACGTGTATCTACTTTTCAGTTATCGACCCCCCACTCATGCAACTGATAGATCACCTTAAATTCACAGTGTTATCCCTATGAAAACATAAATTTAAATATACAACAAAATCAACATGCACTACTGTATGACAGTTACACAAACTTCCACTCCATGTACTACAGCAAGGAGGCTGAGTCGTAGTTGAACCAGACGGAATTTCTAAAATATGCCCCGCTTGTTGTGATCGATTGCTCAAAACAGAATGATTCCTTCAAGTCCGGCCCGGTGGCTGTAGATCTCGATATCTTTTTTCCAAATTTAGTTTGCAAAACCATCTCGCCAGCACTCGCCAATAGCCGAGTGTATGCAGTCGATTCTCGATCGCTATATGACTATAGCCGAGTGCCTGAGCCAATTCCCGAGTGGTAGCATTTGGTTGCTTCTTCAGCTCTTTTGATATATCTTCCAATTCAATAGGTCGACCGGAGCGCTCTCGATCTTCCAGGGTTGTATCTCCGGAAGCGAAGCAACGGAACCAGCGGCTCACTGTCGATTGTGTTACGGTGGCCTTTCCGAGAGCAACGTTGATATTGGTGGTTGCCTGCCTCGTACTGCTGCAACGCCGAAACTCGTAATATATAATACCTTGAATAGCGCGCTCGTCCATGTCGAGAATTAGACTCCCGCAGACGTCCGCAGCCGGGCTTTTATACCCACCGTGCGAAAGCTTCTAGAACATTCTAGCAGTTGCCAGTTATGGAAACTTTCTACAATATTCTAGAATAAAAAAGGGAGATTTAAAAAAAGTGAGTCAAGACTTATAGTTGCCAACCCAATAGTACAGTATCTGTCGTGTGAGGTAAAATAATTCTCTTATCGTCTGTTTTATAATATGAACTTCATGCTTTTGGCTGCGAATTAAATATTATCATTTTATTAAATCCTCATGATCAAATAAACATTTTTTATAATCTGCAAATCCAATCGTTTTTAATATGGATACCTTTAGCCCTTAATACCTTTAGCCTTCTTTTTATCATTGTTCTCATTAAAAACTTTGAATGTATTTAATTTTTCTCGTAATTCGACGAACTCTTTCATTATTCTTCCATTCAATTCATCTTTCATCCATGATTACACGGTAAATGTTATTTACCGTGTAATCAGAAGTATCAAATCGATGCAAATCACGCTTCACATAATCATATATATCACGAACTTTGTAGTAATATAAAAGGCTATCAGTATTGGTATATATTAATTTCGCTCGATCACCAACGCTATCCTTAATATATTTATAGTGGAAATCATAGATGTATATTTTCAATGGATCGAGAATAGAAAATCCAATGTATTATAACGGGACGGTAAAGACGCGCCCATCATAGGAACGCAGGACAGCTAAGAGGTATCCTCGCTCCATCGTCACCGCGTGCCCGGCGGCCATCGCTACGCGATAACTGAAGCCTTTACGCTTGAGGCTCCGCCCCTCTAGCGATGTCGTACTCTCGTCTCACCAGAGAGACCGCCCCGCGCCCATGGTACGGTGAACGAGACCACGCGTATCGCCTCAAATAGCAACGCCCGCGCTGCAAAGAACGAGCGAGGCTACCTGCTCGAGCTGTGTTCTCCTAATACTCGCGCTGAGGCCATACGATCTCAAATTTGCAATACGCGCCGTATTAACAATAATTTTATTTTGTAAATCGTCGCGGACACTCGCCTGACCAGCGCCGTTCTCCCTGTCAATCAATAACTCCCTACTTGGGTGATCTCGGAGTAATCAGAGAAGGCATGCTTCTCCTCACTCGGTAGGATATTATTTAAGGACGTGCGCAGCTCATTCGAGGCTTAATCTACCAACAAATTTCGAGGAATGTTGAACATTGTTTATTGAGTCTTGCTCTTTCTTAAATTCTCCCTGACATCGTGGATAGGACTCTAATTCTTGGGAAACGTCCCGGTATTGCATCGGCTTCTGACCTTAAGACTCAAAGAGTTAAATGGGTGACTGTTAGGCAGGTGTATACAACCATATGCAGAATTATTAACAACTAACGCGCCAATTTCACTCAATACGCGTTACGGTCTTTTGACCGGTTAATTCTCAAATGTCGGGACGCCTTAATTAAACATCCAATCAACTATCGTGTCTAACTCCCAAAGGAATAAGAATCATTATCTATGTCGATCTTTTATTGACCGGTCAGCTTCTCTGACCTGTAAAATATTTTGCTTCAGCAACTAAATATTTCCGTCGATGCTACCTGTTGATACCGCTATGAGACCGAATTAACAATAATAATTTTTATTCGAGTCGACCTTTTATTGCTTGGTCAGCTTCTCTGACCCATAAAATATTTAGCATCCGCAACTAAATATTTCGGTCAACGTAACCTGTTGGCCTGCGATGAAACCGAATTAACAATAATAATTATCGTTCGAGTCAACCTTTTATGGCTTGGTCAGCTCTATCTATAATCTATAATAATAATTATTATTCTTGTCGACCTTTCTATTGTTCGGTCAGCATCTCTGATCTTTACGCTTTAGGCTTGAGCCGGTAAAGACTTCTATCGATGCTAGCAGTATTGTCGCTGTGCGGTAGAATTGATCATTAATTATATCAATTATAAATCATTCTATGATCAGCGTCACTGATACAGAATTGTATAAATTATTATTGATCATACATTGTATCAATTATAAATCATTACATGATCAGCTTCACTGATCCTTAACCATAATTCTCGTCATTCAATCTTTTCGTGCGCTCTTAACGGACAACACCACTGTGACCCCCTATTTTTTCACATTTTTCAAGAATTTTTTTTTGTGGGAAAAAAGAGATATTCGAAAAATTTTTTTTGGGTTTTATTCCTTGTTTATTAATGTATCAAAAAACATTTTTTTCACATTTTTCACGCCGCATGGTGGCGCTGGTGAAGCTCTCGCGTCATCTCCGCAGTGGTTCGCGGCACGCAGCAGAACTCTCTTCAACGTCGATCTGAAAAAAATACCGAGTGTTTTCGTTAATAATATGATATTTTGAAGAGAAGTACATAGGGATTTGAAAAAATATTGATTTTTAAAAAATAGGCACGCCTTTGAAATTAAAGAATGATTTTTGAGCAAAATTTCTCGTCGAAAATAGGTTATAACTTTTATAATTATTGAGATATCGAAAAAATCCTATGTATTTCTCTAGATAATCTACTTTTATTGATACAGTAAAAATTTGAAGTCGATCGGATAAAAATTTATCGAGTTCTGCTGCGTGCCGCACTCAAAAAAGTGGTTTTGAGAAAAACGCGTTCAAAGTTTTAGGTTTGTTAATTTATGTTATAAATTGAAAAAAAAATTATTTACCTTCAATCAGCGATGCCGGCACCATATAGCTGGCCTTCAAGAAGCAAATCGTTGTCTTCTGATTCTTTCCTCGAAATTGTTAAGGCTTTTCTCGCTTCTTTTGCAGCGTCTGTGAGCGAGCGCTCCGCGAGCTGGATCCGCGCTGCGTCGGTCTCAACGCAAAAGTTGAAACAATTTGGGCCGATGGTTATCCCCAACGTCTCCAGTACTTTCATGAGACTTCTCAGGCCATCATTGAACACTAATACCGCGATATCAGTTGCAATATCAATGATTTTTTTGCTTCCGGACTGGCACTTGGGGGCTATTGCCCAAACTGATTTATTGTAGCTTTCGTTATTGTTTTGCGTATAGCCGCCCAAACAACGCTGCAGCAAATCGTCCCTGCTCAAATTTTCGAAGATTGGCTGAATTGCCTCCAATATTTCCCGAGGAAGAGGTGGTTTATGGCGATATTTAGAAATATCACCATTTGCGACCGCGCGCTGCCACGAACACCACGACTCGGCTCCTTCCGGGCAATCGTCATGTTGTGGCTCACTGTCTGTGGACATTTTATGTTTGATAGTTGCCCAAATTGCCTTCCTCATTTTGTCAACATCGAGAAAGGCGGGAAGAATACCTGGTGACCCTAAAGCGCCCAGCTGCGCGGGACCCCGAGCATCGCGGACCGCTGCACCGCTCCACAAAATATTTAATATCTACGAAAATAATTATTTTTTCGACCTGGGTCCAACGGCATTTCAATCTTAAAAGTATTTTAGATTTTTTAAAATGGTTTTCAAAAAATCGATTTTTTGAAGCCGTCACAGTGGTGTTGTCCCTTAAAATACAGATATAATAGGCCCTTCAGGCATGATTATACTACGAGCGAAAGAAAGACGAAAAAAGAAACTCGGAGTCTCCTCGCGTTTTTACGCGGACGTGGTTCGAACGAGCTTCAAGATGGTCGAGTAATCTTTGAGATGTTGCTTACGTGCTTAACCCCCAAGGTGACACCTAGGATTTTTTCCGAGGTACTCCAGAGGATGACGGACCCTCGGGATACCGAGAACGCATCCGACCAGGAGATATTTCCCTATCACCCAACCATTACGCTGCGAACAAATTCTGTAGAAGAAAACAAAGTGACCAAAGTGACCATAGCGGCCCAAACGTGCACCTGTGGTACAACGTACAGAGACCCGGACCTACTCGGGAGAATCTTCCAGTGCCCCTGCGGAAGGAAAATAATGTTCAACGTGTCCACCGAAGGAGATAAACTACAAATGATGGTCTCCTTGATCCCTCAGGGAAAACTAGACGGTGAACATTTATGCATGCAGTGCGAGGAGAATGCCGAGAGTATGCTGACAACCGCGAGAACCCGGGACGGTCGTTCCTTGGGCTCTGTGTGTGCCAAGTGCCAAAAACCACGTAATCGTGAACAGGGGGTGGTCGCTTCCAAAGTATTGGCTCTAGACACCAAGATCGCGCGAAATGACGCAAAACCAAAACCAAAACCGAAACCAAAAATTGCGCAGCGTGATGTAACTAATGCACAGCGTGACGCAACATCGGAAGTCCCTGAAAATCTGATATCGCCAAGTCAACTGGGGCTAAAGCCCGGAAAATGGGACTGGGGAAAGGGAGACCGGCAGGCCCTCATGACCAATCCAGGAACCCCTCCATCCCAACAGTCGGTAAAGCAGGCAACTGCTCTACCCAAAACGATAACGTCATGTCCATGGACACTGACGAACACGACCGATCGCAGTCCCTCAAAAGGACACGAGATGTCAGCATAAGCGACGCCGAATCGTGCAACGATGCTAATTGGGCAACCGCCAGAGGCAAAAAACGTCCCGTGGACCGCAAAACACAAAAAAAGACAACTGCCGGTCCCAAATCAGCGCCAATAATCATCAAATTCAATAATGACGGAGACGAATACATTTTTCGCACCGCGACCCAAAGCGCTAAACATTAATAAAACCATTAAAAATAATAGAATTTAAGTCAAACATGGGATTTATTGCCGTGTTCAATGCATCAGACCGTGTCTACACCAAGCACGGATAATAAATCGTTGGGATGCAGGTGATGCAGGTGGAAAAGTACCGCCCATCTCAACCAAGTATCCTCCAATGTAAACACTGCAAGCAGTTCGACCACGTAACGTCGAACTGCTCGATGGCCGAGGTACAGCTAAACAAGAAAATTGAGACCATCGACACCAACATCGAGGAGACAACATCGAGCGGTGACAAGGTGTCCATGCCCCGTGTCATCGAGGTCTGTACAAACTGCAGCCAACCAGGACACGGCGCAACCAGCACCCAATGTCCAGTCTTTAAAAAACATTTGGATAAGGCCCGCAGGCAAATGAAGCCTCGCCCGTCTCCAAGACCACAACAACAATAACAACAACAACAACAACAACAACAACAACAACAACAACAACAACAACAACAACGACAACGACAACGACAACGACAACGACAACGACAACAACGACAACAACGACAACAACGACAACAACGACAACAACGACAACAACGACCACAACGACCACAACGACCACAACGACAACAACGACAACAACGACAACAACGACAACAACGGCAACAACGGCAACGACGGCAACGACGGCAACGACGGCAACAGCGGCAACGGCGGCAACGGCGGCAACATATATCATAAGGATCGATCCTTGGTCCGATAATTTTTAACATCGATGTAGCCGATCTCCCAAAGCCATTAGATGACTCGGTAATGCTCTCGCAATACGCGGATGACGTTTTAATCACCGCCACCGGAAGAACCGCGCACGCCGTCACCACCAAGGCTGAAGTCCAAACGGACAGAATCATTGCATTCTACCATCGATGGGGACTCAAATGCAACACTGACAAGACACAGGCAATGATGATACGAAATCGTCGTAATGCACCCAAAGAACTCAACTTGGATAACACTATAGCCCCGATGATCAACTACATCAAATACTTAGGGGTAGAAATATCAAAAAGCACGTCGTTAACGCTGCACGTCAACAAAATCCTCGGCAAATTCCACATGGTCCGAAATCAACTTGCACCAATAATTGGGTATCGCAGCCAAGCCGACCCCAACATCAAACTGAAAATCATTAACGCATGCATGCTGCCGATCCTTGACTACGGAACAGCGGTACTGCTGCCAGCGCACACCAAAGGCAACCTTCTTCGGCTCGAAAGGGCCTACAAGGGGGTTGTTAAAACCGCGGGAGGCCTACCGCGAACATTACCCAGCGCAGATCTCTGGGAGATACTGGATCAACCCCACTTTCTCGAGCGCCAGCGTCAAATACGCGACAACATGTTGCTTACATCGACAACGCGAATCTGCAAGAAACTGCAGCGAACAAGAAGGGCCGCTACGGTCATGTCCTCTTCGGGGCTCGCTAGACGCGCATTTGTCATCTACGAGACAGACTACTGTACATACTTACTTCATTTCATTTCATCACCTATACATATATTCATCACCCCATTTAGAATCTAAGTTAGACTAGCGAGGCCAACGGGCAAAAAAAAATATATATATTGTAACGTTTGTGGAATTTTCAATATAATTTTCATGTAGGTTCAGGACTCGAATAAGGATTAAATTAATTAAAACCGTATGTTAGGAATAAATCATTTACAAATATCTGTTTATTCATTCAACCCCCAATTTCCCATTTACAATAATCGTATTCTTAAATTCTAATGATGTACAATAATTTATGTGCGATAATATTGAGAATATTCTGGGTAAATTTTCCCTAGTTCTCTGACCGCGGCAACTTCAGAATTTATGCCTTCTAGTTTCGCTGGTGACTTTACACAATTCTCCGCTTATACGGTGGCGCCGCGGATCGACGGCCCGATCGATGATATTTCGATACGTGCTTGACAATATGGCTGCCCCCGTATACGTGTGTTTTTCGCGTTCGCGTCGATTTTTCTTGCAGTGATAATTATGCAATTAATAAAATTTAAATGTTCTTATGACTTCGCGTTTGTGGGTTAATGTGTATTGAACAATTTTGTGAAGTGTCGAATCGATCTTGTGACAATTGTGTAATTTATCTTTGTTTTACTTCGCGATACGGTGCTATTGTCGTGTGTGTGTCGTCACCGCTGTGACTTCCGCTCAAATTAATTTTAAGATTACTAATAAATTCAACAATTATAATTGTTCTCGTGGACTTGCGTTTGTTTCTGTGGTTACTCGGGACAAAAGTATGAAGTTACTGTGTTTTCCTAGTACAATTTTCGTTTTTCTTGCCGTTCTCTGTTATCGTGTTGTTGTGTGTGTGAGCCGTCACCGCTGTGACCCGAATTTTACTCCTTATTCCTTTTGTTTTCTCTCCTTTATTCACTCAAACTGACGCAGTTTGCGGTGATTCCTTTTATCCTCCCAATTCTAAATTGTTGAGTCTGGTGAAATCTTTCCGACTCTCAATTTCCTCTTTCTGAGATTTTTAAATCTTTACTCCCGGTCCTTGAGATCCTTACTCCCTTTCCCAGTTACCCAAATTATTCTTTCTATTCTGTTTTACTAATTTTATTTGAAATCCCCTAGCAGCCACGTCCCGAAGGAGCTCCAGATAAAACAACTTCCAGGAATCGACTGTGCGCTCACAACTCTTCGACAGACTCAACATGTATACGCTCTTCAACAATGATTTTGCAAGGATGGATTTATTTCTGGTAAGTTTTTAATTCACCATCATTAATAAATCCCTTTTATCTTGATTCCAAATCCAAAGGCGATCGCTTAAGCGCTGTCTTGGTGGTCTACGCAAAGTTGCCTTTGCGTTCCTGCCGAGTCAGTTCTCCGGCTTTCGTCGTTCGATTTGGAACTTTTTCTACTCCTTTTTCTTAATTTCCTCAATTAATTCCTTTCCTCAACGTTTCGTTAACTCCTTCTAACAGAAATTCTGTTTAGGTGCTCACTAGTGTATCGGTCAGGAATCCGTCTTGGATCTTGTATCGAAAAGAGGCACAATTCCTATTTTCCTTTCCTTAAGTTCCTCAATTAATTTCTTCACTCAACGTTTCGTTAACTCCTTATGACAAAAAATCTGTCTAGGTGCCCACTAGCGTTTCGGTCAGGAATCCGTATCGGATCTTGTATCGGAAAGCAGAATAAGAATTCCCTTTTTCCTTCCATTTATCCTCTTATTTATCATCCCGTACCCTAGTTATTATATATAAGAAACAAGGCCGTCTATTGTTTGTTTATTATATTATTGAATAAATTGTTGCAAATTATTATTATTATTTCTATTTTTGTTACAGATGTTCCTGGGAGATGGCGCTACTGCCTGTAGCGGGGCTCCGGAGAGTATGCCCCGTTACAATATATATATATATATATATACTGTAACCTTTTTCGATTTGTTTTTTTTGTTCTTAGTTGGGTTTTGAATTTTGGTGCTAGCTTGCGTTAAAAAAAAATCAAAAATAGGGGGGGGGGGGGAATCGTGTTCTAGACTCGATTATGCTGAGAAAGGCAAATTACCCGAGAATTTTATTTCTTTAATTTAATTCAATATTAGTTTATTATATTTGACTAATTCTTCTTCTTTGTTTATTTTTTTTTGTCGTGCTTCAGACTATGATCCACTCAAGGGTTATAATAACCGGGATCGATCATCATAGGCTCTTTTGCTGAAAGAATATTGAAGGAAAGAGTATGAACTTTTATTTTTATTATCAACAGAGAGATTCCAGAGGATATACTATTGCTGTTATTTATTGCAAACAAGAATTCAATGGGGGAGAGTTTATTATTGTTATTTATTAAGTTGGACTTCGCCGGTCCGTTGCGGCCAAGGGTATGAGGCGTAGTGTTTTGCGCATACCAAAAAGAAAGTTGATTTCAATGATTGACGGATTTCGCCGATCCGTCACGGCTAAATTTGCATAAAAAAATGAGATATATTCTTTAGTTTTTTTTTGTTTTATTCCGAGGTCTAGTCAGAGACGAGGTGTTTAAGCTCGTCAAATCGTATCCTCAAGGCTTCCTTATAGCTAAGTTATGTTAAAATATTTTTCATGTGCGCTGGACGCTGTGCCAGTACAAAATCAAAATATCTTAACGAAATGAGCCGGGCTTGCTCAGGAGACAGCACAACGGGTCAGTTTCACCTGAAAATTCATGAAGCAGAAACTTCGATCCTGAGGAAAGTGTCTATGCCTGGAGTCGCCTGGCCAGACCACGTGCACACTACCCGGTGGGTGACCCTATGGGCGCTAGACGTAATACCAGTACTTACAGGGTGAGTCCGTCGGATAGTACCGTGTCGTGATTGTGTGAGGCGACCACGCTACACTCTTTCCTTAGGGATCTCCTATACGCACCACACGCAATGTTGGTACGATGAGGAGGAGGCCTAACAGGAGAGGACTTCGCCTTGGCGATCGTGCAATACGGTCACTTGAGCGCTCTAGGAGATTTTTAGGGAAGTTTTAGGTGCCGAGCTTCAGGCGCAATGCTGAGACTCATGCAGGCGGAGAGGAGAACTGGATTGTTCGGAAGATGTGGAAGAATAAGGTGCCTCTAGGCTGTTTCCTCGGCCTTATATACCCGCCTGGGCGTCGATTATTTGGGAGGAATTCAGATTTATCTGGTTTTTTGGGTCGTTTGTCGTTTTCCCACTCGCCTGTATAATATCAGCGTCCAGTACGTATGTGTCGACGCTCGGCGTCGTTCATATGGGAGGAATCCAGATATATCTGGTTCTTCGAGTCGTCTGTCTTTGTCCCGCTTGCCCGTGTTGTACCGGCGTGTGTACGTCGGCATTGAGCGTTGAGCATAAATATGTCGACCGTGATTATTGGTCTTGTGTGTGAGTCGGGCCCGTGCTATGGTCTCTGTCTGGCCTCTGTGCTCTTCGTTACCTCAATGTCCTTGTATCTGTGTACTGTGTCGTAGGGAGTATGTGTATGCGTGTGGTATAGGACCTGTTCCGTTACAATACATACATAAGCTCACAAGGACAAGCCTAACTACAATAAAACAATAACTAATTTGTTAAAACAAACAACACGCACAAATAATGCTATAAGTTAAGCAATATTACACCAACATCATACTAAATAAAACAATGTATCATAAAAACAGGCAATAATCGAAAAAAGAAAAAAAAAGAAAGAAACTCGACGCTCCATCGGTAGCGACTTCCTCGCGTCTTTTGCGCTCCTGATAAGCCCGTATAAAATCTATCCATTTGAGACACCATTTTTTATCCTTAAAAAGCGTTATTAAATCTCCTAACTTTCATTTTTGGCCTTAACAAGACTACCATTTTTTTTTGTATCTATAACTTAAATTCTCGTTGATTATTAATTGCCTTATTTTTTTTATTAAATCTTTCAGCAGCGATCTCTCTCATTCTTAGAATGTCGATGATGAAGGATCGAATCGAGCATGATTATTCGTGAAGAGAAAGATTCTGAAGCATCCCCGAAAAACATAAAAAGGGGATAAGAGAGAGAGAACGACTGCAGGCACGTAACAAATTGAATTTAAAATTCTCGAGTCGAGTCCCTATAAATTTAACTCATTAACTCCTCTGTTTTGTGGACCCTCTGACATTCGCTGATAACGACGGAGAGTATGAGATAAAGGAAACACGGTCATTATGCAGAAGTGGGGCTCCACCCCAAAATGGCTCCAAATTTTTTTTCCATATCTGTTATCACTTGGCAATGGTGTAATATGTAATATTATGGTGGCGCATAACCTTTAACACCATAATAACACAATAAATGTAATAATATTAAAATTTCAAACATTGAAAAAATTGAAACTGAAACTGAAATTGAAAATTGAAAGTGAAGAAAATAATTATAACAGTATATTATTATAACATCATATAACCATATAATGAAGAAAATAATTATAACAGTTTATTATTATAACATCATGTAACCATATAACATGAATTATTCAACTGTTATCAGAATTGAAATTTTTTATGGCAATAGTCAATTCATGAACACGTGTCGTGTGGTTCGGGAAATGTCGCCTGAATAAAAATTCTGCTATGTATCCATCCATATAGTGTTCTCGACGACCATATTTTGGCATTCCCCCCCGAGCATCTCGCCATGCACGTTCAATATTTTGTGTATAAGCACCGGAATCGGGATCTACAAAATTATATGTATGATTCACCGTGAGATATTTGAAGCCTGGAAGAAGAATGTATGCATGCATGTATGTATGTATGTATGTATGTATGTATATATTGTAACGAAAACACTTACGCGTAGTCCGGGCACTTCTTTATAAAAACATTATCCTCATTTTATCCCGGGTTACGTCCGATATCCGACAATTTTGCGAAAACGACGCGACAACGTTTCGCGTGCGTTTGTTGACTGTTGTTGTCGGCGGCCATCTTGAACACTATGCGAACGGCGAAGCTACACTTACGAAAGCGTCTGGCCGCCGCCTATCGTGAAAAACCGGAACTAAAAAATGCGCACGTGACTTTTTGCACGTTTCAATAATTAATTATTAAAAAGACATTACTGCAATTAAAATAATGCGCAAAATATGCAGAAAAATCCGACAAATCGAAGTGAATAACTCGCGCGGTAAATTTATGCGAAAATAACCGGTAATTTAAGAGTGAAAAGAACGAATGTTTGTGCGCATGCGCGTGGGACAAGTGACAAGGGAACGCACAAATGAGAGTGTGTTTTCCATTATTTCAAAATTTATTAAAAACACTTTAATTACTGAAAAATCTTTGCGAAATGTTTAAACAAATTTAGGAAATGATCAAATGTGATAAATTTATTATAAAAATTGGTGAATTACGAAAATTGTTAATTTTTGCGCAGGCGATGCGTAAAGTGGGGGTAGCGTCGAACAAATTGAAGTATGAGAATGCGAGAGTGGGGGAAGCGTAGAACGAATCCTAAAAATATTGTAAATGAGCGTGCGCAGAACGGGTTCGAGACTACCCGGCGAGCGAATCGGAACTCGAGCGCGAGAACAAAGGATCTGCTGGGTATAAAAAGCCGTGCACAGCAGCAGTGGACATGCATTCTGCTCATTCTGAAAACAGAGCTCGGAGAGACAACACGCTCTCAGCAGCAGAGATCCTTCCTAGTTCCAGCAGGATAATAACCTATCTTTCTTATCATATTTGATGCTTGGAGTATCGGAGCGGTTCGGCGACGTTCAACTCCCATAGTCCAAGGTCAATTCCTATTCCTTTAATTTTTTCCTATAATTCCTTGATGCTTGGAGTATCGGAGCGGTTCGGCGACGTTCAACTCCCATAGTCCAAGGTCATTCTTTAATTTTTTTACATTTTTCCTTTTTCCTGTGGGTGCTCGGGGTATCGGAGGTGTTCGGCGACGTTCACATCCCATAGCTCGGGGTCTGCATCCTTACCTGTGGTGTGTGGGGTATCGGCGTCGTTCGGTGACGTTCGGGGCCCATAGCTTGCATACTACGTTTCCTCTAATTAATTTTATCTCTTTAATTTATGCCTGCTGGAAGTGGGAAGACTGCTTGCTCTCTTTTAATTAAAATTTGCTAATTAAATTTATGTTTTGAATTTTTTTATTCAAAATTATTTTCGATAAAATATAATCAGTCTGCATCACTTATTATGCTCAGAAATCCTCGTCTATCTTAAAAATCATCAATAATCCCGAATTCGATAATCCAAAAGGCCGCGGTAAGATTATCTATTATATAGAATCAATTGAAAACATAAAATTATCATTATTATTATATCGAGTCAATCCACTTTTGGATTATTAAAATTTTGAATTATTTTTATTATTCACTATGAAATAAAAGAGAATTTCGAGGCAACGTAAAGCCCTATTAATTGTTATTCTATATTAAATAATTCAATTATTGTTTAAATTGTTATTATTATTATTCTGTCGACAAAGCTTCACCGAGTATTTCAATTATTATTGTTAATTAGCCTCGAAGACATCGTTTTTAATTATTTGACCATTATTATTGTTATTTTTCTCATTTAAATGATAATTCTGATGCGAAAAGGGAATTAAAATAAATATCATCGTTTGAATAATTACCGACAAAGAAACAGAATTGATACCGTTTCTTTCCGTTCTGATCCGGATTAATAAATAAATTCATGCAAATAAATAAACCGAACGCGAAATAAAACAAATATTCATTTATTGTAACAAAAATCGGAAAATTTACATTGTTTAATTGAATAAATTAATTTTGTTATTATTCTGAACACAAAATCCGCGTTTCTCACGTTTCTTTCATACCTGCTCCAAAATTATTTAAAATTATTTAGGAAGCTCGGACCTGCGCGTAGCGACGTTTAGCGTATGGCAAAAGCGTTCCGTTACAATATAGATGTATGTATACAAGTGTTGAATAAGATGTAAACAGTTGCATAATTTACCTTCTTCAATCAAACAATTATAAGTTTTCCAGGAGTCTGACATAATTGTCGTACCTGGCTTTATACGCCGTTTTATAACTTCCAAAAGAGTTTTCGACGAACGTTTCGGGACGATCTCCATGAACTCCTTTGAATCTCTGTCAATTCTGCCGAAAATCCATACACCTTCTATGATGCGCCCACGATTATATTTGCGTTTGCCAAACTTTGCTTCATCTATTTCTACGATGTGATTTGGACCGCCTATTTTTTGACTGATGTTATCAATACACCAATTTTCGAGAACTTCTCGGATGAAACAGCTCCAATCGCATACGGTATTGGACGTTATATCCAATTCATCCATTAGAAATTGCTGGTGCGGTGGATTTAAAGCGATGTACATTGCAAGAAATGTACATGATTTTTCGGGAGATAAATGTACATTTTCCAACCATGAGTCAGCACGTACAGATTGTTTAAAATTACACTTCGTTTTGATAACTTTGCGATTAATTTTTTTCGTATGTCGTCGTTGACACCGCCATAAACATTTTGCTGCGTAAAAAGTCGCAGGATTATTGCACACAGAGCATATTACATTATCCATTAACACACCATGATTAAGCAGAAAATTTAAACTTGATTCACGTGTTGCAAATATCGTGGAAGCAGTGCGAATCGTCACTTTGCAGCCTTCACACGTCATGGCTTTTATATAACTATGTGCCTTCTGGATAATATTGAAAGTTTCGAATACAAGACATTGGATAACCAAAACAATACACGACATTGAATATAAGATATTCGACAACCAAAATAATACATTTCGATGAAACGTTCGTCAAACACATATTTGGAGAATCAGTTGGGAGAAACAATAGATAGATATACTGTTTGTGTGTGTGTGTGTGTGTGTGTGTGTGTGTGTGTGTGTGTGTGTGTGTGTGTGTGTGTGTGTGTGCGTGTGTGCGCGCGCGCGCGCGCGCGCGCGCGCGCGTGTGTGTGTGTGTGTGTGTGTACGTGCGTGTACAAGTCCCTTGGGAGCTCGTTACCAATTAAAACTAAAATTTGTAATATCGTTAATCGAAGTGAGTTTTTATTTTTTTATTGGTCAAAAAGGTCATGCGCCACCATAATATTGCTTCCTATCATGTTTTTTATTCATAAAGAATGTAAAAAAAAAAATTCAGCCTGATTGTAGGTGGAGCCCCACTTCTGCATAATTAACGGAAACGCACAAAACGTTCGAACGTTTCAACGTCAAATAATTGAAACGTTTCAGTACATAGGTTTATTGAAATGTATTTCGAGATGATTTATCTTAATAATTACCATATCGTTATCAAATACGGTGTAGCTATTGAAATTTGGTTTTGCAATGAGAGCTTTTGCACCGTATCGACCTTCCCACCTTGTCACGAGTTTAACATCTTTCTGCTTTCGTACATTCTCCATAGTTTTTCCAAATACTGCATTGTTCAATAATTTAAAAAAATTCTTTTCAAATTTATTATTAGGTTTTTTATGCAATTCAGTGTTTAAGCCAATGTATGTATTGAGCCATGGGGCTTGCTTGAATTTCAGAACTCTGCGAATTTTCTTTAACTCTTTGAAGTATACTACATTTTTCTTTACATACTATCGACTTGAAATTTTGTACTCTGAGGTTTTTGGGATCACTGATTACGAATCTGCACTCAAAACTGGGAAATTCAAGATGGCAGATCCAATATAGCGGAGCGAAACTGCAAAAAGTCACTTGATGAAAGTAAAAGTTGGTATTCGAGGGATTTTCGAGTCGTTGATTACGAATCTGCATTCAGAAATTGGAAATGCTGGGTATTGGATCCAATATGGTGGACCGAAAATGTGAAAAAGTCGTTTGATGACAGTGAATATTTGAACTCGGGGATCCAAAAAATTTTGTTCCTCAAGAAGTCCTTTACGAATTCACAACGTAGTTTTCTTTTAAGCTTAATCGTTCCATTATTGCAGCCAATATTTTAATGGGAATAAAAAAATTGCCTTCATACCGCGATTAATGGTCATCAGACGTAAAATTGATGACAGTTAAGGTAAATACTGTACTGCATGCTAGTCAAATGAGTGTTAAAACTTCACAATGTTTTTATACCAAGTTTAATGCACTAATTATACACAGTGAAGGTGAATTTGTAAGATTACATGTCTAATTAATCTAGAAAAATATTAATAACACATTTGCGAAATCATTAATTGAGAGTAAAAATTACGCCAACCACTCAGAAAATGGTTATGGAAAAGGTGGAATTCCATAGGCCCACCGTACTGCAAAGGGTTAAAAAAACAGATACTTAGATAATTGTGTGATGGCCCTTTTCGCAGAGGGCCATCACCTTTGATGAATAGCTGGAAGCATGCATCTTTTGCAGTATTGAAAAAAAAATTGATGTAATGAAAATTTTTGTTATCCAATAACCATTTGAAGATCGTTAAGAAAGATACTATCAGCTTTCCAAAACTACTTTTAAGCTTTCTGTACGACTATTGGTTCCCCAGTTACAGTCGATTGAAATAAATAATATTTTTTTACCTGGTTGCCTATAACTGAATCAAAAAAGATATTGCACAGTCATTGGTTAAAAAAAGATTTAAAATTAAAGATACAAAGATGCTTTTTAAACGTGCCGGAACAGTATTATTTTTAAAAAAATTCTGTTCTCGATCCACACTTCCAAAGTTGTTGTAATAAAAATCGATTCCGTTTTTCCTAATTCATCTCAAACGAAACAACTATTTCGGTAAACATAAACTTTTTCAATAAAACTTTTGAAAACTAGAGGAATCGAGCTACGAAATACTTTTTCAAAAAGAAAAATTTGGCGGCCATTTTTGAGTGAGATACAGTTGCACGGAAAATACCCGATTTTTTTAAAAGTATTTTTAGTAGTCTTTTAATTTTGGGCACCAGTGTATGATGCAAATTTTAACGCAAAAAATCGTTCATATTTTAAATGTTCTAACCTTTTGTCGCACTAGTCTAACAGTCACAACAGACTTGAATGTATCTCTTAAAAGTTTCAATTCATCCCCATAGGGTGGCATTTGCAATGCCGGTTCGTTAAATGTCAACGACTCTTTCCATTCAAATTCTTCCGTTCGAAAAGCAGTGATTCGAGCATTCTATGGAAAAATAGAACATTTCAAAAAGAAATATTAGTCATTTCAACATATCATTGTTGTATCGCTAATGATTTCAAAATTAATTGATTACTTTCTCATCTCGAGCTTTTTCCTTCGGCAATCGATCGTCCACAAGAACAGGAAAATGCATACCAGTTTTCGCGTACTGTTCGCGAACCATTTCCATTTCTTCTCGAAGAATGAGATGAATATCCAACAATGGCAAATCAACCTCAAAGAAATACCAGAATTTTTCTTTCTGGAAATATACAGAATTTTTTCAAAATATATCGTAAAGAATGAAAATAAAACTGCGAATAAAATGGGACTATCAAAGAAGTGAAAAATTACCAATATTTTTCTCTCTGAGCATTTCTTTTGTGAGAATCTCGTAGCGTGTATGTGGTTGAACGTAAGATAAAAATCTCTAAGGGATACCAGAGCAAAACGGATAAGCTCTGCAAATATTGTATTTTTCCGAGATTCTATAAACTTTGTCTATTTCTACTCACTCGTAGTCGAGGAATATACTACATTTTTGCGTAACGTGAAAACGAAAATTCGGGACAAAGCAGGGTACCCTTCAGGAAATTGTTTAAATTTTTTATCACTTAATTCTGTTGATTGATAGAATTTTGATTATTATCTTATATTATTGGTTTGAAATTGTTAACGTTCATATTATGTGAAAAATGTGAATTTTGACGATAAATAGGTTGCATGATTAATTTTGTTGTTCCACAAAAGATAAGGTTAAGAAGAACCATAAAGGCCGTTGAATCATAATTTATAGATGAAATATTTTGGTTGGATTGATCAAGCTGCTCAATAAAAAAAAAATTAAATTGCTGGTCAATTAAAAAAAAAGTTTAATTGACCAGCTAATCAATCAAAAACTCTGATTGGCTGGTACAGCCATCCGGAAGCCATAAACGTTTATTACATTCCTTTTAACCCATTAACGCCGAAGAATCGTGTTTTTTTTCCTCATTTTCAAGCTAGATTCTTATCATCGAAAAAAAAATCATTTGCAAATAAAAAATATGTTCCCTTGTACTTTCGAGTGTCCCCTTTCCGAATCCGGAGTCAAAATTGAGTTTTGTCCATTAGAAAAAAAAATATGGCCGTTTTTAAACAAAAAAAACCGAAAAAATCGAAGACATTTTTTTTTCAATATTTTTTTTCTCATTGAAGACGCGCGAGGACCCCCCCTTTTTCTTCAACCATGAGTGCACAAAATAGTTGTAGTTTAAGAATATATTTTTTTAATTTGTCGACATTGACATTTTCACCCCCAAAATGGCACTTTTCATCCCTTCAGCAAGAAGACAATTTTCACTCTCGGTGCCCGACAAAAAAAAGATTCAAATCTTAACGAAAATTGGTATCCCGGGGTTTTCAAGGTCGCTGATTACGATTCCGCCCTCAAAATTCGAAAATTCAGAATGGCGGATCCAATATGGCGGACCCAAATTCAAAAACTTACTTGAATCGGATGAAATGTGGCACTCGGGGGTTTTCGAGGTCGCTGATTACAAATCTGCCCTCAAAATTCGAAAATTCAAAATGGCGGATCCAATATGGCGGACCCGAATTCAAAAACTTACTTGAATCGGATGAAATGTGGCACTCGGGGGTTTTCGAGGTCCTTGATAACGAATCTGGCATCATCATTTCAAAATTCAAAATTGCGGATGCAATATGGCGGACACCTTCCCATTAACGCCCAGTTATTATCTAACGTTTATTGAAGAATTGACAACTTTATATAAATGTAAATAATAATCATTCAATTGATTCACATTTTATGATCATATATTATATTTTTCATGTGTCGAATAAAAATTGACGTTGCAGAGGCTGAGAAATCTCCGATTTTCTTACATTTCATCTTGTTTTTGTTTATACGGGTCATCATTGAATATTATCCCTGATACAAATATATTTATTATCCATGAATATTTCTGTCTGCAAATAAGTTTTGTATATGCCTATCACATCTTTTTTCAATTTTTCACGTTTGTGGAGTGCGGATCGTTCACATTGCTAATGATATTTTATTTTCTGTAAAAAATATTAGCTCAGAATTTTTGTGTTCATTTTAGGTCTGCCAATATTCCTTATCTGAATAATTTGGTTTCTATTTTCGTAGAACTTGTCTTGAGACTAAATCGAACTCACTTATATACCTAAATTTCAGCTCAGTACCTCAACAAAATTTATTCATAAAATATTGTTTTATCATCTTTATTGCTCCTGAGTGAATTCACTTCTTCGATAATTTTTATCTCATCGGCAGCGTGAGCATATTGACAATATTACCATTATGTCTCGAAAACGACCAAGGCAATCTATTCCTTCTCATGTAGAGTTTGAAATGGATACTTCTGACGATAATTGTGACGAGCTCGTCGCGATTCCGAATCCAGACAATTCTGGTTGTTCTAGTGATTCCGATTCTGATTTTGAATCAAACGATCACCTTTCGAGTATCACTTATAAACAAGCATCGGAAAATTACACAGATAATCAATGTAAATTGGAAGGAGATCACCAATATAAGTGGATGGTTGGTGAAAAGAGCTACCCGAATGAGACTGAAGACAAATTATTACTAACTGACGGTGTAAAAAAAAGTATTCAAAAAAGTGAGCCGATACAACTGTTTGAAAAGTTTTTCTGCATGGAAATGAAAACATACATTATTGACTCATGTAAAGAGAATGGGTTTGAATTGCAGTTGGATGATTTGAATACTTTCATTGGCATCATCATTGTAAGCTCGTTCAATAAAAGAAAATCTCAAAGAGACTATTGGTCATCTGATCCCTTCTTATTATGTGAGGTGGTTTCTTCTGCAATGCAACGCGATACATTTGAGAAAATCAAATCAGAATTAAAGTATTCGATGCCTAAAGACAATGATCCCAGTGATAAGGCATGGCGCGTTCGTAAATTACTACAATTATTTCAGAGAAATATTCGTCAGTTTGGCTTGTGGAAGACTGCGTTATCTGTTGACGAAATGATGGCCAAATCATATGCAAGAACATCGCTAAAACAGTTTATCCGGGGAAAACCCATACGATTCGGACTAAAATTTTGGGGTCTTTGCACCGCCGATGGATACCTGTTGAATCTCGATTTATATTGTGGAAAAAATTCATCAATTGGAGATAAATTGGGTAAATGTGCTCTAGGTTCTCGTGTAGTGATGCAATTATTGGATCCATTTCTCAAATCTATCCCTCCTAAGAAGATATCTCAGTTCCATCTTTACTGCGATAATTTTTTTACGAATTTCGATCTCCTAGTACATTTGAAAAAGTTAGGTTTACAATGTACAGGAACTATAAGAGAAAATCGAGTCAAAGAAAAAATGTAATCGACAAAAAGTCTCCACGAGGTACGTATGTTGTAAAGCATGATCAAAACAGCGGAATAAACTACATAACTATCGTAGACTCGAAACCAGTTTCGATCGCTTCTACCGCTGCAGGGGTGACTCCTCTATTACCGTCTAAGAGATTTAGCTCGAGTGCACATTCAAAAATTGAGATTCCGTTTCCACAAGCATTTCATCTCTACAATAAATTCATGGGCGGAGTAGACGTTCACGATGGACATTGCAACAACTTGCTTCCAAGTATCCGTTCAAAAAAATGGACATGGGTCGTCTTTATTAGATTTATACAGGCCGCCATTGTGAACTCAGTCGTGATTTTCAACGCAACTGGAGATAAAACAAAAAAAATTGGTTCAAAGCAATTCGCAATTTCGATTGCTAAATATTACTTAGAGAGGGGAAAACTAAAACGGAACAAAGCACACGATACTTTCCGTCACAGCAAACAAGCTCGTTGTTCAATCTGTCCAATAAGAACACATACGTACTGTAAGGACTGTAATGCTTACTTCTGTAGTGCTTGTATGAAAGCGAAACACGTAATCAGGCTTCGGGGATAAGCAAAGGGCGTATTTACAACCAAGCACCCCAAAAAGTGAGAGGCAAGGGGACTCACTCGAATCAAGCACCCCAAAAAGTGAGAGGCAAGGGGACTCACTCGAATCAAGCACCCCAAAAAGTGAGAGGCAAGGGGACTCACTCGAATCAAGCACCCCAAAAAGTGAGAGGCAAGGGGACTCACTCGAATCAAGCACCCCAAAAAGTGAGAGGCAAGGGGACTCACTCGAATCAAGCACCCCAAAAAGTGAAAGGCAAGGGGACTCACTCGAATCAAGCACCCCAAAAAGTGAGAGGCAAGGGGACTCACTCGAATCAAGCACCCCAAAAAGTGAGAGGCAAGGGGACTGACTCGAATCAAGCACCCCAAAAAGTGAGAGGCAAGGGGACTCACTCGAATCAAGCACCCCAAAAAGTGAGAGGCAAGGGGACTCACTCGAATCAAGCACCCCAAAAAGTGAGAGGCAAGGGGACTCACTCAAATCAAGCACGCCAAAAAGTGAGAGGCAAGGGGACTCACTCGAATCAAGCACCCCAAAAAGTGAGAGGCAAGGGGACTCACTCAAATCAAGCACCCCAAAGGAGAAAGGATTTCTACCATGTCCATGTCGTTTTCTCTGGGTAATGCTCTTAAGTAATTCTCTGGGTAATACTCTTAAGTAGAATAAGGAATTATAAGTTTATCCGTTGAGTAATGCGGAGTGATGAATTTCTATAAATTTGTCAATTTGTCAATATATAAAGTTGTCAATTCTTCAATAAACATTAGATAATAACTGGGTGTTAACGAGAAGGTGTCCGCCATATTGCATCCGCCATTTTGAATTTTGAAATGATGATGCCAGATTCGTTATCAAGGACCTCGAAAACCCCCGAGTGCCACATTTCATCCGATTCATACAGTTTTTGAATTTAGGTCCGCCATATTGGATCCGCCATTTTGAATTTTCGAATTTTGAGGGCAGATTTGTAATCAGCGACCTCGACAACCCCCGAGTGCCACATTTCATCCGATTCAAGTAAGTTTTTGAATTCGGGTCCGCCATATTGGATCCGCCATTTTGAATTTTCGAATTTTGAGGGCAGATTTGTAATCAGCGACCTCGAAAACCCCCGAGTGCCACATTTCATCCGATTCAAGTAAGTTTTTGAATTTGGGTCCGCCATATTGGATCCGCCATTCTGAATTTTCGAATTTTGAGGGCGGAATCGTAATCAGCGACCTTGGAAACCCCGGGATACCAATTTTCGTTAAGATTTGAATATTTTTTTTGTCGGGCACCGAGAGTGAAAATTGTCTTCCTGCTGAAGGGATGAAAAGCGCCATTTTGGGGGTGAAAATGTCAATGTCGACAAATTAAAAAAATATATTCTTAAACTACAACTATTTTGTGCACTCATGGTTGAAGAAAAAGGGGGGGTCCTCGCGCGTCTTCAATGAGAAAAAAAATATTGAAAAAAAAATGTCTTCGATTTTTTCGGTTTTTTTTGTTTAAAAACGGCCATATTTTTTTTTCTAATGGACAAAACTCAATTTTGACTCCGGATTCGGAAAGGGGACACTCGAAAGTACAAGGGAACATATTTTTTATTTGCAAATGATTTTTTTTCGATGATAAGAATCTAGCTTGAAAATGAGAAAAAAAACACCATTCTTCGGCGTTAATGGGTTAAGACATAACTAGCATTATCAAAAGACGTGGCAGCGTCTTGATGCCAAGAATTAAAAGGACGAGTAAAAAATTAAGTTGGGATTTCACGAAAAGTTAATGAATAAATTATAAAATTTTATAAAAGAGACCACAACAATTTACCTAATAAATTATGATCTCAGAAAAGATGCCAATGAAAAACTGGCCAAGAATTAAGTTTAAATTTACAAAAAGTCATTAAATAAATTAACACTATAAAAGCATTAATAGTAGAATACATTAAAACCTATTAATCTCTAATGAAAAATCATTCAATTAATTGAAAATATAATTGTTTTACACAACAAGAAAAGAATAAAAAATCAGTATGAAAAAAATACCGATACAAAGAAATGTCAAACGAAAAAAATTTAATTGAAAAAAAATGTCGGCTGAAGTACTTGGCGAATTTTTTTTGCTCAATTCACATAATGTATCACTCATCGTCATGAACGCTTTTTTTCATCTAATTTTTTTCGATTAACATTTTTTTGTATCAAAATTTTCGTTTCATACTGATTGTTTATTTTTGTTCTTGTTGTGTAGAACAACTGTATTTTCAATTGGCTAAAAATTGATTATTTGACGTGAGAAACATTTTGCAATAGTTTCGGTTTCGGTTGGTTGACGGCTTCCATATGAAACAACGTACCAGCTATAAAACATGCCCAACTTTGAGGGTTGATTCCACCCTTTAAAACTTCTTATGGGCCGATAAAAAAAAATATTTGGCTCCTATTTTTCGATGGGCCACACATATAATAAAAAATATCGAAATCGGAGGGGGCACTCAAATACCTTTCCTTGTAAGAAAGTAGATATACCAGGTCGGTTTTAACCCAAGCTGATAGGGGAAATTCTCTCACCACTCCTCCCTTTCCTTTCATTCACGAGTTTTAAGAGTGATTTGAGTAATTCAGTATGCATAAATTTTCGCTTATGTCTAGTATTAGTATTTGATAAAATTTTGCGTAATAATAAGAGAAGAAATCTATATGGTAGTGATAATAATTGATTAAAAGAATATATAGTAATAATTGATTAAGAGTGTATAAATGAAGTTAAGTTTCAGACGGCGATTTGTGTTCAGGTTTCGTGAATAAAGACAGGGTTAGGTTGGCGAGGGGGGTATCGTAGGTGCTTTATTTTCCACACTGTAAAAAAAAATTATTTGATCCAAGTAATCGTGTCCAAGTAATTCGTATTTGCTGGAAGCAAATACATTTTTCTTCGCAATAAATAAAACGAATATTAATCCAAATAAATCAATTTTGAGCCAAATAAATTTATTTCAATCAAAGATGTATTCATTTTATACGAATACCGAATTACTGGATAATATACAAATAATCGATTTACTTGTGTCAAATAAATCTTTTTTACAGTGCATTAGCAGGTCGTAGTGGCTTTTCCTCTTACTCGGGCAGGTCGCTATCGTAGTCTTCGGTTGGTGAGGCAGGTTTTCGGCACATAGTACAGATCTTGTAGGCACAATGAAGGAAGGATCCGCATAGAATGTAGGTCAGAAAACCCATAGCCAGGAAAATTTCTCCGCATATGTTCATCATCGTGTATAGGGTCTGTCCTTGTCGCTCTCGTTTATGGGAAGCGATTTCTAAGAGTTATCGTTCTATCTCTCTTAGAGTAGTATCGAAAATCGGGACTCCGGCTGAGTTTCGAGTTATGACCGACGGTGTATAACTTGAAGCGTCGGTATCTTGCAATGGTTTATAATCTGAGACATTGGGAACAAGCTGATTTATATTGAGATTTGATGCTGGGACGTATATGCCTTTGATGGTTCCCTCGACCGTTTGACTTCCTGAAATCGTTACGTAATGTGTTTTAGCGATGCACCCTGGTTTCAGTTTCAGGATCCCAGTTTCTTTTATCTCAAGAACAATAGCTGCTTCGTGGTCGCATAGTATTTGTATTATTTCGGGTTGAGGTAGTGAGAATAACCATCCAGACATGGTGTCCAGTTGTTTCCAGTATGGTGTTTGTTTCTTTACGACCCTTATCTCACAGTCTTCGTATGATTGGTGTCCTCCGTCCGATAATAATAGTAACTCGCAATTTTGGTGGGTCGATACTATGTATATTGGATAAGTAGGGGCGCAGATTTGGTAGTTGCGTAAGTGTTGGCATCTAGGAGGGTCATTTTCCGGTATGAGTGTGTACTTATCCATTTCTCTCGAAATTTTTATATGCTATACTCTAGGCTGGATATATACTGCTCCTTGACTACTGTATCCGATTTATTGTGATATTGGGCAGGGATGGAGTTTGTAAAGGAAGAATTTGGTTGGTTCTAATAGAGGAATGTTTATTACGATGATTATTTTTTTATCATGGCAGGAGGCTGATGGCGGGAAATTTTTGACAGGGTTCCGGAATGGATTTCGTCGAGGGGAATTGGGAACAGGTATCTGTGATGGGTTTCTGTGAAGCTTTTGACGATGAGATCCAATATAACAGGGTTCAAAAGTTCTGGATGGAGAAGTTCCAATTTTATGAAATGAATTGCATTTACGATGGCACGAAGGCTCTCAAGGTATGTTTCAGCGATATTTCCTATACTATTCCGCCATTACATCAGGTTTTGCGTATACATGATAACGTTTGTTGCATTGTAAAACGTATCAGCTAAATTTTCCCATTTTTTAATATGCTCTCTTTCCAATTCGCTTAATCGTTCCGCAATTTCGTGCAATTCAGATCTTACTATGTGTGTTTAGATTTTTGCGAAAATATCCATCTTCTTCTGATCTTGATATAGTTTATCAATTTCAGTGTTAAAATATTCGGCACCGTCTGTAGTTAGGCTCCCGAATAGGCTCTTGCTAATTGTTGGGATAAATCCAAAAGGAACGCTTCGTCTGCCTATTGTTGGTTTGATGCCCTTCTGCTTTCGTATCTAGAGATGGTATTTATCGATGAGTACTTTTTAACATAAGGTCTTCTTTATCAATAAGTGACTTGCAGCGATCTTCCAAATAAGGTCGACAGGTATGTCCTATCACTGGTACCTCGGAAAACGTCGGTTGATAATTTTCGAATGGCCTCAGATCTATGAAAATCGTTAGCCGCCATTCAGTCCAATTGAAATGAACTTCGAGCATTCGTTCATGGTAAATACCGGCGCGGTTGGTGATCTGTTGAATGTCATGTATTGGCGAGGCCCAAACTTCTCCGAGCCCAAGTATAAGAACAATTATGATGGCCTCAGAGGCACACATTATGGTCTAGAAGAGAGAGTATGCATGTGAGTATGGGGTAAAGTATATAAGGTAAATTTGAATTTTGTGTTAGGTAAAAAGTGTTATAAAGATTAGTAGTTTTATTATTTATCCACATCGCCTCTTCCTCGTATATATATTGTAACGGTACGCTCTTATGCAATACGTCATTACGCGTGAATTCGAGCGTCTTATTAATAAAGAGCAAGTATGAAAGAAAGCGAGAAAAGTCAGAGATTCGATTTTAAGGGACAACACCACTGTGACGGCTTCAAAAAATCGATTTTTTGAAAACCATTTAAAAAAATCTAAAATAATTTTAAGATTGAAATGCCGTTGGACCCAGGTCGAAAAAATAATTATTTTCGTAGATATTGAATATTTTGTGGAGCGGCGCAGCGGTCCGCGACGCTCGGGGTCCCGCGCAGCTGGGCGCCTTAGGGTCGCCAGGTATTCTTCCCGCCTTTCTCAGGTATTCTTTTGGCTCCCTTCACAAAAACCGGCTATTGTTAGCCGGTTAACTATTGTTATAAATATAGTTTCGAAAAATAGCACTTGGTGGCGATAATTGAAAAAATTCCATGGCAGGTATGGGGATAGCGTCATAGCGTCAGTTTGCGAATAGAAGCGACGCTATTCGTGTTTAATCGCTCCGAATCGTTTCGTTTGTGAATATAAAACGCTCCAAATTATTATTTTTAAGTTGAAATGGAGGATAAGAAAGTGTACACGGGGAAAAAGGGAACAAAACGGAGCTATGTGACGAGGAGTCGATCGAAAATTTCGAATCGAAAACCTCCGAACCGTTATTGCTCCGAAAACAGTTCTGCAGAGCATGTGAGCACGTCGGTGAAAAAGTTAAAATCATCGGACGATTTAGAGGTCGGTGTTACTAACGATTTCAGTTATCGTATAGTACAACTTTTCACTGCATTGAACATTATATCCACGTTAATGAAATGTAAAGTGTGTGATCGCGACATAAAATTCACCGAAAAAAGTTTGCGCGGACTCGGGTTCAAAATCGAGGTCGATTGCGGCCATTGTGAAAAAGTGTTAATCAATTCGTGTCCTATGATTGACAATGCATACGAAATAAATCGTCGGATCGTATTCAGTATGCGTCTTCTTGGCGTCGGTTTGAATGGCCTGATGAAATTTTGTGCATTCATGGACCTACCGCGCCCCATATTTCAGTCTTTTTACGATCGAATCATAAATTCGATTTCGATTGCCACTAAAGCGGTGAGCGCAATGAGCAAAAAAAAGGCTGCACTTGAGGAGCAGAGAATTTCGTTGGAAAATGGGGTGGCAGACGGAATTATCGTTTAAGGCGACGGATCGTGGCGAAAGCGCGGTTTCAGCTCGCTTTTCGGTATAACATCGCTAATCGGCTGGTACACTAAAAAAGTGATTGACGTTATGGTTAAATCGAAATACTGCGAAGCTTGCGAGCATTGGGGGAAAAAAAAGAAAACACCGCGGAGTACTGGGAATGGAAAGCTACCCACGACGATGAGTGCCAGGCGAACCATAGCGGCTCCTCCGGAAAAATGGAAGTCGACGCAGCTATCGAAATGTTTCAACGGTCTGAAGAGCTCTATGGCATAAAATATAAATATTATATTGGTGACGGCGATTCTAAAACGTTTCTGGGCATATCGAATAGCGATCCATACGACGGTTTCGAGATAAAAAAAAGAGTGCATCGATCATGCCCAAAAACGTATGGGGACGCGCCTCCGCGAAATCGTGAAAAAAAAGGATTGTCTGGCAGAGGAAAGCTCACCGGAAAATTGATTGACGAGTTGAGCACATATTACGGCTTGGTTATTCGGAGGAACAGCGATGATGTTGACAAAATGAGGAAGGCAATTTGGGCAACTATCAAACATAAAATGTCCACAGACAGTGAGCCACAACATGACGATTGCCCGGAAGGAACCGAGTCGTGGTGTTCGTGGCAGCGCGCGGTCGCAAATGGTGATATTTCTAAATATCGCCATAAAACGCCTCTTCCTCAGTAAATATTGGAGGCAATTCAGCCAATCTTCGAAAATTTGAGCAGGAATGATTTGCTGCAGCGTTGTTTGGGCGGCTATACGCAAAACAATAACGAAAGCTACAATAAATCAGTTTGGGCAATAGCCCCCAAGTGTCAGTCCGGAAGCAAAAAAATCATTGATATTGCAACTGATATCGCGGTATTAGTATTCAATGATGGCCTGAGAAGTCTCATGAAAGTACTGGAGACATTGGGGATAACCATCGGCCCAAATTGTTTCAACTTTTGCGTTGAGACCGACGCAGCGCGGATCCAGCTTGCGGAGCGCTCGCTCACAGACGCTGCAAAAGAAGCGAGAAAAGCCTTAACAAGTTCGAGGAAAAAATTAGGAGACAACGATTTGCTTCTTGAAGGCCAGCTATATAGTGCCGGCATCGCTGATTGAAGGTAAATAATTTTTTTTTCAATTTATAACATAAATTAACAAACCTAAAACTTTGAACGCGTTTTTCTCAAAACCACTTGTTTGAGTGCGGCACGCAGCAGAACTCGAGCAATTTTTATCCGATCGACTTCAAATTTTTACTGTATCAATAAAAGTAGATTATCTAGAGAAGTACATAGGATTTTTTCGATATCTCAATAATTATAAAAGTTATAGCCTATTTTCGACGAGAAATTTTGCTCAAAAATCATTCTTTAATTTCAAAGGCGTGCCTATTTTTTAAAAATCAATATTTTTCTAAATCCCTATGTACTTCTCTTCAAAATATCATATTATTAACGAAAACGCTCGGTATTTTTTTTCAGATCGACGTTGAAGAGAGTTCTGCTGCGTGCCGCGAACCACTGCGGAGATGACAGCACCTGACGCGAGAGCTTCCTCAGCGCCACCATGCGGCGTGAAAAATGTAAAAAAAATGTTTTTTGATACATTAATAAACAAGGAACAAAACCCAAAAAAAAATTTCGAATATCTCTTTTTTTCCCACAAAAAAAAATTCTTGAAAAATGTGAAAAAAATAGGGGGTCACAGTGGTGTTGTCCCTTAAAGTACGGACCCGCATGTTTTGGTCAAAGAACATATTAAGAATCAATATACTATCATAAAGTCCGTAAATAAAACGTGTATGTGCAGGAAAAAACGGTCGCTTGCCTGAAGGGTCAAGCGACAAACTTCTTCATTTTACAATTTAATCTTTATTTTTCCCAAAGTCTAGAGACGCGTAAAAGACAAAAAAAAAGTTTATTATTGACATCTGGACGCCAGACATTGGAAATTCCAAGCCAGGGTGCATCCAGTGGTTTATAACCCCTTTATTGTTTGTCAGGAAAAAGATGGAAGTTCCTACCTGAGAATACAAATGGGGTATCGACGCTTTTCGACGTGAGAGACCGAACAATATGTTCTATATCCAAAAGAATATTTTCTAGCAGATAGATACTTAAAAAAATACGTATCTACACAAATTAAAGGTATTCGGATGTAAGGGTAGTACACCCTTAAGGATGCATTTTTTCAAAAAATGCAAAAACATGTATGTCTTAACTTTTGAAACTGCTAATTATGCAATTTTTTTCACTTCCATATCGAGCATATATTGTTTGTTATAACGTTTTTTTAATTTTCAACCTCTATAACATCGGCTTATTCACCCCCTCAGGGCTGAAAAAAATCGAGTAGTCATAACTTTTTATGAAGCATTGAATGCAATTGGTTTGATTTTGCCCCCTTGTCTGCATATATATGGAACTGAACAACCTCCCCTGGGAGACCTCAACTTTAGGAGTGTGTTTCACCCCTTAAATATGAGTTTCCGCAAAAAAAAAAAAATAGGTATCTCTTAGATTTCAATGTAGAATAACATACTCCAAGCGGAACAAAATCGGCGGGGTACACCTGGGAAGGTTTCCTTGTTAGATCTTCTACTAATAAATAGTAGCTTTCCAAAGTATAATAACTTTCATTGCTGGTAATAGTGGTTTTCGAAAGTATGATACGCTACATTGCTGGCAATGGTTTACTGAGTCGTATTTTCAAAAATTTCATAACTGACTGCACCTTATGTTAATGTAATTTTATGATGACTACGAATATCATTTTATTCCGATTGAATCGACATCGAATGTTGTGTATGATACAAGGTCATTCTGAAATTCGCAGAAGAATTGATTTTTTTATAAATTTCTGACGGCAAAAAGCAACGCATGCAACGAAAAGCACCTCCAATTTGATTTTCACTTGAATGAGCAATTTTAATAAAAAGTTATGGGCCGGACAAGTACTCTGTGCGTACATGCTCAACATACGGTGGTGAACGTTCATCAAATTATTACCAATCTAATAAAATTGTGCTATCATGTATGGACATAAATTAAAGTTTTTTTTTTAACACTACAAAATCACGGGATCTTATGTGAAACTTCCTGTTCCTGCTTGTTTTTCGTTATTTTATCCACGGCGCATAGTCCAGTCATTATATACATTTGGAAATGCAAATGAACCAAGAAGGCTAGATTTTTGATATAACGTGGGGGGGGGGGGCTAAAAAGCTTAACTTCAAATTGTCGACCAAGATTTCCTATGTGCATTTACCGCTATCTTGAAAAAAGGGTTAAATTCAGTTTTTTTACAATCACTCGGTTCTCCGTTGAGATACCATAATTTTGAATGAATACTTTTTTGTTGCTTTTTTTACGCTCTATAATTAACGTCTCTTATATTTTTTATCTATCGTTCATCGTTATTGAGATATCGATCGAAAAATTCAAAATTTGAGATAGTGAAATTTGTTTTTTGCTATTTTCTCTTTTATCGCGATAGATATCGAAAAAATGTCTATTATGAAACTTTTAGAGCATGTTCTGACCTACAATTTCGTTTTTTCATTTTTTCCCTTCGACCAAAATTACAATCTCTAGCGCGCCGCAAATTCGGTAAGTCCGTGCCCCGTTTCGATTTAGCCGTTCGCACGATTGTACGCACACGTCAAAACGGATGAAAGGTTGTTCGGGGAATAATTGGGATACAAAATAAATAAATAAACCAGACAAATTATGAAACAAACACATGAAATTTATTGAACAAATAATTTTTTGTGTAGCCAAAAATAATAATTAAGGGCCTCCCTTTTTTTTATATTTTTCGTCGTTTCGATGGTCCTGGCTAAAGAAGTTCTTCCTCGGTTAACTCTTCGAGTTGTGGAGACTCTCGAACCGCAGGAAATGATGCTGGGATGGTCAAAACATCATCATCGTCGTCGTCGTCGTCGTTGAATAGAATGTTGACTCTGGCGATGTTGTTGCATGTTTGCCCACTACAATGCAGGCAAATAACGGAACAACTAATTGCTGCTTTTCTGCCCCCACAAGCAGCCTCACACTTTCTTTTACATTTGCACGAAATGAGTTTTAAAAGTTCAGGTGGAGCGGGTTCGGCTGTGGTACAAATTGGTTCCAGCCCGTAATTAGTCTGTCGCCAACCCCATTCCTGAGGATCTTTGAAAAATCCGAGCCACGTTTGTACTTGTAGATATGTCCGGAAAATGTGTTAGCGGACTGCGTTTTTTGTTGGTGGGAGTAGTGAGAGGTGATTCAACTTATTTGTCGTCATTGACTTTCCAAAGCGGTGGAATCGCAAAATATTAATCGATTTCTCCTGTTTATCACCGCCATATACGGCGATGAGGAATCGCTCTCCAGCACAAATTAGAACCTCCGGATCGACCTTTTCTTGCTAAAATTATTCTACCGATGACTGTAGCTCCAGATTCTTCTCAAGAGTGTTGATAAATTTCGACTTTCCAATATTATAAAAAGACGACGTGGTGTCGCAACCGCTGAAAGTATGAATGAAAAGAATGTTCTCAAGAACAGACTTGTCATGCTTGAAACTATTCGAAGAGTATATCTTTGCTGGTGTATTGCCTTTAGCTGGTTTGCGAAAAAATATATTTTTTTTGTCCTGTGCAAGTCCGGTAATTAAAACCATAAGATCGATATCTTCGCCGACGACTTCCACCGAGTCATAAACCGATGCTTTTTTAATTGCCGTAGTTACAATGAGGGTATCAGCGTCCTCAAAAGCCTGCTCTACTTTTATTCCGGTTTTTGTGAAATAACGGCGGAGTATTTGTATTAAATTATCCTTATTTTGGTCCCTTGCAAGAAACTTCTCCTGGCTAACTTTCGGAGTCGTAGTTTCATCGAATGTGAACTGTGGTGATTGGTTTTTCCTGGAAGGTCGTACCCTTTCCGAAGTTTTTGTTCCTACGAGTCTCATGTTATTCGGATAACCGTCGAATACAATTGTCACATTTTCTCTGAAGTGTTGTTGCACGTATGAGACATATTTCTTGAAGATGAGGTCAAACGTCTCGATTCGACCCCAAACAACTTTGTGCAGAAGGAATCCACCGTCGATTATGTGATGATGTCTGCTACCAGGTTTTAAATTTTCGGTCAAAGGTTCGAAGGCATTGTATAATAGCGACTTTGTTCCTTTCCGCATTTCTTCTTCGGTGAACATAGACAATGGGAACGGAGCGAGCTCGTATGTCAAAAAATGTTTCAGGTCAGTCCCGGAATTCTTCGCTATGCACATTCTTTAGGAAAGTAACAATGGATTGATCGGAACTGGTGACGCATCGATTTTAATGCTAGTATTTACTGCCGATATAGGAAGCACTTTATCCTTCCTTATGAAAGACAAGGGCCCGAAATCCGCTCCTATGATTTTAGTAATCATGTCGCGACCAATTTCATATGCACGATGACAATTTATATTCTGGTTTGCAATAACTCCTGTGCCGATAAACATCAATTCTTTATTTTCAGGAAAAGGATTATGACCTGTGAGCCACATGTCTAATTTCTCAATGTCACGATTGTCTCGAGAAATTCGCGAGGGTCTCATGTCGAAGTGTTGTTCGGTTGTAGAGCAAGATACTCCGGAAAAATTTTCAATTTGTTCACAAATGTTTTAAAGCTGAACCATACCCAAAGTCCACGATGCTATTGTGCTGTCTGTAATTCCCCGTCCCTGAGTCAGTCCTCCTGTTGTCTTCATGGATCGCATAAGAGTCTGCTCTATCGTCATGTCTGACACAATCCCAGACCATAATTTTTCCGTGCGACGAATCGTAAAGTAGCTACGTTTAGTGAACTTGACGTAATCTTTTATGGGTATTTTTTCATGCAGAGCTCGCATATCCTGTAGGTATAAATGTGCAGACTTCACATACAGAAAATGTCCGCTGGCATGAAAGAAAGGGAGCATTTTTTGTATGGTATCGAGATGGAGTTCCCGATTACCGGATCTTTCTGCCTCCAGGAAGTTCTTTACCAGAGAAACCATACGATGATACTTTACCCATAGTTTTGCCGTAGGACCTCTGTTTGTGATAGCATCCAATTCTTTTGCAAATTTGTCGTATACGCTTTTCACTCCGTTGTTTTCTGCGGCAGTCACGATTGTAGATCGATTGAAAACATCTTCCGCGTAGTAATCTAGTTCATCACGTTTCTTTTCGTCTAATTCCAGCGAGTCCAGTACAATTTTTGACAAAGCCGTGTGTGACAAAATGTGAGCGCGAACAGCTCGTGCATATGCATGACCTGAAAGAATTTTATCGACACAATTTTCTGCATAATTCAACTTGAAAAGCTCTTCAATTCCACTATCCGACATGATCATGCCAATTGTTCCCATAAACGACATCAATAGATGGAATCCACTGAGTCTCACTATGACGTTTTTCAAATCAGTTGTTGGGTCAGCAGCCCCCACGATGTCGCGAGCTTTCCAGTAAAGCGGTTGAACAAATGTGATGAAGGTGGTTTTTTGACTGCAACGCTTGCCATTCTCGACAACTTCGAGAAGCGATGTAAGGATCGTGTCATAATTCGATGGCGGCGCATTGATAAATGGAAGACAGATAACTTTTGAGCGTTCGTAATGCATATTGGCTGTTACACTTTCCATAACATCATTCCATCCTGGACTTCCGATGGAGTAACACCATTTTCCGTAAAGCCAAATTAAATCTGGTATTGTTGGTAAAATTTCGCTCCGAAGTTGACGAAGAGCTTCGACATCGGCAATAGTTATAGTCTGCAAGCCTGCCGATTTATGTTTGCTGTAAGAGAGCACAGAAACCATGCCCAATTGTGCAACTTCTGAAGCTGATTTTATTTCGACAATACGCGGAATTTTTTTCTCACGCTGGATAGCTGTGTAGGGAGTCACGCAATGTATTCCTCCCATTGCATGAAACGTTCCATGACCGTCAAGGGTGTTTATGTTGAAAGCCGCATTGTCAAATACGACTAAATGAATTTTCCAGAATTTCACCTTCAGCTCGATGAATACACAAATTCTCTAAAATCGTTATTTCCCGATACGGTGAACAGAATCCCATTGCCGATAATATGTTGATGAGACTCTTTGAACCAAATGTTTCTAAAGAAAAGTTCCGACACCTATCTGGAGCGGAGAGAAAAACGAACGAGGATGCACAGCTGTTATTATGGAGTGAGCTATCGGTGTATATTTTTTTCCACTGCTCTAATGCATCGCGTTTATCTTTTGTAATGGTCGTGGCAAGAAAAACTTGCAAAGATTCAGGAACAGCGGCTTCGATATCTTTTACGAATACATCCGATGGGGGATAATTATTTTTATCGTAAACGACACCTCTAATGTCCTCGCGGATTATTGCAGCAGCTTCGCGAATAACTCTTAGCCTTTCTTCACGAGAGTCCTTTTTATCATACTATTTCTCCGAAAGTATTTTAAAGTCAGTATTCCGAAAACAAACTACACAATTACGTCCTTGTTTTTCGTTTATAAGAATGTCATCTTCATACTTAAATTGTAAATGTTTTTTAACCGATCTGATATCAGGAACGAAATCTCCATTTAAATGGTTCATTAATTCATTCAGTGAAAATTGACATTCGTCCGAATTTCCTTTCAGAAATGAGTAAATTCCCTCTATTGCCTCGGCTATTTTGTCCTCTGTAGGTCCTCTTTTCTTAATCCCCTCCTTAGGTAGTGGATGGTACACACGTGAAATACATGCTCGATGGTATCGAGCTCCTGCTGCGACGAGATCAGGTACACAATGAATACGTTCGACGATTGCAATAGCAAATTCATCGTCACGTCCAGACAAGTACCGTAGAACATTTTCTTTCATTAATGTTTCGTGCACCAAATCAATTTTTTTTCATCTATGCACTGGCAATTTTGATTCATCGCAAAATGCTTCACCACAAAATAAACATATATTTTTAAAATCAAAAGTGGGTATGAGCTGAGGTTGTTCTTCGGGTTCTGGTTCTTCCTATGCAGATTCACTTCGTTGAGAGACAAACGACGCTAGTCTTTGATTTCCATATTTTTTGTAGCACGCACTGTGAACACTCACTGAATCAATACTTCGTAACAAGTTTTGATGCTCCACACATCCTCTTTTCACGCTCGCCGCTAAGAGAGTCTGAACAGCTCTCTTTTTAGCCACATAAATGTCTGTAATCAGAGGTTTTTTTGCAAATGGAACAATCGCCCATGTTCACGAAATTTATAAAACACGTACGCTCGCTCCAAGAGACACGAGACAACTGACTGAAATGCTACGAAAAAGAGCAGATGTTCCGGCACGAATACGAAAAAAGGGTCTTTTATACCTGACCCCTCAAATTCTAACGGTCGCTCTATTGGCACGCTCCATGGCGGGACGCACATTTTAAAGGACTTTAAAAAAATGTTCACCTATTTCATTCACATCCCGAAGAAAAACCAACCATATATATTACAAAGTATCCGGCCAAAAAATCGGACTTCACAATAAATGTTACTTTGAGTTTATTTCCACAGAACAAAACAGGAATCAAAACATTAAAAAATTAGCGTAATTAAGATGAGCAAAATACCACTTATAAATGGTGTGTAAGATGTGTAAGGTGTGTAAGATTAATAGCCTAGAAAAAAAATAAAACAGGTCGCCATCTAACAAATTGACATAAGTTTACCATTGCACGTTGAGTGGATATGCACAGAGGACTTGTTCGGCCCGAAAATTTTTCATACAAATTATCACATTAGTTATAATCAATTTACTGTAAATTTTTTATATATCACAAATCATCTTAAAACGCTAAAACACGTGAATGGTTGATAAAAATCTCGCGTCCAAATTTCTCGCAAACGATTTACATTTTAAGCACATGCACAAATAACTAAAAAAATTCATTTCTCTCCCATGATGATGCCCCATCTGGCCTTAATTAGTAAAGTAAGTGCAACTAATTTGGGATGACAATATGTGGATTATTTTGTATCCCAAATCAGTTGCCTTATCTCTAACCAATTATTATATTATTAATGAATGAATGGTCATGTGGAACATAACTCACGTTATCGACCGCTGTAATACGGCACGCTCATTCCAGTTTTGTAACATCCGATGCTAGTACAGTCACCTTAGCAAAAGTCCTATTCAAAAGACCCAGCCTCTGGCCAATTTTTTTATAAGTTGTCTGGACCTATTGGAATATAGCCCTGAGTTTTTGTAAAAATCCAAGTTGCATTTTAGCAATAAAAAATTTTTGAAAATTAAAAAATCGATTTTTTTGAGTTATATTTTTGGAACGCGTCTATCGAAAAAAGTTTCGATAAAAAATTGTTCATCATAACGTTCTCTATAAAAAAGGTCCTATACAAAAATGAGCTAGCATTGTTAATTAAGCGGTTAATTGCAAATGAAAAAAAAAATTGTCATTTTAATTTTTGCAACCGCAATCGATTGTTTATCAACATATCGGTTTGAAGTTCATATATGATGTAGGGGAGCCGAACCCCAAGAAAATCGTGCAAGATTTATCGATCTGCGAGATATAGTTTAGCAACAATCTGCGATCATCGAAAAAACTTTGGCATTCAATAGAATTTCCCGACGAAGGCCCACAGCGTAGATACAAATCGAGGACCTTTGTGTCATCGTGCACAAGCGATATGGAAAAAAAATTGTTTTCGTTGAAAATAAATACTGTTCTTTGACGATTTTCGATTTTTGTTTATAAACAAATAGCAATTCTGACCAAAGTTACAAAGATATCCGGAAAATTGTTGGACCATCTAATGCGTTTTTGAAAAACGAACAATTTAAAAAAAAAAGTTGCAATATCTTGATTACAGCCCGAGATATGGATATTTATACGTTTTTTCAATTTTTTATTGTTGTAATTAAGATTTTTGCAAAATTCAAATTCGTTAGCCTTCCCTTCGCTTCCGGCTACGGGATTCAATAAAATACGGACCTTTAGGAGGCATTATGCCATCACAGTTATCAACGCATTCCGATCGACGGCGCGCGGCTGAGCGCGCGGTGTCGGCCTCTCGGCCGGGCGGCGTATTGAGAGTACCCCCTCTCGCTCCGCAGACTTGCGCGTGCGGCTTAGTTAACAAATTTGATAACTTACTTAAAAATGGTCATAGAACAATTTTTTTTTTTTATTTTACGTGATTTTTTCTCGCGAACACGATGGTATCTTTAAAAATCATGTTCACCCCATAGCAGACCCATGACCATTGTTTTTACAAATTTTACATATAATCGTGCTTTAAAATCATTTTACTATGAATGGGAAAGGGTATCATAAATAAATCTTTTCTCCGACACTGTTTCATTCATTATAATAAGTTTATTAATGTGAAAGAAAAAAACTTAGGAAAGAAAAATTCATTACAAAACTCTCTTTTCACTCTTTTTTCGTTAGGCTCATACTCGTCGTCACAATCTACATTCGTTGGAGCCATTACTATGGGATAGTCAATTCCAATTTCGTCGTCGATTGCCTCTGAGAATTTGGAAAATTCTTCCTCTTCCTCATCATCGCTTAAAATTGCTTCGGCTTCGACAGCGTTCGCACAACTCATACCGTTACATTAATTTTTCGGGGAACTCCACTCTTAATCAATATAGGAACAATATCGCTGAAAATTTTCTATGCGAAATTCATTATTCTTTTCAGTTGATTTTGCTCCAGAAAAGAAATTGAAAATGACCATTAATTTCTTCGAAATTATATTTTAAGTGCATTACTAACTTATTGTGGTGAATGAAACAGTGTCGGAGAAAAAAATTATTTATGATACCCTTTCCCATTCATAGTAAAATGATTTTATAGCACGGTTATATATAAAATTTGTAAAAACGATGTTATGGGTCTGCTATGGGGTGAATATGATTTTTAAGGATACCATCATGTTCGCGAGAAAAAATCACGTAAAATAAAAAATAAAAATAAATTGTTCTACGACCATTTTTAAGTAAGTTATCAAATTTGTTAATTAAGCCGCTCGCGCGTGGTTGCGGAGCGAGAGGGGGTACTCCCACCATGCCGCCCGGCCGAGCGCCGTCGATCGGAATACGTTGATAACTGTGATAGCATAATTCCTCCTAAAGGTCAGTATTTTATTGAATCCCGTAGCCGGGAACGTAAGGAAGGCTAACGAATTTGAATTTTGCAAAAATCTTAATTACAACAATAGAAAATAAAAAAAACGTAAAAATATCTATATCTCGGGCTGTAATCAAGATATTGCAACTTTTTTTTTTAAATTGTTCGTTTTTCAAAAACGCATTCGATGGTCTAAAAATTTTCCGGATATCTTTGTAACTTTGGTCAGAATTGCTAATTGTTTATAAGCAAAAATCGAAAATCGTCATAAAACAGCATTTATTTTCAACGAAAACAATTTTTTTTTCCATATCGCTTATGCACGATGACACAAAGCTCCTCGGTTTTTTTCTACCCTGTGGGCCTTCGTCGGGAAATTCTATTGAATGTCAAAGTTTTTTCGATGATCGCAGATTGTTGCTAAATTATATCTCGCAGATCGATAAATCTTGCACAATTCTCTTGGGGTTTGGCTCCCCTATATTATGTATGAACTTCAAACCGATATGTTGATAAACAATCGATTGCGGTTGCAAAAATTAAATTGACAATTTTTTTTTTCATTTGCAATTAACCGCTTAATTAACTATGTTAGCTCATTTTTGTATAGGACCTTTTTTATAGAGGACGTTATGATGAACAACTTTTTATCGAAACTTTTTTCGATAGACGTGTTCCAAAAATATAACTCAAAAAAATCGATTTTTTAATTTTCAATAATTTTTTATTGCTAAAATGCAACTCGGATTTTTATGAAAACTCAGGGTTATATTCCTATAGGTCCAAACAACCTATAAAAAAATTGGCCAGATGCTGGGTCTGTTGAATAGAACTTCGTAAAATATGGCCTAAGGTGACTGGACTACGCAGTGAAAACCGGTGTTAAAGTGCGTGTATAAATGGTATTATAAACCCGGAATAAATAATCCGGTACCATTTATACGCCCAAAATCGGAACAAGCCTGCCATGTAACAGCGGTCATCAATTGATTGCATTCCAAGGCGGGCAAGAGATTCAAATCTGCATGAGGAGATTCAAATTCAAATCTACACCAGGAGATTTTCAAATGACCAGAGTGATTAAAAAATTTTCCATTAACAGAAAAGCATATTTTTAGTTTAACTAGTCAAAAAAATTTCGAGCCGAACAAGTACTCTGTGCGTATCCGCTCAACGTACGATGGTAAACTTTTATCAATTTGTTACCAATCAAATTATACTACAAATACTACAAATGAGGGTGCGGCAGTGTTCAAACTTGCGCAGGCTAATGCGATTCTTCATGTTTTTCAATACTTGTCATCGAGCCGCTACGATGGCTCTTGACTAAATTTTTTTAGGATTCTTGTAATGCTGTATTATAAAATAATAACTTGACGTTATGAAACGTAAATTAGAAAACAGTAGGTATATCAAAATTATTCTATAAATAAGAGTGGGGCACCGCTCGAACTGGCGCAGACTATTGCAATTTTATTTTATAACTCGACGTCTGACAATTGCGGCCGCTATTAAAACTTTTACGTAAAGATAATGAAGTATCTCTGAAAAAATCTGTAATGAATATGGTTGAAATGAGCAAAAAAAATCTTTGAGAACCAATGGAAAAAGACGTTTCTCATTTTGGCTAATACAGAAATTAGACAAAAAGTCTATGAAAAAGGATTAGTATTGTATATAAAACCGTAAGTACTTTGAGTCTTGGTGGCTGCTCCAAATGAATAATTCTGTAAACGTGAATGAATAAAATTCCAGTAGACAATTTTGCGGGTTCCTCTGTCCATTCTTTATCCAATTTATCCGAAGGTTTAACAACCACGTTGTCGAGGTAAATTAAATTTGGGAATGTTGCCAGCAGCGCCGACTTGTAACTCAAACAAGTCTGCATAAAAAGACTGCTTTTAGTAAGAAGTGCTTGCCCTAAAATGTTTTTATTGGTGATCGATAAATAAAGTGCCCTGAATGGAAAATCACTGATAAAATCTGTTGTTGGTCATAATGAAATTTTCCATTCGTCGGTACAATATTTTACTTGATGCTGAAACGATAATTTACCCACCGAGCAAGGATTCCCTTCGAGGATCAAAGCTCGTAGCCTTTCCAATGGTTTCAGTGCGTCTAGAACATCAGAAAGGTTGCTCAACTCGTTATCCTCCAGGTCCAGTACCTTCAGAGAGTTCAAGTTTTTGGCAAGTGATAGCAGCTCTAGTTCTGGAATAGAGACCAATTCTTTTAGTAATACATTTTTCCTATATGTATAGTAATAATATATTTTTCATTGATAATCAAAACGTATTGTATTAGAAAGAAAATTCAAGTTTCATGAGATTACTCATAAATATTAAGAAGTAATTAGAAGAAACGAAATTTGTACTGTGATGTTGTTATTTTTTTCAGATTAATGAAAATTATGTACGGCAAAAATAATCGTAACCGAATTTAGCAAACGGGGTTTTAAAGCTGGCAAATACAGCTTCATTTTGATATTTTTGTTTAATATATATGATTTTTTTGCACCTGGTATGTAATGTTGAAAATGGCATTTTTTCGCTATTTTTTTACTTTGCAAAGTCGGATGGTGGGCTTCTAAAAAAAAGTGCCTTGATCAGAAAAACTTGTCAGAAAAAAATTTCACTTTGTCAGGAAAAAATTCCGAATAAATGTGAGCTTAATCTTGCTCAACATCAAAAAATTCAAAATATGTTTGAACAAAGGAAGTGGGTCTTCTTTTTTATAGGTATATATATGGGGCATTCCACGCCAAATCGACCTACGTTAAACCCTTCCATTCTTTGATTTGGCTGAAAATTTTATGTGTTATATGACCCGTTGAAATAATCTCTCCTGATTTTTTTCAAATTTTTTTATCCACACACTTGTGAGAAATCATTTTTTTTTTCAAAATTCGATGTTTTTTTCTTCAAATGATTGTAACTCTCGGAAAAATCGACCAAATCGAACTTTTCTGTTAGAAAGGTCGGTTTTTTACTATACCATTGGGAAAAAAATACGAAAAAATGATTGATATTTGTCTTCCATATTTTTTTGCAATTTAAAGAAATTTAAAGCAAAAAACATTGGTATTAAGATGTTTACACTTTTTTATTTTTTTCAAAAATTCATAAAAAAACTTTGACCAATTAAATGATGAGTAAAGTGGGCAGATTTTTCATTATACTTTTTTCTCATTTTGAAAGAAAAAATCATTTTTTTTCCAGTCAATTTGGATCAAAACGACTTTTTTTAAATGTAGGCTTTTAGCAGACTCTTGAAAAAAATTACGAAATAATGACTGAAAATCGTCCCCTATATTTTTTTCAATGTTTAAGCAAAAAGTCATTAAATTTAAAATGTTGGACACTTTTCATTTATTTCAACAAATTTACGAAAAAACCTTGACCAATTACGTGATTTTTGAGACCAGTCCCATCGTGGAGAGATATTTTTTCATGTTTCTTTTCTTAGTTTCAAAACAATTTTAATTTTTTTTAAATCAATTCTTACCTAATAGGACTTTTTTATATTAGAAATATTGGTGTGAAACAAAATATCAAAAAAATAGTTCGATTTAGTCCAAATTGATAGAAAAAAAATGATTTTTTTCAAAATAAGAAAATAACTATAAGGAAAAATTTGCCCACGATGGGACTGGTCTCAAAGATCATATAATTGGTGAAAGTTTTTTGGTGAATTAACAAAAAAAAATTAAAAAGGGTAAACATATTAAAATCAATGTTTTTTGCTTTAAATTTCTTTAAATTGAGAAAAAATATGGAATACAAATATCAATCATGCTTTCGTATTTTTTTTCCAATGGTACAGTAAAAAACCAACCTTTCTAAAAAAAAGTTCGATTTGGTTGATTTTTCAGGGAGTTACTGTCATTTGAAGAAAAAAACATCGATTTTTGACAAAAAATCATATCTCACAAGTGGATGAACGAAAAAAACTGAAAAAAATCAAGAGGGCTTCTTTCAATAGGTTATACAACACAAAGTTTTCAGTCAAATCAAAGAATGGAAGGGTCTGACGTAGGTCGATTTGGCGTGGAATGCCCTATATATATGCGTGTAGGTATATATATAAATAAAAAAATAACTGCCAACATTATATTTTGCAAGACATAACAATTTATGTATAATACCAATTTTAAGATTTGAAAGACGGGTTGGAACACGGTCCTTGCTGTATAGAGATTCGCGACAGCTGTCATGTCTTCGTTTTTTTCTTTTTTTCATTCGAAAATGTACTTGTCACACAAAACGTACAAAACGCACTTAAATTTTTTGATGAACGACAAAAATTTCATAGTTTTTTTTGTAGACCGTTGTCTGCTCTACCAGAAAAATTCAATGAACTCGTTGAGAAAGTATTCGTATCATAATTACAAAGATTTAACGTATGATTTTCAAAAAATATCTATTTTCCTCACCTAAAAACTATCAAATATAAATACTAATAAAATCTTAATGTCTCTTTTCAACAAGAAAGTTTGTTATGGAAGAAATGTTTGTTCATTGTAACAAAATTAATATAAGCAGGTATGATAATAAATAATCAAAAAACAAACGTTGTTATTTTTTAGTTGTTACAGTAAAGCTGTTATTATTTAGGGCCATTATTATTGAGGGTGTTTTGCTGCGATTGTGATATTTTAGACGATGAATTTGCACTGCCTAATGAATATTGTAGTTATTTTTTGTTTTCCGTTAATGATCCATTGCTGGCTTCTATCAAAGTCCTTGAGTTATTTACTACATTTACTACATAATATTTCTACTTTTAGTGGTTTGAAAAATCACAGAAAAAGTTAGAAACTTGTATTTTCTGGCAAAAACTCACTCAATATATGCCTCCAGAATATCGTGGTAAATCGAATCGCCGAAAAAGGAATATGAATTTTTCTGGGACAAAATCGCTAATATTTGTATTGAGCAACATTTTTAAATCATTTTTTTTAACAATAATTTGTTTGGAAGTATTTTTGTAGTTTTTTTGAGCCTTTACAGCTTGTCTCATTTTATTCGTGAACCTCTTTTTCACTGTATTAATTTTCTGCTCTATCAGAAAAAACCAACGAAATAACCGCAAATTTTTTGTTTTAATTAAAGTATTTCGCTCATTTTTTATTGCTAAATGTACACAATGTACTATGCATAATTGATAAACGTTGTCATAACCTCGCTATGTACTTCGGTGGAAACTTTTTTTTCCATCCAAATTTTTTTAGTCGGTAACTTTGTCAGCATAAATTTGGTTATTTCGCAAATTCAAAAAGAGATTAAGTATATGAAGAAATATTCTAATAGAAATAAAATGCACCTGACGATTTGATATGTGTATTCTGAAAGATCACTATGTTAAAATATCTTTATTCTAAAACCTCTCTTTTCATAAATGTGGTCAAAAAATCTCTCTTCAAAAATATCTCTATTCATAGACATCTGCAATCTGAAACCACTCTATTCATGAATATCTCTATACTCCGCAAAAAACAGCATAAATGCTGTAAAAAAGTTGAGACAAGTACATTTACTCCCCCCAAATAGTTTGTCCGGTAACAAATCTCAGTTTCGACACAAAACCTTCACGAAAAGTTATAAAAGAGATTTTCTCCCAAGAAAACCAACCTTGCAAAAATTCTCTGATTCATATCAAATCTCTCAAAAAATGATAGGAGAACCCCACAAAAATTTTCTCAATAAATTAGAAACTCACAAAAAGTTATAAGAGCCTCTCAAAAATTTATCAATCAAATCATAATTTCACAAAAGATACCAATTCAAACCTGCCCAAAAAATTAAGTCTAAACTTCACAAACAGTTATTAAATAAATAAAAATGATAAAGGCATTAACAGTCAAATACATTAACCCATTAACGCCGAGGTGATCAGAATTTTTACTAACTTTTCAACGTGTTTATTTATTATGTTATCGGACCAAAAAAATAATGCAATACCTCTATTCCTACGCGGAATTCGATGCTCTTTCAGAATCTGAGCTCAAAATTTCGATTAGACACCGAGAAAAAAAAATATGGCCGATTTAAACGTGAAAAACGTGAAAATTTTCGAAAAAAAAATTTTTTCGCATTTTTTTCACAATTATACCGCAAAGCTATCAACTTTTTACAATGATCAGAGGTGATCATGGCACTCGAACATTAAGAGGAATTTTTTTCAGAAAAATTCATCGACGCGTTTTTTCAAAATAGCAGCGAGAATGAAAAAATTTTATAAAAATCTTAATCTATCGGTTTCTTCAAAACTATAAACTTGAGAAAAAAATTTCTAAGAACAAAAATGGCTTAAAATTAGTCGAAGAATACTCTTAAATTTTTTCAGAATTTTTGAAAACAATTTTTAATTTTCGAAAATTTCAAAAAATCCAATTTTTCAAAAATACCTGAAAAATTTTTGGAAAAATTTCCTTCAAGTGTTCCTTGACTAATTTTAAGACTTTTTTGTTGTTAAAAATTCTTTCGTAAAGTCTATAGGTTTAGAGAAAAAAAATTTTCTTGAATCGTACATAAAATTTTGTTTCTATCTACCACTACAAAATTCACGAACAAACTCGTATATCCTTTCACTTGTGCATGGACACATATGTTGTATACAATTTTTACATGAATTATAGGTAAAGCATATAAAAAAAATATTAGTTTTCACTTTTTCAATACATTTGTTATGTCACGAAAACGTTCAAAATCTTCTGCTTCATTGCATGCAGAGTATGAATCAGATTATTCGGATAGTGATTCCGACGAAAACATTTTGATTCCGAATGCAGACAATTCAGGCTCCGATGATTCTGATTCCGATTGTGATTCGATATCTGATTCAGATTCTGAACATGAATTCACAATACCAAATATTACTTATAAAAAAGCTTGTGCTACTTATTCTGAAAACTTAGATAAACTTGAAAAAAATCACGAATTCATTTGGATCGATGGCGAGAAATCATATCCAAATACTTGTGAAGAAACAATATTATTATCTGAAGCTACAAAAAAGAATATACAGGCGTGCGAGCCTTTCCAATTGTTTGAAACCTTTTTTTCCGCCGAAATGAAACAATATATAATTGATGCGTCTAAAGAGAATAATTATGATCTGAAATTACAAGATCTTGACACTTTTATAGGTATAGTTATTTTCAGTTCATTCAATAAAAGAAATTCTCAGAGAGATTATTGGTCATCTGATCCATTCTTATCTAGTGAAATTGTTTCTTCTGCAATGACTCGCGATAAGTTTGAAGAAATCAAGTCTAAAATAAAATATTCAAAAGCTGAAGACAAGGATCCAAACGATAGAGGGTGGCGGGTTCGTTCGATGTTGAAACTTTTCCAAAACAACCTCCTAAAGTTCGGAATATGGAAAACTTCTATATCTATTGATGAAATGATGGCCAAGTCTTATGCAAAAACTGTTTTGAAACAATTTATTCGAGGGAAACCAATAAGGTTTGGTTTGAAATTTTGGGGTTTATGCACTTCAGACGGCTATCTACTAAATTTAGATCTATATTGCGGTAAAAATTCCCAAACCGGAAACAAATTAGTAAAATGTGCTTTAGGTACTCGTGTAGTATTGCATTTATTAGAACCTTTTTTTCGGCTAATAAATTATAATAAAATCCCTGCATTTCATTTGTACTTTGATCATTTTTTTACAAATATGGATTTAATTTTACACTTGCAAAAATTAAGTTTTTTAATGCACTGGCACTATCAGAGACAATCGAGTCAAAGAAAAGAATATACTTGAAAAGAAAGCTCCACGAGGTACTTATATTGTAAAACATGATCGAAATAGTGGCATAAATTTCATCACTATTATGGATTCGAAGCCCGTTTCAATAGCTTCAACTGCTGCAGGTGTAAGTCCACTATCAACTTCGAGAAGATATAGTTCAGAGGCTCGATCCAAAACTGATATACCTTTTCCGCAAGCTTTTCATTTGTACAACAAATTTATGGGTGGTGTTGACGTGCATGATGGACACTGCAATAATGTACTTCCAAGTATACGTTCCAAAAAATGGACATGGGTCGTTTTTATAAGATTTATACAGGCATCCATTACAAATGCCCACGTAATTTTCAATGCTACACGTGATGTAAAGAAAAAAGTGGAATAAAAGAGTTAACTACTTCAATTGCTAAATATTATATTCAAAAAGGTCAAACAAGTAAAACACTTCATACACGATCTAATAGGGACAAATTAAAAAATTGTTCAAATGAAAAATGTCCAATAAGAACAAGGATCTATTGTGAAAAATGCAATCTATATGTATGCAATAATTGTTGGGCAAAAAAGCACTGATAAAAGAAATGTTAAAATGAAAGACAAGAAGACTCACGAAAAAAGCACCCCGAAACGTGAGAGGCAAGGGGACTCACGAAAAAAAGCACCCCGAAACGTGAGAGGCAAGGGGACTCACGAAAAAAGCACCCCGAAACGTGAGAGGCAAGGGGACTCACGAAAAAAGCACCCCGAAACGTGAGAGGCAAGGGGACTCACGAAAAAAGCACCCCGAAACGTGAGAGGCAAGGGGACTCACGAAAAAAGCACTCCGAAACGTGAGAGGCAAGGGGACTCACGAAAAAAGCACCCCGAAACGTGAGAGGCAAGGGGACTCACGAAAAAAAGCACCCCGAAACGTGAGAGGCAAGGGGACTCACGAAAAAAAGCACCCCGAAACGTGAGAGGCAAGGGGACTCACGAAAAAAAGCACCCCGAAACGTGAGAGGCAAGGGGACTCACGAAAAAAAAGCACCCCGAAACGTGAGAAGCAAGGGGACTCACGAAAAAAAAGCACCCCGAAACGTGATAGGCAAGGGGACTCACGAAAAAAGCACCCCGAAACGTGAGAGGCAAGGGGACTCACGAAAAAAAAGCACCCCGAAACGTGAGAAGCAAGGGGACTCACGAAAAAAGCACCCCGAAACGTGAGAGGCAAGGGGACTCACGAAAAAAAGCACCCCGAAACGTGAGAGGCAAGGGGACTCACGAAAAAAGCACCCCGAAACGTGAGAGGCAAGGGGACTCACGAAAAAAAGCACCCCGAAACGTGAGAGGCAAGGGGACTCACGAAAAAAGCACCCCGAAACGTGAGAGGCAAGGGGACTCACGAAAAAAGCACCCCGAAACGTGAGAGGCAAGGGGACTCACGAAAAAAAGCACCCCGAAACGTGAGAGGCAAGGGGACTCACGAAAAAAAAGCACCCCGAAACGTGAGAAGCAAGGGGACTCACGAAAAAAAGCACCCCGAAACGTGAGAAGCAAGGGGACTCACGAAAAAAAAGCACCCCGAAACGTGAGAGGCAAGGGGACTCACGAAAAAAAGCACCCCGAAACGTGAGAGGCAAGGGGACTCACGAAAAAAAAGCACCCCGAAACGTGAGAGGCAAGGGGACTCACGAAAAAAAGCACCCCGAAACGTGAGAGGCAAGGGGGCTCACGAAAAAAAGCACCCCGAAACGTGAGAGGCAAGGGGACTCACGAAAAAAAGCACCCCGAAACGTGAGAGGCAAGGGGACTCACGAAAAAAAAGCACCCCAAAGGAGACAAAGTTCTACCACGTCCACACCGTTGTCTCTGGGTAATGCTAAGAGTAGAAAAAAACAATGTATATGCACAGAATCAGAAAAGAAGTAGTCAAGGAACACTTGAAGGAAATTTTTCCAAAAAATTTTCAGGTATTTTTGAAATTTTCGAAAATTAAAAATTGTTTTCAAAAATTCTGAAAAAATTTAAGAGTATTCTTCGACTAATTTTAAGCCATTTTTGTTCTTAGAAATTTTTTTCTCAAGTTTATAGTTTTGAAGAAACCGATAGATTAAGATTTTTATAAAATTTTTTCATTCTCGCCGCCATTTTGAAAAAACGCGTCGATGAATTTTTCTGAAAAAAATTCCTCTTAATGTTCGAGTGCCATGATCACCTCTGATCATTGTAAAAAGTTGATAGCTTTGCGGTATCATTGTGAAAAAAAATGCGAAAAAAATTTTTTTTCGAAAATTTTCACGTTTTTCACGTTTAAATCGGCCATATTTTTTTTTCTCGGTGTCTAATCGAAATTTTTAGCTCAGATTCTGAAAGAGCATCGAATTCCGCGTAGGAATAGAGGTATTGCATTATTTTTTTGGTCCGATAACATAATAAATAAACACGTTGAAAAGTTAGTAAAAATTCTGATCACCTCGGCGTTAATGGGTTAAAACCTATTGAAATCCAATAAAAACACTTTCAATGAATTGAAAATACAGTTGTTCTACCCAACAAGAATAAGAATAAAAAATAATTATGAGAAAAAATTTTGATATAAAAAAGATTTCAAACGCAAAATATTAGATTGAAAAAAAAATTTCGGCCGAAGTACTTGGCGAGTTTGTAACTATAAGTGATATATTATGTAAATTAAGCGAAAAAACTTGCCAAGTACTTCTGCCGAAATTTTTTTTTCAATCTAATTTTTTGCGTTTCAAATCTTTTTTGTATCAAAATTTTTTCTGATAATTATTTTTTATTCTTATTCTTGTTGTGTAGAACAACTGTATTTTCAATTCGTTGAAAGTGTTTTTATTGGATTTTAATAGGTTTTAATGTATTTGACTATTAATGCTTTTGTCATTTTTATTTATTTAATAACTTTTTGTGAAGTTTGGACTTAATTTTTTGGGCAGGTTTGAATTGGCATCTTTTGTGAAATTATGATTTGATTGATAAATTTTTGAGAGGCTCTTATAACTTTTTGTGAGTTTCTAATTTATTGAGAAAATTTTTGTGGGGTTCTCTTATCGTTTTTTGAGAGATTTGATATGAATCAGAGAATTTTTGCAAGGTTGGTTTTCTTGGGAGAAAATCTCTTTTATAATTTTTAGTGAAGGTTTTGTGTCGAAACTGAGATTTGTTACCGGACAAACTATTTGGGGGGAGTAAATGTACTTGTCTCAACTTTTTTACAGCATTTATGCTGTTTTTTTGCGGAGTATAGAGATATTCATGAATAGAGTGGTTTCAGATTGCAGATGTCTATGAATAGAGATATTTTTGAAGAGAGATTTTTTGACCACATTTATGAAAAGAGAGGTTTTAGAATAAAGATATTTTAACATAGTGATCTTTCAGAATACACATATTTTTTGAATAAATATATTTGAGAATAAAGTTATTTAAGAATAAAGTTTATTACTCCCGGAGTTATTTAAATATGGAGATATCTATGAATAGAGATGTTTTGGAATAAAGATATTTACCATAGAGTTATTTAAGAAGAGATAAATTATGAATAGATATGCCGCTGATTTGGCCATAACTGGTAGGCCCAGCTGTCTAAAAAATGGATTTCTAATCATACAAAATTGAATCATAAAAATTTCGCATGATTATTGCTATTATTGACTAAATGATAAATCACGATATTTCATACATAATAATTTATTCCCTCACTTATTTAATTTTTTTGATTTCTGAACTTTTTTTGGTTCAAAATTTTTTTTTCAAGTTCAAGTCGATAAAAATGGTTGAAACTGAGGAAAAAATCATCGCTGTACCTTTATTTATTGCTCAGCAAATTAATTTTGATGACAATCGTGTTGTTTAGCCTTTCAAGGTTTTTCGTTCTTTAGGAGTACTACATTTAGGAGTGCGAATATCTTTTTCAAATTAAACCTTTTTTTCGCGACTTTTTTGTCTGCCAAAAATGTCCACCTTGCTCTGAAACCATCTACCAGTGAAGGGGTTAAGCGGTTTTAAAAAATAGTAATGATCGAAATTTCAAAAATCGGCGATATACAACCTTAGTCACCGCAATAACGAATATTTGAAATAAAAAATTAATCGGTTCCTTAATCTTCAAGTATTCCCTGAGACGAGGTCGAAAACAGTTGTTTTGAGGAAAATGCATTTAAATTTTTCGTTGCTTTTTTCTTGGCATAAAATGAGGTGTTAACTTGAATATTGATACTTTTTTTCACTTGAAAATTTTGTTCACATAATTTTGAATACGTATACTGCAAGAAAACGTAAGAAAAAATATCAAATTTTTTGATCCGTCACGGTGGCGTTTTCCCTTAATCTAGAGATTGCCCCAGTGACTTTGTCAATTTACTTTGCGACTTTAAGAAATGAAAAAAATTAACTTTTTTCTTTTCTTAGAGTTGCGAGTATATATTCAAAATCGGTAGTATAGAACCTTTGTTATGTAAAAAAAATGTTAAATTCGATGTCAAACAAATTAAATCGAAACCCCATCTTCAATCAGTAATTTGTATGCATCAGAATTTTGCATTGAAATTTAGAGTATCCATAATTTTTAATTTGTTCAGCACCGACTTCAATTTTTTTTCATGTAACTTTGAAACGAAAAACGTTTTTCGACGATATCTTGGAATTCATTCCGTCAATTTTGGCGAGATTTTGTGAAACATAATTCTTAATGATAGCCCGCAACCTGGAGAGCTCGCCTTTTTTCTGAGGCTTCTCTAAAATACAGATCTCGGAACTCTCGCAGTGTACCGATACGTTTCGGTCGGTTTTTCAAAATGAATCGAATCGAATCCAGCATTGCAATGCATCGCAAGATGTAGCTGCTTAACGAAGAAATAGCACTTCAGATAGTGTTGCAGAGCCTTCGGGGCCTGGCTCGTTCGAAAGCTGACAAAAGTTGTTATCAATTACGATTTCACTGTTTTGAAATCGGTTAATTTGCATGCGTGATCAACAAAAATAAAGTATTCCTGTGCAAGTGAGTATCACTGAATACTGTAGGTTTACATTGTTTAGAAAATCAATTAAACAAAAACAACTTCTAACCGGACGTAAATCTTTTATCAAAATGTTTAAGTCATCATCAGATCGTGACAAAATGAATATGGGACCACCTCGAAAGATCTTTTTTTAAAACAAAAAGATTCATTTAAAATGATGAACCTAATAAAAAGTTATATGTTAACGATTTGAAAACCTCCTTTTTTGAAGTCGGTTAAAAAAATTAAACCAAAGTCCTTCCATATGCTGATTTGTTCAGTCGTAAATTGATTATAGTGATCATTAGATTATTAAAATTATGTTCGATGGAACGTAATAAAGTGAAACGGTGACATCATCATCATTGAATCCATTAACAAGTACAAATGTATTAAATATACTGACAGATTGCCTATTATAATCACAGAATGATTGAACTTTAAGATGGAAGGGAAAAATAAATTTGAAACACTTGTTTGACATTTTATAACAGAATTTAAAGTATGTCTTATATCTGATTTCGACGTTTCTAGTGAATTCCCAAAAAAATTGTTCAATTTTCTCATATATCGCATTATATTACAATAACTATGCTATTACACTTTATGAATAATAATAACTCTAGGAATGATGAAAAAACATAACATTGAAATTATAGTTTGACACGTTGTACCATCATAATTTGGAATATTCCACGTAAATTTTAGATTGTCCGGTGAGTACGTGAGAAGATACAAATAATAAATAAACACAGAGTTCACGGTCGAGTAGCGCATACTCTTATCAGATCTGAGAGGCAAAGGGATGACGGAGGGAGAGAGTGTACTCTATCGAGGGTGTATTAATGTTGCACCCTTCCATGTGCCACTCCACATCGGCTAGCCTCTCTGGGCTACTCTGCAATTGCTCTAATGCATCCCTAGTGCCGTCAATGCACGAAACACACACATGCACATACACACGCATGTGCGCGCACGCTCACTCTATCTCTCCATCCCTCTCTTACCGTTGAACCCTCCACTCTCAAATTTCTCTCACGCAAACGACTCTTCGTAATGCAACACGCTAAAAATTCATCAGTTTACGTCGTAAGCGAAATAATACATTATTACGACGTTATTTAAATACCAAATCAGTATCTTAAGGGGACCGTATGGTCTAGAGGACGAAAATTTCACCTATTTTCACGATTTTTTTTTTGCCATAAAAAATTTAAAAATCGATGTTTTAACTTTTCGGGTTTATTACTACCTTTATTAAGTATACAAAAAAATTTTTTTTTAATTTTAAAAACAGTGTTTATTATCATATAATTGGCATTGAAGACGACCCTCTCGAAAAATCCGACCCGGACGGTGAAGATCGATCCGAGACTTCTACTCATCTGAAACACAAAATTCAAGAAGATTCTTAATCAGAAAGAGTGCAGTTATGGTCGGGACTAGAACAAATCGAAAAAATTAAAAATTGACAAAATGGCGCGCTTTTGAAAAAAAATTCGTAAAATCGGGTTTTTTTCACTAGTTTTTTAGTATAAACAATAAGAAATTATTTAAATAAAATTATGATTGTAGTTCCGACGATAGCCATACATGTTGTGAACAACATATCCAAATTTCAAGTGATTCGGTTGAATAGTTTTTTTGTTTTCACCTGCGCAGTGCCGAAAAAAGTCGTTTCGAGATAAATGAGTTTAAAGTTTGAGGTACAGATATTTTCAAAAATTGAGCAAATTTTGAATACTTACAGTTAATCCGCGATTCCGGCACCATATAGGATTCCTTCGGAACGTTCATAATTCAAGATTTCCTCACTCCTTTCATTTCTTCGAGCTGTCCGAGCCTCTTTGGAGTTGTCCGTGCTCCTACGGTTGGCGCTCGATACTCGCAGCTCGTCTCGGTTTTGCGCTAGTTGCTCCGCTTGTGGCCCGATTGTTATGCCCATGGTCTCCATTATTTTCAATAGGGATGCAAATCCTTCATTGAATATGCAAGCGGAAATGTGAGTGGCAATATCAATGATTTTTTTTCCGGCAAACAGATGTTTCGGCGCAAGGTGCCACACGCAAGCATTGAAACTTTCGTTATTGTTCTGCGTATTACTGCCAATACACCTTTCCAATAAAGTCTCTGCTGTCAATTCTTCATAAATTGGTTTTAATATCTCTTGTGCTTCATCGCACAGAGCAGGTGGGTGCTCGTAGGTGTCTAAAGTACCTGCAGCCTCACTTTGACGCCACTTGCACCACGATTCGGAACCTGGAGGACAGTACGAGTGTTGCGGATTATCATCTGTTGAAATTTTGTGATAATATGCTGCCCATATTTCACTTCTCATCCCTTCAGTCGAATCTGAATTACGTCTAATTGCTAGACCGTAATAAGTTGACAGCTCTTGCAATAATTTATTCGTCAATTGTTGACGCTTCGGTGTTTTATTTATCGATTTCCGCTGTGTCTTTTTTCCCTCTTCTTTTTCTGTCAATTTCTTTGTTGCTTTCTTTATTTGTGCATGTTTTTTTTTCGCATCAACAGCACGTTTGTACAAACGTTTTTTAACATGCAAAACACATTCTTTTTTGCAAACTAAAAAATCATCCCCGTAAGGCTTTGTGTCCAATAAGGCTTTGAACGTTTTCGTGTCGCCGTCTCCGATATAGTTCGCGTATTTTACGTTGTACAACTCTTCCGATCTCTTGAACATTTCCACGATGCCGTCTACCTCCATTTTGCCAGCACTTCCGGTATGATTTGCGTCACAGTGATCTTCATGCTCTCGATACCACGCTTCATATTCAATCGTATCCTCTTGGCCTTTCCATTGAGAGCAGGCTTGACATATACTGCATTTGACGACAACATCTAAAATTTTATTACTGTATTTCCCTATTAACGAGGCAATACCGAGAAGCGATGAGAATCCACGTTTCGCCCACGATCCATCACCAGACACAGAAAGTTCATCCGCGGGACGCCCAGCTTTTACATTCAACTCGACTTCTTCTTTCAATGCTCTTTGGAAAACGATTTTCGCGACGGCTTCAGCTGCAATTTTTATATTGTCCACGATGCCGTAATATGTACTCTTACAAATTCCTTGTCCAAGATCCATGAGACCGCAGAAATTTTTCAAGCCTTCAAATCCTACTCCAAGCATTCTCAGGGCGAGAACAAGTCGACGGTTGATTTCAAATGCCTTATCAATTAACGGCGAAGACAAAATAAAAGTTTCTTTACACTCACACTTCACAGAGAGTTTGAATCCTAGACCACGTTGTCCGTTTTTGCTAAAAGTGACCGCACCGTTACAATCTTTACACTTCAACAACTGTTGCAACGTTAAAAATATCATGCTGAATTCGATGATGCAATAATTGAAAGTAGGATTAACGTTTACTTCCAATTCCTCATTGCCTTTTAATTTTTTCGCAGACGTGCTCGTAAAATCAGTAGTATTTTCGATAGTGAATCGATTGCCCTTGAAATATCTTTTGCGACCTACAGAAGATGGTCGTCTAGAAGAGTCACGGCCTTGCTTTCTATCCATATTTTCTGATATTTTATTTCAAAATTTTCGATGTTGGTTCGTCAAAACGTAACGTTGTACTGATCAAGTCAGGGGAAAGCGAAATGACCGTTTCCCTCACAAATGTTCGACAATAGGTATATTTCGGGGAAGGGAAAAGTATATATAGGTATATAGTATGTACTATATACAGGTATATATTTTCGGAGAAGGATTGGGACAGCTGCTGCGCTCCGATTAGGTTACCGGTTAGCGCTAGACCCGTTAGGAGCGCGCGGACCGTTCTCTACCTGCGTTATGGGCTGTAGAAGCTGTAATATTGAGAATTTCCGCATGAAAATTTCACAGTATATTCTTGAGATACTATACTTTCGACATATCGAAAAAAAAAAAAATCGATTTTTTCAAATTTCTAGACCATACGGTCCCCTTAAAACGGGTCACAAATCAAATTTCTCAAAGTTCATTCGAATATTGACGGTTATGCTTTATTTCGTCTCAAACCTTAATCAGAGGATTTTTTTTCAAATTGGTTCCGTTTAAAATGGAATTCAGCAAAGAGATTTCATATGAAATACTAACAACTACATCACTGTTTTTGGACTATTTCTCTCTTTTTTTGTTCCTTTACTTTCTTTAAAATTTTCATCAATATGAAAAATAAGTTTTAAGAAAAAAATATCGATTTATGTGCCAATTTATTATACCACGAGGTAATTAAAGGTCTTTTCAAGTCATTATTTTTGGTATATTATATGCCAAAAATAATGACTAATAATTATTAGTGACCTGACATTTTCCAATATTAATTCTATACTTGTAATTTACCAATAAATTATAGCTCAGATAAATCGGAATGAAAAAATGTCTCAAAAACTCAAGAATATGGAGAATCATCAAATGTTTACATTACGAAATTTATTGCCTAAATAATTAGAATTAGTAATTCAGATCGGAACAATCATTGTCAAAAAATAATATGTGTACTTTCTATTGGCAAGAAAAAAAGGTTCATTGCAACAAATTATATTTACTGAAATAAGAAAATACTCTAACATTGAATATCTGTATTCACCAACAGCGATGGGTACGCGGTCGATGTGTAGCTCCGATGATTTCCCAAGTTCAGCAGCCTCGGGCGAGGCCAATGCTTGGTTGGGTGACCGCTTAGCCATGCACCGGCTCGCGTATCAATGGTTGAGCGGGAGGTAGTTTTTCTAAATTTCCGATGGTGCTAACCAATTGGAACTCAGTAAAACTATAGGGTCTCGCATGGACAAAGAAATTAGTGAATTGAAGGAAAAGAGGGATTAAAAATGATCGGATGGGGTCGTAAAAATTCGCAAGGGTATACACAGGAACAAAAAAAATATATTTGTACTCTGTCGTCTTGTGAAAAAAAATATGGCGATTAATTGTTAGAAATGCGAAAATATCCCTCTTAACCGAAAGTCGATAGCAAAATAGTCCGACGGATCAGTGTAACACATGATAGCGTCCACTTTGCTCGGAGGTAAAAATTTTCAACAAGTAAAAGTATGGACGTCCGAGCTCATGTTGAGTGGCCGCGAGCAGAGATAAAAAAATGATTTCTTGTAATCTCTTATGAAAAAGCGATCAGTGACTCTCGAGCTTCATCCATGCCATTATGTTGCATTATACAAATACTAGTATAAGTACCCGGGGCTTTGGCCGCAAGGCAGTCCGAATTTGAATGCTATATTCAGGCGCACCACTAGTGTGACTGCCCAAAAAAGGTGATTTTCGGGAATTTATTGAAAGGAAGGTACTGCATTGAATGTTTTGAAATTTCGGGGATATATTTGTGTGTAAATTATGTATATACAGTAATTTTCTTGTATGAAAATATTCAATTTTCAGCGACTTATGCGCCGTCTCCCGAGTTTCCAAAAAAAAAGTTCTCCCACTGCTGCAGTGATTGCGGCTTTCAGAATGTCGAAAATCAAAAAAATTGTCAAGAACAAAAAAGTTCATAAAACTAGAAGGTATTGCCTGTACAATGACGCAGGATTGTGAAAAAAAAAATCCCACAAAATGGCGCAGTTTTGAAAAAAGTTCCAAATTACGCTTAATAATCTGATAATTTTTTGCATGGCAAATTGACATTTTTTATCCAATCAAAAAACTGGAGGGTCATTGTATGAAGAAACAAATACTAAATACGCTAAAATAAGATTCAGGGTGATCGGATTATTTGTAAATGAGTTAGAACTGCAGCAAATTTGAAAAATGTCGTTTTGAAAAAACTGCGTTGAAAGATAAAAATATTGATTTCATTGTTATAAATCGATAAAATCATACCTAGAGCTAATTTGCTATTCCAGGCCCATACAAATCACCTTCCTCTTCTTCGAAAATTACCTGTTACGCTGTCGAAGCTCTCCGTCGAGCTAATCGACCCTCTTTCGAGGCAGCCTGATGACGATGCTCTGCTACGCGTAGCCTCGTTTTATCTCTGTCAGCGGCATAACCCCTTGCTGCAGGTCCAATTATCACTCCCATCACGCTCAACATTTTCAGAATTGATGAAAATCCATCATTGAATATCCCAACAGCAAGGTAATTGGATAATTCAATGGTTTTCAAACCATTGTGGAGGTGTTTCGGAGCAAAGTGCCAAAGCAAGCCATTGTAACTTTCGTTGTTATTTTATGTATTAATGCCCTTACATCTGTCGAGCAGCTCACACCTAGTCAAGTCCATGTATATTGGCTTCAGAACTTCTTTGACCTTTGAATCGAGTGGGTGGTTATCGTGCTTGAACTTTGTCAAGTCCAATCCTTCAGCCTCCGCGCGGCGATAAGCGCACCAGCTCTCTGCGCCTTCTGGACAGTTTCCATGGTTTGGACTTTTGTCACTCGAATTTAAATGATAAAATATAGCCCAGATTGCTTTATACATTTCATCCGCATTATCTTGATGTCTCGTGATCGCTAGGCCACAGTATTTTTGGAGTTTATTAATTAACTTGTCAGTTAATTTCATTGTATTTTAACTTTTTTCTCCTAAGCCCTTATTTTGTTTTTTCACATTATGGCATTGTGTTCCCATTTTTTTTTTACGTGTAAATAGCACTCTAGTTTTTCTACAGAAATATCATATGGGTTCAAATTCAATAATCCTTTATATGTGGCACTATCACCATCGCAGGTACGGTCCCTCAGCTTATGCACATTTCTGACCGACGAGCAGCTGCTCTTTAGAAGGCTGTTGTTGAAAAACTATTTGAGATCCGCACTTGAAATTCTAGTATGTTATTCTTGAAGGTATAGACTTGTTACACGCGTGCTTTATGCGCCTATTTGCTCGTAACACCGAATTTTCTTCCTCGCCCGCTATAATAAAATAATTGATAAACCCACAGAAGTCCCCAAACCTAATATGAAAAATATATAAATAATCAATCTTTTTGCAAACGTATATTTCATCTTTTTTTAATGTATGTTACAATTTAGTATCTTTAACCGACAACATGGCAATAACGTCGTAGTATTTACCTGTAAGAAAAAGTGATAATTAAAAGTAAACACTTAAAAATGTACACATAGAGATCATAAGATTAAGCTCCCGTACATAAGAGATGCGAAGTAGAGAAGTATTGACTAGCGTGCCAATCAGCGTCGAGGCGCTAAGTTTCTCCCCCTCCTTGCGACCTGCGGCCAATTAGGCGAGACTGACCGGGTATAAGTAGAGCCCCCTGCGCAGCTCGAATTCATTCTTCTTCGGAGCAAGCGCCAACTAGGTGCCTCCCAGCGACAAAGACCAAGCTATTCAACTGTGGAAAATAAATTGTCTACAATAAATCGATACGACTTCACACCGGCGACTTTTTCTTCTCCATCCAAATCGTTATTCGACTCCTTTCGAACACATTTTCAACTTCATGCTGCGAAGGAAGACGTGTTCATATTTGCATCGCTTGGATCGGCGGACTAAAGTACGCGAGAAGCAGAGTAGCGGGAAGCTGTACGACTACGAGAACATCGATTCGAACAGTCCTTCTCAGGACTTACGAAGGAAAACCCTCACGGACAGTTCTTCTCAAGACTTGTGTAGTGAACTACTCGTGAACCCACCTTCCTCATTCCAATCCGTCGCATCATGTCAGTGCAGAGATTTGAGTCCGGTACCTGCGAAAGCCCACCCGAGATCTCAGGGCATGATACGTCGGACCCCGATCCAAAAATAGCTCACTAAACATACGACGACCGTTCGCATTCATCCGAACGTTCTCAAAGCACTCGAACGTACCGCGACTCGACTTACGAAGCCAACGAGCCAGATCCAGGCAGAACAAAAGATCATCGGGCTTTCGCCGAAAAAACGTCTCGCGGTTGTCAGACCGACTCCAAGGTCTCCTCCACCATCGTTCGGCGCATCAGCCAAAAACCGACGCGCAAATCATTCATCCGGCTTCTGTAGATCTTCGCCGCTACTCGACTCATTTCTTCGATCAATCATCGCTCGTTCGTCGCCGTCTCCTCGTCTTTCGTTTTCGATCAGAGAAATTCGTAGATCTCACTACAATGATTGAACGACTCATCATTTTTTCTTCGGCTTCGTCTCGTTTCGAACCTCATCGTTTTGCACAAATCTCATGGCCCTTCTCAGGGCCAACAGCCATTTTAACGTGAGTGACTTATAGTTGATACTCGTAAATCAAATCGCGGGTATCAGACTATCGAAAAATGCAAAGAAATCGATTTTTTGAGAATCACACTTGTGGTGCCCCTTAAGAGGATGGATCAGTCACTTAACCTCACCTCGAATTTTCGAAGTTGAAATTCTTCGATACGGTTTAACCGATTACAAAAAAGCTCTGTCAGCCCACGCAGGACGATGGCAAAAATGGGTTGACAGGGTCTTTTTGTAATCGGTCAAACCGTGTCGAAGAATTTCACTTTCGAAATTTGCAACTATCTCTCTCGCACTCACGGTAGCGAGATACCGCCTGACCCATATCCTTCAGTGAAACTACTCGTCGTAGAGTAGGTCGGGGCTAGTTGAGCATAGGGGCAAGTTGGGCAATTGATATATCTCAAAAACTACACGTCATACGGCAACATGTCAAATGGCGGAATTAGAGGGTCAAGGGAGAGGAACTTACCGTGCGACCGTCCGTTGCTCAGCCCAGATCGAGCGAGATGTCCTGACGCTTTTTTTTCGTTGAAAAAAGTAAAAAATACGTTCGTCTTAATTTTCTTCCTGGACTCGAAGGAAAACTCCCATATACGAGCTCGCGAGTGTTAATCTTTCAAATGGTACCAGCATCTTTGATTTTCAGTACATTTATAATTCAAGGTTTAACTGTTTTACCGTGACCCTAGTTTTCTTTTGAAAAGTCAGGTCGGAGTTACTTCAGCAGTGGTTGCTTAACTCGTCCCACTTAATTTCTCATTGTAAATCATTGTGTTTCTTTGTATGCAATATTATTTTTGGATGTGAGCATAATAAAAAACTGGAGGAGAGCAGTTGTCCAGTGGGTAACGACTCGAACGTGCCCCCACGGGTCCCGGGATCAATTCTCGTGCTACACGTATGGAAAATTGAAAACTTCCTCCATACGCGTTGAGCGAGAATCAGGTTTCATTGGTGACAAAATTTCAAAAAGATTTCATTAGTGGTAAACAACGTGGAAACTTACCCCATGGCCTTGCTCAATTTACCGCATAGCATTGCTCAACTTAACTCAGCCGTGGGGTAGATTGAGCAGCTCGATCATTCCTTATAGGTGTGATAAAACCACGTAAACTCGATTTAAAATATTTTTTTTATCTCCCATCTGCCCATAGAGCAAAAACACGGGAGCAGCTTTTCCCTGAAACGGTCACAATTGTTTTGACCAATTTTTGTCTGTACTTTTTAAAATAGCAAAAATCCCCTCCTGGGGGAAAAAAACCCCGGACAAGTACATTGGTGGTACTTCGTTTTCCTGTGATATCACGAAAAATCGTACAAAAGATCCAAAACTCCACTGAAAGCAATTTTAAAAAGTGCTTACCTATTTTTTCATTCCGAAATCACAATAAATTTTACTTTGAATTTGTTTCCACAGAAAAAAAACAGTACTTGAATCATTAACAAATTAGCGTAATGAACATGAGAAAAATACTACTTATAATTGGTATATAAGAAGTATTAATAGTCTAGAAGAATAATGTTACTGTCTAAGTTACGTGCAGCAGTAAAATTTATGATATAAATACTCGGTCAAGTATTTCTTTGGTCAAACAGAAGATATCAACATCGACGTACTAAGAATACTTAACAAAATTGTTAAATAATAAATATTATAAATTGTAAATGTTATAAAATTGTGTTTAAATACATGTTAAGCGTACTTGTCCGGTCCATAACTTTTTATTAAAATTGCTAATTCAAGTAAAAATTAAATTAGAGGTGGAGTCATGTGCTGTATTTCAGCGGCAGCAACTTACAAGAAAATCAATGCTTCTCCAAATTTCAGGATAACCTTGCATCATGCACAACATTTGACGTCGATTCATTCACAATGAAATCCTGTTCGTAGTCGTCATAAAATTATACTAACATACGACTCAGGTAGTTATGAAATTTCTCAAAATGCGATAAAGTATAACGTTGCCAGCAATGAAGCGTGCCATATTATTGAAAACTTATATTGCCAGCAATGAAAGTGATCATACTTCAAAAATGTACTATTTATTGGTAGAAGATTTAAGTAACCACTGAAAAATGGTCAAACGATCAATACAGGCTATGAATGCACCGTCATATTTGAATCCAAAGTTTTAACATCACGCAAATTCCATACAAAATAATCTAGATTCGTTCGTTTTATTTTGACGTTCTTGGCCTCTGACCATCAAGATAGCCTTTTGTGTTTTGAAATGGAGAATTAAAAATGTTATGCGGGAATTAATCATAAGAAAATTAAAATTAAACAAGAGGAAACCGACAATGAAAAAGTGCGTAATTATGACGCTTCAATTTTGAGAGAGACCCGTGATTTTTACTTGAATTAGCAATTTTAATAAAAAGTTATGGGCCGAACAAGTACTCTTAACATGTATTTAAATATAATTTTATAACATTTACAATTTATAATATTTATAATTTAACAATTTTATTAAGTATTCTTAGTACATCGATGTTGATATTTTCTGTATCACCAAAGGAATACTTGTCTGAGTATTTATATCATAAATTTTACTGCTGCACGTAACTTAGACAGTAACCTTTTTTTTCTAGAATATTAATACTTCTTACATACCAATTATAAGTAGTATTTTTTTCATCTTCATTACGCTAATTTTTTAATGATTCAACTACTGTTTTTTTCTGTGGAAACAAATTCAAGGTAAAATTTATTGTGATTTCGGAATGAAAAAATAGGTAAACACTTTTTAAAATTGCTTTCAGTGGAGTTTTGGATCTTTTGTACGATTTTTCGTGATATCATAGGAAAACGAGGGACCACCAATGTACTTGTCCGGGTTTTTTCCCCCCGAGAGGGGATTTTTGCTATTTTAGACTAATATTTCCCCACGATCATACTAGTCTTAAAATGCATTAAATGAATAATAATTTCCTATAAAAATTTAATAGCAAAATCAAAAGGGACTAACACTGCGGGAAAAAACATTTCTTACTTATAATTAAAAAATTGATTTATGTAATCTTTAAATAATTGTTGATATATTTTTAAACAAAAATACCTGTCAAAATCAAAAATTTCATCGCTTTATCCATTCGGTTTGTATGATTTTTCAGGGATTTTTGTATGATTAATAGTAAAAAAAATCGACAATTTATTTATAAAAAATACAACTAACGATTTCCCCATCATCAAACTAGACTTAAAAGTCATTGAAAAAATGATAATTTATGATAAAAATTCAAGAGCAAAATCGAAGGGCTAACACTGTGGAAAATAACATTTCTCGCTTAGAATTTGTAAAATTATTGTATGTAATACGTTGATGAATTTCTGCATATTATCATACGAAAGTACGTTTTAAAACTAAGATTTTCACCTCTCATGCATTCGATTTACTGCATTTTTGAGAGAGTTATTGATATTTGAAGCAAAAATCGGAAAATTTTTCAAAAATTTATTTCCGATGATCGTGTTAAGATAAAAATTTGAAAAAAAAAATCAAACGAGTTCCTTTCAATGATCTCTATTAGTGAAAAAAATCAACACAATAAAAAATGCGAATTTCAAAAGTTGTTGATTTGGCGTGGAATGCTCTATATATATGCGATCAGCTGAATCGGATCGCGAACAGTCAGCTTGCGGTATTACCAAACATAACTCCTGGAAAATCACGGGTACGATAATTCTTCTACTTGTGACATTTTCCTATGTTTTATCATTAATATTTTCTTTAAACATTCGATGACCCCTATTTTTATAGTCCTTTCGGATTCTTCAGGATTTTTCACACGCGTAGGGCCGTTTATATCGGACATCTATCATTTTTCAAATTATAAATTATTGGATAGAAATGTGGCCAGCATGTCGTCTTCATAAAGTGCCGTGTAAATTTAACGATTTTTAAAATCGTAATTCTTCGCTAATCGTTCGGTAATTGGGCCTAATTTTTTTCAGTATAACGGCATCTATTTTAACTTTATTGTAGCCAAAAATCAGTTAATTGTTAAATATTCGGGTTCGTGAAAGGAATACCTTAAAGTGGTGTTTCATACCGATAGAGTTACAAAGGGGGGCAATAGAAATAAGTTTTTACGTCGAAATTGAATTTCCCCGAGATGACAGAATCATTTGGTTAGTTGAATTACGTGGCAGAAACGTTTGGTTTGTTTAATTACGTGGCCTTAACGAGATGTAAATTTTAAGGATACTTTCAACTCTCGCAACCGTGATTAAAATCATTAAATCCCTCAATCTTTTCACTAACCAATAGCATGCTCTCTCGATAAAAAAAAATTGTGTCTAAAAATTATATATTTATCCAATAATGTATAAATTTCAATTATTATAATCACAGGTTTTCAACCCACGAAACATCGCGACGACAAAGTTCATGTAAAAATGTGGTTAGCCTACCATTTGAAATGCAGTTTCGGGACAATCCAAGAAATATTAGGCCTTTAGGAGAGTTGTTCAACAGCTTGTCAAGTGAGGATATTCGATTGCCAGCAAGCTCGAGAACTCGTAAATCAGGTGGTAGATCTTGGCCATCGATTTCTTTGATGTCATTGCCTCCAAGACTCAAATGATGTAAGAGTTTGAAGCGTTTAAGGCTTTTACCGATTTTAGTAATCTTATCGTTGGAGATAAATATAAATCGGTTATGCAGGAGTATAAAGAGATAAAAATCATTCGTAAGAAATTATTCTACAAGATATAATTTGTTAGAAGATCGTTAACCCCTGAAGCGATGAGTCTCAAGGCTGTTGCGATTGCCTCAAGCCATTGACAGTTTATTCTTTCATTCTTGAGCACTGCTTGTGCCAAACTTGATATGGGATTACTGATAAAGTTGTTTTTAGCCGCAAATTTCTTCCACTGTTTTTTTGTGAATGATTTCCAATCGTATTCCAAAATTTCGATCATCGCTTCGCGCACTTCACTTTAGTTTATTGTTAAATAACATAAAAATATAATGCTACCAGTTAGAATTTATTCAATCATTACCGAAATACGCAGTAATCTCTATAACCTTTACCGATTTGCCGGAATCCTAGAATCCTCAAGGAATTGTCCTATAACGCTTTTCTCCACTTTTTTCTGGAAAACCTGATCGAAAGTCTGTTCCGGTGGTCCTTTATTATAAGGATCACGACGTCGCGGCTCGTCCTGCCAATCTTTATTCCAAGATACTCTCTCGTAGACTTTATTGCGTATTTTAGCCTCCCATTCGGGATCGTGTATTTTCCTCTCTCTGATAAGGCTTTGATCTGGATAATTATAGTTAACAACGTCAAGAGGATTCATTTTAAAGTTGGCATCACTCATCTAATATGAGAAGTGAAAATATATCAAATTAGTGACAGTTATAACCACAGTTCGAGATCATGAAACGCGCGAAGTTAGATAAACTAGATTGTTTGCGCATCTGTCACGTCAAAACAGTTCATCAACCTTATTTCGTGCCACGAAACAAAAAAAAAACAAGAAAGTTACGAATAAGAGGGACATATCGACTAAATCATCATTTGTTCACCGTTTGTATAAATTCGTTCATGGTCTGTCTAAATAATAAAATTTCCGGGAAACAGTGCGAGATGTGTGAATTCGATTTAAAAGATTTATGTTATGTGAGTTTTGTGAAAACAGTGCCTGTTGTTTACTCCTATGGCAATCGGTTCGCGAGCGTTTGTTTGTTAAGGCCTTACATACGTCCAGAATTTTCAAAAAATCGATTTTTTTTTACAGATTATTATTCTCTATAGTTTTAGGCGTATTTCTGTGTAAGTCGATTGTACAAATTCCCCATAGATCGAAAGTTATTATAGAGAACGTGACTGCCCAACGAGAGTCTGATGCGCGCAGGTAGATGTCTCGAGCGAAAGGCACTTGAAACTTTAAATCCATTTTTCTCAAAACTACTTTTTCTGGCACGGTCTGCATGATAACTCATACAGTTTTTAATATTTTTTGATGCTTTTTTTTTTTAATATTCGAAATTGTTTTCTCTATAGTCTGCCGAGTCGGATTTTTGATGTTGTGATTAAAAAATTTTATAAACATAATTAAAGTGTGACATTTATGATACAAAATGCACACTTTTTTTAAACTGCCGTAAATTGCCAAAATTTTTCGAATTTCAAAAATCCGGCTCGTCAGACTATAACTACAACGTTATTTTACAAGAATTTTTTTACGCTTTGCAGATCCATCAGCATTTCAAGAAGAAATGATGCAGACCGAGGAGCAACTTTTTTTTCATAGTGCTTCGGGAAACGTGATTTTTTATGTTGTAATGTTTGAAAAAAAATGAAATAAATTTTTTTATAAAGTTTAAATACTAATAAACAATGTGTAAAAATTATTTTTATTAATTTCTATTGCTATCTCTTCTAAAAACAGTTTTTCTTTTAGTGCGTTTTAGGCCCTGCGGGACGTATGTAAGGTGTTAATATATAAGGTACAGTGTTGGGCAATGTCTCCTTGTATAAATACTTTGACTTTCCGCTATTTATGACAATTTTGTTGCAATCCTTGTTTTAAATGTAAATTTCGGAAAAACATTTTTTTGAGGTTCAGTGATATATATAGAAGAGTCAAAAACGTTAGATGTCTGTGTGTTGATAAACGACAAATGCGAATTTGTGTATATTAAAGTTCTTTCGATGTTCAGTGGAAAAAAAGTGTTACGCATTGAATTTATACGATAAAATTATACGTGTGTCAAAAATATTTATAAATGTTTTGATTACACAACTGCAAGAAAAATAAGTTCGTTAACCTATAACTTCGAATTTTCTTTTTAATTAGAAATTTTATTTCTTAATAAGGCAAGAACATGCAAATATTGTATATATGTTGATGAATTCAAATAAATAACCGAAAACTTTAATCAAATGAATGTGTGCTATTTAGATTTATTGTGTCATCATTATTTTAATAAGTTGTCATATTTTTCCTTATTCAGTTTGGTTGTGTCTGTCGGTCCCTTTTTTATTTCATTGGTATGCATATACCAAGATCAAGGTTCAATACCAAGTTTCATCATTTTATTGGACAATATGTGTGCTGTGTATTTCTACTTCTTTGCTTTCACCGCGGCAACATGAATTGAAAATTTTTTTACACAAAGTAATTTCTTGCCCATTTATGGATAGGATAAAATGTCTGTCATTGTGACGCAATGGATACATCCGAACTTTAAGACAGTTTATGGCCCAGTGTATGCTAAGTTATTTTCCGCTTCGGTTGTGGCATAATAAATTCAAAAAGTTGTTTAAAAAGTCTTCGGGTAATCTTTTTCTGATGGTATCAAAATTTGTATCATTGAGATGCAGCGGGCACCTAAAAAGTATGACAACTTTATGAAGTGATATATATGCTGAGTATTTCCACTTTTTGTCTGTGATTGTGGCATTATTAATTGAAAAATTCATTACATAAAGTCTTCGGCTGCTCATTTATTGATGCGATCAAACTTTTTGTCTGCGAATCGCCATGGAGACATCCAAGATCTTTGAATTTTTTTAGACCCAATGTGCGCCATGTTCTTTCACTTTTCTTCATTAGGTGTGTCATAATAAATTTCAAAAAGTTGTTTCATGAAGTTTTCAGGTGCTCTTTTTCTGATAGTATCAAAATTTGTATTATAGGAATGCAACGGATACCTGCGAATTTTGAAATTTCTGTGAAGCGGCATGTGTGCCAAGTATCTCCAGTTTTCGGCTCTGAATGTGGCATATGGATTGTAAAATTTGTTACAAAAGTCTTTAGCTGCTCATTTCTGAATAGGATCGAAATTGCTGTCTTCAAAACCCATTGGACACATTGAACATTTTTGAATTTTTTGGGCTTGTAGAGCGCTGTGTTTTTTTGCTTCCCCTCTTTAGTTCTGGTATAATAAATTTAAAAAGTTGTTTCAAAAAGTCTTCGGATACTCATTTCCTGATAGTATCAAAATGTATATAATTGGACTGCAGCGGATACCTGCGAACTTTGAAAATTTTGTGAAGCGACATGTGTGATAAGTATTTCCACTTCTCATCTTTGATTGCGGTATTATGAATTTAAACAATTGTTACAAAAAGTCATCGGATGCACATTTTTGGATGGGATAAAAATTTCTGGCTTCAGAACGCAACGGATATATCCAAAATTTTTCAATTTTGTTGGACTAAATGGGCGTCATATTTTTTCAAGCTTCCGCATTCATTTTGGTGAAATGAATCAAAAAAATTTGTTTCAAAAAGTCTTTGGGTGCTCTTTTTTCTGATAATGTCGAAATATGTATCATTGGCATGCAGCGGATGCCTACAAACTTTGAAAATTTCGTGAAGCGACATGTGTGCTAACAAGGAAACCTTCCCAGGTGTACCCCGCCGATTTTGTTCCGCTTGGAGTATGTTATTCTACATTGAAATCTAAGAGATACCTATTTTTTTTTTTTGCGAAAACTCATATTTAAGGCATCTTCTCACTTTAAGCGCCTCAAAAATAGGCTGTTTTTGCGATTTTTTTTCGAGGATTTTTGCTTAAAATTATGGGATAAAACGGATCCTATGTAATAAACACATCTTTCAAGTACATGAAAAAATTTTTATTTTATTTTTTTAAACAATTATTATAATACATCAGTAGCATTGAAAAACCCGTGTAAAAATGTTATGGTCGTGGCTTGTTGATGGTATCTCCGAGACGGGTCGTCTGAAACAAAAAAATAAAACTGTTTTAGATTCAGTATGTCAGTGGCTATAGCGCATATCATCAGATTTTTGATATTCGCGAAAATAACAAAATGGCGCACGTTTTTCGAAAAAGTAAAAAAAAACCACGATTTTTTTGCAGTTTTTTGTAAAAAAAAAATTCTTAAAATCAAAATTTAAAAAATCTGATGATATGCGCTATAGCCATAACTATGAAGCATATGTCATTCAAATTTCATGACAATCGGCCGGATAGTTTCCGAAATTTCATCAACAAAGCACCGAAAAACCTTGTTTTGAGATAACTGCGTTTAAAGTTTTGGTTGCAGAAAAATCATGAAAAAACCTTACCTCGGGTTAATCAGCGATGCCTGCTCCATACAATGGACCTTCCGATTCTTCGTAGAAGGTGTGTTCGTCCAAAGTAGCTTCCCTTCGTCTCGACCTAGTCTCTTTTGAAGCGTTAGAGCTGCGGCGGTTCCCTACGCGTACGCGATCACTGTCGCGTTTCTCGGCGTATTGAACGGCGATAGGGCCTAGTTTGACACCCATCACCTCCAAAATTTTTAAAACAGGTTGTAGCCCTTCGTTATAAATGCATGCCGCTGTTTGGCAAGCAATTTCCACGGTTTTTCTTCCCGTAAAAACGTGTTTCGGCGCCATTGCCCAGACACAGCTGTTGAAACACTCGTTGTTATTTTGGGTATTTCCTCCGAGGCATCGTTCCAGTAACTCGTCCTTCGTCAGTTCTTCATAGATCGGTTTCAAAACCTCTTGAACATCATCAGCTAGAGCAGGAGGATGTTTAAAAGTTTCTATCTGATTGTTTTTCACTGCTTTCTTGTACTTGCACCATGAGTCTGAACAATACGTATGCTGTGGGTTGCTGTCGGTTGAAATTTTATGATAGTATCCTGCCCAGATCTCCCTGCGCATATCTTCGACAGAATTCAGGTTTCTTCGAATTGCCAATGAGTAATTTGTTGATAATTCTTTCATCAATTTTATTGTTAAATCTTGGGTTTTTACGACAGGAACTTTTTTTATAACAACTTTTTTTTTTTTTACTACAACTTTCTTGGCTGCTTTTTTCTTTGGTGAAGGTTTTTCAGCGTCTTTCTTTGCAGCTTTTCTCTTTTGTGTAAGAATTTTCTTAGCGTCCTTAGCACGCTTGAAAATTCTTTTCGCAACGTGTAATACGCACTCCAACTTCTTAACCACAAAGTCTTCACCATACGGTGCTGTATCGAACAATATTTTAAAAGTTTTAGTGTCGCCATCACCGATGTAAAAACCGTAGTGCACAGCAAATTTTTCGAGTGATCGCAAAAACATCTCACATATACCGTCAACCTCCATTTTTCCAGAACTACCTGAATGATTAGCACTACAAACTAGTTTGTGCTTTTCATACCACTGTGCATATTCGATCGTGTCTTTCATACCTTTTTTCGATTCACAGCTTTTGCAGTGACTCGACTTCACAACGACGTCTGCAATTTTTTTACTGTGTTTATATATTAATGACACGATTCCAATAAGAGAAGAAAATCCTCTTTTCTGCCAGGAACCGTCACCTGAAACGGTTAAAACGTCTTCGGGTTCTCCGTGTTGAGCGTTCAACAGTTTTTCTTCTTTGACAGACTTGCTCGTCACTATATCGAACACACTTTGCACTGCGATGGCGATCGAATTGAGTATTTGATAATAAACGGTGGAATTGATTCCATGTCCCAGTTCCATGAGCCCACAAAACGTATTGATACCACTCAATCCAACACCAATCAAACGCATAACGTACACTAAACGACGATTGATTTCGTACCCAGTTGAGATTAATGGGCATGAGTTAATATATTTTTCTCCGCAATCACAAGTCACACAAATTTTGAAACCGAGTCCTCGCTGACCGTACTTTGTAAAAGAAACATCTTTGTTACAAACTTTACACTTCACATATTGTTGTAATGTAGAAAAAACAAGAAAAAACTGAATAATACTATATCCAGCCGTTGGATCGATGTGTACATCGAAACTTGTATCGTCCGATTTTTTTAATTTTGCTGCACTCGCACTAGCATGACTCGTATCTGCTTCAGACTGGTGTGGAAGCACTCCACGAAATTTTCTTTTTTTAGATTTCGAACTTGGACGTCGCCACGTGGCACTTTGTTGCGAAGTCTTTTTATCCATTATAACAATCCTGAGCGCAGAGATGTTGCCGTTACGAAGTTTCAAATTAGACTGATGAAATAACAGTTTAGCATCGTTGCCGAGTGATTTTCTTTTGAAAAATGCACGTGTTAAGGTCTTATTACATGAGTATAGACCCGAAAACAGAATATACCTAAGCAAGGGGTACTACATTAACAAAAGAACACGGCTATTCAATTGTATAGAGTCAGATATACAGGGACCGTCCGAGCGGCGTGAAAGGGATCGCCGGGTACTCTCAGGTAGTCACCTAACGGTCGCCAAAAAATGTAGTTAGACTCGTCCGATCTTTATGAAATTTCGAGATGACATTTTTGAAGATATGTACTTTCAAAATTTAAAAAAAAAAAAAAATCGATTTTTTTAAATTTCCAAAGTGAGAAGACGCCTTAAGGGGTGAAACACACCCCTAAAGTTGAGGTCTCCCAAGGGAGGTTGTTCAGTTCCATATATATGCAGACAAGGGGGCAAAATCAAACGAATTGCATTCAATGCTTCATAAAAAGTTATGACTACTCGATTTTTTTCAGCTCTGAGGGGGTGAATAAGCCGAAGTTATAGGGGTTGAAAATTAAAAAAACGTTATAACAAATAGAATATGCTCGATATGGAAGTGAAAAAAATTGCATAATTAACAGTTTCAAAAGTTAAGACATACATGTTTTTGCATTTTTTGAAAAAATGCATCCTTAAGGGTGTACTACCCTTACATCCGAATATCTTTAATTTCTGTAGACATGTATTTTTTTAAGTATCTATCTGCTAGAAAATATTCTTTTCGATATAGAACATATCGTGAAATTGTTTAAAAAGATTGTTATCAACATAAAAAAAAATCTCTTGAAAATAATCGATAGATTATAATAATCGATAGAACATATGATTCTGGCATTACAGATAATGAAAATTCTTTTCTTGAGAGATCGAAAAGTAGCTTTTTTCGCGATTTTGTTTTAACCGAGTTTTTGATATTTCATTAAATCACTCTTAAAGAATAGAGAATGAACTCTTAACGTTATTTTCATTTTGTACACTGTTTTTTTTTCTATCATTGAAATTTCTATCATTGAAAATGTCCTATAAAAAAATGATGTGCACGATTCTAGCCGTAATTATTGTCTGAAATAAAATTTTAAAAAGATTATTAATTTGCATGCGTGTCACTATTTTGCTATGGAGGGTTTATTTTTATTTTTATTTCTTTATATTTTATTATAAAAAAACTGTTGAAAATATCGGCTAAATTCGTTCTCGTTTTGTTAGAGAAAAAGAAGTTTGTTATACATGTGATGTTTGTTGTTACAATCACGTAGCAGTAAATGAACTGATATCTTTTATCATTTCGAACCTTACTTTGTATATGTTCGTTAGCCTTGCTTATTAGCTATCTGATTCTCCGAGTTGATATTCTACTTCACCTATCATTGAAAGAAGTTTCAAAATACGTTGATAAGAAATATATAACTATTATCTGCCTCTGCCTCTCTTATTTGACATATGATGGCCTGTGCTACGCTTATAAGTCGCGTTCTTCAGAAATTGCTTCAATTCGATAAGTGCGAGTTAGAAGGAATTTATCTCGTGATAAAATAATATCAACAATCAAAGGCGTGTATAGCTCTGTGTTTTGTTTGCAATCAAAAGTTGTTAAAAGTTCCATAAGTTAAGAAATCAAGTGTATTTATTATCAAAAATGAAAGTGAATCCGCTTAATGTGATACGATTAGTTTTGGCACATTTTCAAGCCCTAAATATACCTGAAAGCCCTATAAATAATGATGAAATACAATTAAAAGAAAGCATTGAAAATATCTTAACGAATGCTATGCAAGATTACATGGGCGTCGAAACAATCGTAGCAGATTCATTATATTTCCAAGAACCTTACAAAGATTGGGATATGAAAATAGTAGAAGACGAAGAATGGGGATCGGCAATCAATGATCCGGTACTACCTCCGGATGTTTGTACTACTGATGATGAATCTGTTTCGTACAAGTATAAATCGAGGGCAGTCAACTATTGGAGAAGTGGCAAAACTAAAAATTTGAGCCTATCAAGCGTTAAACAAAAATTTAGAAAAGTACAATCAGGGACTCAATTAAAAAGATGGGCTAAATATTTAAATAAAGGTGGAACTTATAAAGAAAAAATAGCTAGAATTTGCGAGTACACTTTAGCCAATTTTAAATCTGCCGTTGATGCTGGTCTTATGGTACACGACATCGACTTAAAAAAATGGGCAATGCAAGCACAAAAAGAAATCGGTCATGAAGATGCCCGTTTTAAGGCGTCAGACAAGTGGGTACACTCATTTAAGAAAGCTCATAGGATTGTTTCCAGAAAAATTAGTAAATTTATCACAAAAAAAAGTATTGAAAATGCAGACAATCTGCGAAAGCTTGCTGAACATTTTGTTTCTGAAGTGAAGAACGATATAGAAGAATATGGGTTATCGAACGTCTGCAATTCGGACCAAAGTGGTTTCCAATTAGAAATGCATTCTGGAAGAACATTAGCGGTTGAAGGAGAGAAACAAGTTGAATGCCTTGTACAATCAATTGCTTCTACAACACATAGTTATACGATTCAGCCCACTATAGCAGGTGACGGAAGGCTTCTTTCTCCGCTATTCCTGGTTTTGAAAGAACCAAGTGGTAAATTTGGTCCAATAGTGGAATCGTCACTATTCAGACCAGAAAACGTTTACATAGAAGTATCGAAATCTGGAAAACTCACTTCAGGCAATAATAAAAATTATTTTTTTAGAGAATTCCTTATATTGACACATAAGATACTGTTTATTTCTTGCAACGAAGCAAATTGAAAAATTAATTCATACTTTCAGAACATTTTAAAACCTGGCTACAAAATGTCTTCTTCCCCCAAGTTGGCTCAAACAGTATTTTATTAATTGACTCCTGCACTGGACATTGCCCTCGAGCTGTTGACGAAGCGAAACCTCGGGATAAAAATATAAAATTAAGAAAAATACCGCAGGGTACAACGGGAAAGATTCAACCTTTGGATGTTTTTGGCTTCAGGATATGGAAAAATTATGTGAAACATTTGTCTGACAATGTCATATTAATGGATTATGATTTAAAATTGCATTTACGAAATAATATAATTAAGCTTCAGTCACTTGTTCACAACCAATTATCATCTCCACGATATGTAAACTTATTTAGGTATTCATGGTTTAAAAGCGGTTTTAATGAATGGCGACCGGAGAATTTTCAAAATCCCGTAGATTTTAGTTTTAAAACTTGCAAAGCGTATTGTGATGTACCCGGATGTCAGAATATTGCTGTTGTTAGGTGTTCATGGTGTAAAAAATCATTATGTTTCCAACACTTTTTTGACGATTTCCACTATTGTAAAGAATATAATGAATAATTTCATTTGTCAATCAAAAATACATCTGTACAAAATATAGCATATAAAATATAATAAAAACAATGATACAATAATTAGAAATATTAATATGGTAACAATGTGATTGAAAAGAATTTTCATTATCTGCGATGTCTAAATCATATGTTGTAACGATTATTATATATAACGAAGACGAAATCGCAATTTTTTTATTAAAACAATTTTTTTCAAGGGATTTTTTTTTATGATGATAACAATCTTATATCCATTAATATATCCAAAATATATTAATATATCCAAAAGAATATTTTCTAGCAGATAGATACTCAAAAAAATACGTATCTACAGAAATTAAAGGTATTCGGATGTAAGGGTAGTACACCCTTAAGGATGCATTTTTTCAAAAAATGCAAAAACATGTATCTCTTAACTTTTGAAACTGCTAATTATGCAATTTTTTTCACTTCCATATCGAGCATATTTTGTTTGTTATAATGTTTTTTTAATTTTCAACCCCTATAACTTCGGCGTATTCACCCCCTCAGGGCTGAAAAAAATCGAGTAGTAATAACTTTTCATGAAGTATTGAATGCAATTAGTTTGATTTTGCCCCCTTGTCTGCATATATATGGAACTGAACAACCTCCCCTAGGAGACCTCAACTTTAGGGGTGTGTTTCACCCCTTAAATATGAGTTCCGCAAAAAAAAAAAAGGTATCTCTTAGATTTGAATGTAGAATAACATACTCCAAGCGGAACAAAATCGGCGGGGTACACCTGGGAAGGGTTGCTTGTAAGTATTTTCCATGTTGGGCTCTGATTTGGCATCATAAATTGAAATACTTTTATTTTTAAAAATTCCTTCTATGGTCTCTCTGGTTCTGATGGCATCGAAATTTGCGCGAAGCTAATGCAACTGATACAACTATCCTCATTCTATTCTCTGCATAACTCACTCCATTTTCTTGGGCAGGATCCTGGTTTGAATTTGTCTACTTCGTTCAATATATTGTTTCGAAGTACCCATAACATACTATTTGATCTTTTTGAAATTCCAATAGAATATGAGAATAACTGTCATCTCTGATTCTCGTGGTATTGACTTCTTCAATGCTATTGACAAATATCATGTTAATATATTATATTGGTTGTGGCATAATAAATTCAAAAAGTGGTTTCAAAAAGTCTTCGGGTCCTTTTTTTCTATTAGTATCAAAATTTGTTTCATGGGAGTATAGCCGATACCTACAATCTGTTAACATTTTGTGAAACGACATGTGCGCCAAATATTTCCACTTTATGTCTCTGATTTTGGCATTATGAATTGAAAAATTTATTACAAAAAGTCTTTGGTTGCTTATTTTTGGATGGGTTTCTGTCCTCGTAACACAATAGATGCATCCAAATTTTCTGAACTTTGTTGGGCCTAAAGTGCACTATGTTTTTTTCACTTTTCCACTTTAGTTATGGCATAATAAATTTAAAAAGTTATTTCGAAAAGTCTTCGGGTGCTCTTCTTCTGATAGAATCAAAATTTGTATCATTGGAATGCAGCCGATATCTACAAACTTTGGACATTTTGTGAAGAGGAGACATGTGTGGTAAATATTTCCACTTTTTAGCTCTGATTATGGCATTATAAATTGAAAAAGTTTTATTCCAAAAGTTTTCCTCTATGGTCGCTCTGGTTTTGATGGTATCAAAATTTGCTCAAAGCTAATGTGACTAATACAACTAAATTTACCGCATTCTCTTGAGTACGATCCTGGACTGAATTTGTCCGCTTTGTTCAATATATTGTTTTGAAGTTCCCATAACATACTATTTGAACTTTTCCATGTTCAATGAGAATATTGAAATAGTTGTAACTTTATACTTTCATGATAGTAACTTCTTCAATGGTATTGAAAAAAAATCATGATTCCACCTTGTCAATAAAAATAAGAATGAAAAAATACGTGAACTTTTTTCACAATAGATTCGATATGTTTTCTCTAAACATATGTGAAACTGGTTTTTATTTTATCATTAATCAAAAATGAAAAATTTCGAAAAAAATCTCCTTTTTTATCAACAAACTGAAATAAGCATAATATTTTTTACCACAAATCTACAAATATAACAAGGACGTACTGCTATTTAATATGTTTATTTGATAAACACAAATTCAAGTAGCTACAAATTATATGGAAAAGTTCTGATTGCTCTAATCTTGTCCTCAAAAGCTTTGTAAATTTTTGTATCAGACTCCCAGTTCCCGACTTATTTTAGCCTGATTCTAGAAGGGTAAATCGAAATGTCAAAAAAATTTGACTGGCTCGAGACTAAAAAACATTGCCAAATTGAAAATTCCAAAACACGTGTTCCTTTATTTCATGGGGAAAAAACCTGACTCGAAGTAGAAGGGGTCTGTGTTTGGAAATCAAAAAGCGATAATTTCCCAATGTAACCTTCTTCTAATCTATATAAATCGAGATGTTTGAAAAGAACGAGAAAAAACGAATCATGTAATGCATAAAAATCCCCCTCGGGGAAAAAACCTGGACAAGTACATTTGTTGACCCCCGTTGCCATATTTTTCCACGAATATACATACACTACAAAAACCTTTTCTCGCAAAAATCCCTGAAAAATACAAATCCTATCAAAAAGTAAGAAAAGTGATCACTCTCAAAAAATGTATCACACAAAACAAAATCAATTAATCCTCGCGAAAGGCTAAGGTTAGGTTTCGCAAACATTTATAAAATAAATTGAGCTATACTAAAATATATGTGGCCAAGTACGGGAGGCTTTATCCTGTGACTTAAAATCTTCAAATAATGTTGAATGTTGATAGAGAAAAGAATCAAGTTCGAAAATGCAGTTGTTTTACCAACCAGAATGAAAATAAAAACTCTGTATCAATAAGAGTCCGAAGCAAAAAAAGATTGCAAACAAAAAAAAATTAGATGAAAAAGAATCTCGGCCGAAGTACTTGGCGAGGTTGTCACCATGACTGATACATTATATGAATTAAGTAAAAAAAAAACACTCGTCAAGTACTTCGGCCGAAATTTTTTTAATCTAATTTTTTTCTATGTTTTATAAAAAAATTTGTAAGCCAAGGATGATGCATCATAATCTTCCCTCATTTCATCTTTGAAAGAATAATAATTCTGAGGCTCCTTCTGACAATAAAGTTAAATATAATTATCTATTTATAGCTTAGACCGAAATTGTTAATATCCTCGCTGCCTTTTCGCCCCTGAATGAATTTTTTTAATACACAACTTGAGAGCTCATGATGAAGTATTTAATTTTCTGAATTTGTGCCTTGGGGAAAAAACTGGTACTTGAGGTCTCTTCTATAACACCTTCCTGTCAAGCTACAATCGAATAATAACCTATCAACGAATTACTAACATCTTGAAAATACTTCGAGTCTGTAGTTGACCATTTTGAACACATTATAACTTATTTTCTTATCAGAGGAACGAAACGCTCCTATATTGAAACAACCTCAATAACAATGAATTTATGGTAGAAAATCTATCTCATTCTCTTATGTAGAATTAGTAGAGTGAACACTACTGATTCCTGTCATTGAAATAAATCGATGATGCAATGATGCAAACACGTGGTAAGTTTTTTTGTTATATACAGACTCCATTGGAGTCTATATACAGCGAAATATATGAAAATACTATAGAAAAAAGAAGTGATATCAAATAGCAAAAATTCCCTCTCGGGGAAAAAAACCTGGACAAGTACATTGGTGGTCCCTCGTTTCCCTATGATATCACAAAAAATCCAAAACCCCACTTAATTTTTTTTTTTTTTAATATTTACTAATTTTATTCATATCCCGGAGGGAAACCAACCATATAAATCACGAAATATCCGGCCAAAAAACCAAACTTCGTAATAAATGTTACTTGGAATTTATTTCCACACAACAAAACAGGAATCAAAACATTAAAAAATCAGCGTAATCAAGATGAGAAAAATACCGCTTATAATTGGTGAAGACGTATCAATAATATAGAAAAAAATGAAAAAAGGTCACCATCTAAGTTACGTACAGCAGTAAAATTTATGATATCAGTACTAGGACAAGTATTTCTTTGGTAACTAAGAATAAATCAAGATGGACGTACCGGCAACGTAGAGCATGCAGTTGGTGCATTGCTTCTGGGATCTCCTAAGTCGAGTAGCTACTTTTGTTTTGGCTATGGTGCGACCAATGTTGCCGGGTAGTATTTACTTATATGACCTAATGATACAACATTGCCGGCGCCATGGCTAAAACAACGAAAAACATTCAGAAACCAGTCGAAAACTCGACACACAAACGCAGGAACAGGAAGATTCGCATAAGATCCCTTACTTTTGTAATTTAAAAAAAAGACTTTAATTTATGTCCGTACACGATAGCACAGTTTTGTTTGATTGGTAATAATTTGATAAACATTCACCACCATACGTTGAGCATATACGCACAGAGTACTTGTCCGGCCCATAACTTTTTATTAAAATTGCTCATTCAAGTAAAAAGCAAATAAAAAGTTATGGGCCGGACAAGTACTCTGTACGTATATACTCAACGAACGGTGGTGAACGCTCATCCAATTATTACCAATCAAACAAAACTGTGCTATCATGTACGGACATAAATTAATGTTTTTTTCTTAACATAACAAAAGCACGGGATCTTATGCGAAACTTCCTGTTCCCGCTTGTTTTTCGTTATTTTAGCCACGGCGCAGGCAATGTTGTTTCATTAGGTCATATAAGTAAATACTACCTAGCAACATTGGTCGCATCATAGCCAAAACAAAAGTAGCTATTCGACTTAAGAGATCCCAGAAGCAATGCACCAACTGCATGCTCTACGTTGCCGGTACGTCCATCTTGATATCTTCTCAGTTACCAAAGAAATACTTGTCCTAGTACTGATATCATAAATTTTACTGCTACACGTAACTTAGATGGTGACCTTTTTTCATTTTTTTCTAGACTATTGATACTTCTTACACACCAATTATAAGTGCTATTTTTCTCATCTTGATAACGCTGATTTTTTAATGTTTTGATTCCTGTTTTGTTCTGGGGAAATAAATTCAAAGTAACATTTATTATGAAGTCTGGTTTTTTGGCCGGATATTTCGTGATCTATATGGTTGGTTTCCCTCCGGGATGTGAATAAAATTAGTAAATATTAAAAAAACAAAAATTTAACTGGAGTTTTGAATTTTTTGTGATATCATAGGGAAAAGAGGGACCACCAATGTACTTGGCCGGGTTTTTTCCCCCAGGAGGGGTCTTTTGCTATTTGATAACAGTATATACGCAATAATTATGTGCAACAATAATGAAAACTGCGACAGCGATTGAACAATGTAATGCTAAAAAAACTTTTGATAAAAAAATCACCCCGTCCCCCCTTCCTTCTCTCTAATATTATTCGTGACATCATTGAGTTTCATAAGAATGCTTGAAAAAAAATTGGAATGGATTTTTGCAGAAGTCGCGATTGTACACTCCAAAAACTGTAAAAAAATTTCAAAATGTTCTTTAAAATGGCCGGTGACATTATCTTAAAGGGTTTCATTAGTAGGATAAGTAATCGTTGCGTAGTCGTAAACTGTTCATAAAAAAACACGAAATGGATGAAGACAATATTTTGGTCGTCCAGACACTGCCATTTTACATTTTTATCGAAGTAGTTTCGAAATATCATTGATGTTCGTTAAGGAGACGGCACGACCGTGGGGTCGGGGATTTGGCCGAATATTTTGTGGTGAAAGAGGACCCCTAACACCTCACGTGGTTAAAGTAGGAGGACGCACTACTCGGAAACTTCCGAGAAAAATCGATTCAAAGTTTCCTAGGCGACTTATGAGTTTAAAATGTCAAGCACTTGCCGAGCCGCCGTCTAGTCTAGACGGTTAGAGCTCGTTCTTTTGCGCCGGAGGTCTTGCGTTCGATTCCTCCTTCGGATCTTTTTTTTTTTGTTAACCCAACAATTATTAAAAGCGTTTCTCATCCCTACATTATTTTTTAAAATTTATTTTGGCTCAAAATCGTAAAGTTTTTCATTCACTGAAAAATATTCGTGCTCGTTGTTCTATTCGGTTTTATGGCCTTGTAAGGGTCTGAAGAATTTTGACCAGGGGTCCCCTTAGGATTATAATGGACATCTGCGCATAGGACTGTGCGCGAGTCTGTGAGAATTGAACAGCAGTTCATTTTTCAATTTCGTCGTGAACAGACGTGCCTATTTCTTAAATTTCAAAGTTCTCTTACAATTCGCAGTTAAAAATATCGACTGAAGTAGATGCTGGCTCTTCTGGAATAGGAGAGGAAATTCTTGAACAATCCATGTACAGTGATAAATCAAAATTGCGATTGAACGACGCAGTAGTTTATTATGAAGAGCTGTTGTCGGAAAATAATTTAATTGCATCGACACCTTCGGAAGAAATATCTCACGATGCTATGTTATTGCCGGAGAACTTTATAATAATACATTGTAACTTTTGGGTGAAAAAAATTTGTAATTGAAGAGGAATTAATTCACGCTCATGAGGATTGCGAAGAACTGCAGTTCGAAGTGCCCCAACTTGATTCTTCTCCAGACGAGTATGAACCGGAACCGAAAAAAAATAAAAGTGAAATGATTCCCATCGCCTATAATGCCAAAGTCGTGAACATTGCTAAAGCATATCCCACGTGGCCTTTGACGACATTGCAAAAATACGGATGCAGCCGCTTGAAGAGAAAAGAATATCTTTCACAATGGGAGAATGATATTAATAGTAGTGGAACGAGGTTGGACAAATTTGAGGCGCTAGATTCGTGGACCTACGACCGTTTTGTGGAAGCAAGACAGCAATGTCCGCAAGATACGACAAGAAATTTACAACAATGGGCGTTGGCTGCTACTACATAATTCATCGATTTCAATTTCAGGGCGTCTGATCGATGGGTCACGGCATTCAAACAGAAACACAACATTTCTCAACGGAAAATTACGAAACTGGTTTCGAAAAAAGAGGCGGCATCAATAGAGGAAATCTTGGCGTCTGCAGAGACCTTTCGCCGACAGACGTGCCGCTTAATACCTCAATACCATGAGGATTATGTTATAAATACTGACCAAACAGGTATATACAAGTTTTCTGCGTACAAAGTGTTTTTACCGATGCAAAATGTATAAATTCAAAATTAATTATATAAAAAGTTTTCTACATTCATATTCGAATATTTTTTAATATTAAAAGTATACTATTTTTTTCAGGATATCAATATCAATCTGTTTTCAACAGGACACTCACTCGAAAAGGGAGTAAAACAGTTTTCGTCAAAAAGTCATATTTGAATAAAGTGACGCATTCGTACACCGCACAATATTCCATAACATTATCTGGAAAAGTGCTCCCACATGTCTTCGTATGTTTGCAAGAGGCGACCAGTCATTTCGGACCTCGTATTCAAAAATTAGTAGATGGCTATGCCAATACATTGTGACGTGGTAATTTTGCATCCGTCACTAAATGATTAAATATTGGCACGGCACGAGACAGGAGCGTCTTTCGTCATCGACGAATCTCTCTCGAGCAGATCCAGAAGGGCCAAATGCGAGCGTATTTATCGAATATTAATTTTATTTTGAATTATTTTCATTATTGTACGAGCGAGCGGCGGTTTACACTAAGGGATCATCGATTCGTCAATTCAAGAAAAGTCATCCAGAAAATTCAATTGGAGAAATTCAAGGTCATCGAGAACTCCATGCCTCCACCCTAGCTGTCGGACTCAGGATGCGTCTCTCAGCATTTAGAGAATCTACGTGCTTCGTCTCAAGTCACCGATAAACCGGGATGAATCGTCGAAATAACTACTCAACGAAATAAGAAAAAGTCGCTCAGCGTAACGTCGAAATTGTCGCTAGCGGATCGTCGAATTCAAAACATATCGTCGAGGTCAGGTCAGCGAGAGAAGGCTCTCGAAAATTCTAGAAGTCACGGTTGAGATTCTCGCGAGTAGGCTAAGGGTGGGGGGTAAGAACCTTCGTCCGTGTACTTGCTCTCGGTACAATATTCGAGGACTCGAGTTTTGGACAGCAATGACGGAAGACGTCTTTTCTCGTACCGATGCCGTGCTCGATCAAGAATTCGACGCCCCGAATCATCAATGGAGAGATTCCGTGGTCTTTTCCGGATCTCGTCTTTCTGAAACCGTAGCGGTGAGCCGTCGTTTCGCTCTTATTTCGTATCGTTTTTGCTTCATGTGCTGTTTACTCGCGAGTAATTTATGGAGAATTTTAAGAGTTAAAAGAGCGATATTGTTTCGAGGTACGCACGCGTTTGGGAAATTCTAGTTACGCCTTGTCGTGCGATTTTGATCTTTCGCGAATTGTCATTGTCGTATTAGTTTGAATTGCCGAGAGGAATTCTATATTTTTTTTTGCTCCAATCTCGAGATCCATAGTTTAAGTTCATTGTTAAATGTTATAACTGAACTTTGCATAATTTATTATCGAAAAATTAAATTTATAATTGACACGAGATTTTCCGGAAATTTTTCATTACTGTAAATTGATTGAATTAATAAATTATATTTGTAATTCCGGATCTCATATTGTTCAGGAGTGATTATTTTGTCTCAAATGTCTAAACCTCGCCCCTCTACCAAAATCAGTTTAAAATACGGCTACGACCGGGAAAAAACCTTGACTTCGTTCTCGATAATTTCGAATAAAATTTGTCTAAGAAAATCTTAGATTGGCGTCCAGAAAGTATCGAGAGCGAACTCTAATTTTGAGCACTTTTGCAAGAAAAAGTGTTACAACATATAAGAACGTCATTGCAACATCATCGAAGTTCGGAAAACTAACAACAGCTTTATACACGGATTTTCTCCAGAAATGTTTAAAAGCTTACGTCGGGGAGAATCAATGTTTACTTCTCATTGACTCTTGGGGGGGTCAGACAAATCCAGAGATGTATGATGAAATCTTTCAAGATGACGAAAATATGCCAACTTGCTCTGTAAAAGTAATTCCTCCAAAATGCACTCCCTTGGTGCAACCTTGTGACGTTTACTTTTACAGACAAGTTAAAAATTTCATAAAGCGCTTGCAAAATTGCAACGAATTGTTCGAGCAGAATCGTGAAATTAATTCCTGGGAAGATTGTATAAAAATCCATTCAATCATTCACCATCAATTATCGTCACCAATATTCCGAGACATGATTCAATACGCCTGGTTTGCCTCAACATTGTCACAGTTATTAGAAACATTTTCATGAATGTTAATGAGACATGTTTTTGTACGGATGTATTGCAAACGCCCTGCGATTGTAAAAAATCCACTTTTATATGTTGCGTAAGATGTCGCAAAAATTATTGCTTTGTTTGTTTCTATGATAATTACCACTGCGGTTCTTGTATATAATTATTATATGAATAAAAATTGAATTTTTCCTAATCGACTTTGTTATTCTCATTAAAAACCCAATGTTCCTCCTCATATACTTTACAATGAAAAATAAAAAACCCATCGTTATGAATTGTTTTATTGGAAAAAAAGAAAATAATTTAAAAAAAATGAAAATAATTTTTTAAAAATAATGTAAATAAATTTTGAAAAATAATGAATGGATGAGAAACGCTTTTAATAACACCAGCACACAAAAAAAAAGTGGTCAGTACTTTTGACTAGACCCATATAATTCTATGTATTTTGACGCGCTGAATCAGAATTTGGGGCCAGTTCAGCGCCTACACCCACCAATTTTGGGTACATTGCAAAAACTGCTAAAAATGTCAAATAATCGCATTTTTGGTTATTCGAACATCTTTCTTGACCTATATAATGCATCATTTTCATGTAATTTCATGCGCTGGATCAGAATTCGGGGCCAGTTCAGCGCCTACACCCACCAATTTTGAGTAAATCGCGAAAAACTGCTAAAAATCTCAAATAATCGCATTTTTGGGTATTCAAACATCTTTCTTGACCTATATAATGCATGATTTTCATGTAATTTGATGCGCTGAATCAGAATTCGGGGCCAGTTCAGCGCCTACACCCACCAATTTTGAGTAAATTACGAAAAACTGCTAAAATTGTAAAATAATCGCATTTTTGAGTATTTAAATTTTTTTTTGACCTATATCATGCATGATTTTTATGTAATTTGATGCGGTGAATCTAAATGCAAGGTTATTTTAGCTTATACACCTTCAACATATTGAGTAAATCAAAAAATCGCATTTTTGAGTATTAAAAATTTTTTTTTGACCTTTATCATGCATGATTTTTATGTAATTTGATGTGCTCAATTCGTATATATTTTCATAATTTTTTGTGGATGCTGGAAGAGATGCAAAAGTGATGCGGAAAATATGAGAAAAGAACTTTATAGACATCACACCGTTCTTCTTGTATAACGAACTCTTTTTTCCTCAAATGTTCGGTGCAGTGGATTTCTCTTTCTCTTCATATGTTCTTTTTTTATATCTCTCTTCAGCGTCCAGCAAAAATCTGCCATCATGTTGACGTTCCACCTCCCTTGATACCGACTCTCTATTTCGCTTATATCTTGATGGAATCGTTCTCCTTGTTCTTCACTATAATCTCCGAGGTTTTGAGGGAAATAGTCGAGGTGACATTGTAGGAAGTGCAGTTTAAGATTCATCAAGCAACCTAAATTTTTATAACTTTCCAACGACTTATCAAGTAAATCCTTGTAATTGTATTACGCGCCTCCTCCTTAGGATCAACGATTGTAGTACCCGCCTCTATGCCCTCAGTGTCACAAGGTTCACAGTAAAAATAAAAGTTGAAAGACCTGTCCACGTTTCCATGGTTTGTTTGGACATACGTCATTCCTTTTCTTTGTGCCTTAGCAGTCACAACTATTTTCGAGGTAAAAAACGGTTAATTCTGAAATATCATGGGAAATAAACGTAAACGTAGTGATAAGGAAACCGGGGACGACGTGGGAAAGCAGTTGAAACAATTAAGGAAGCTGATTGAACAGCAACAACACGATATTAATCGTCTACATGAAAAACGACGTAAGCATAACCTTTTATTTATTTATTTTTTCTCGAGGACCTTCAGAAAAACAGGAACAAGTTTCCTTCATGGTCGCTCGAAAATTGTCAAGCACGCCCATTGTTTAGTGTCAAGTACACTCAATTTATGGTGTCAAGTACACTTAATCTGTGGTGTCAAGCACACCAAAAAATGCCATGCGTCTATGAACAAGTTTTATCAGACAAAAACTGGCGCTTACAGATGAGTCTCGATCACGAGGATCGTGGGATGAACACTCAAGGAACGAATCGAGATATCGGGCAGGTCACTCTTGCTATCGCTCGTCAAGCAGGAGCCGTAGCTCCAGGGAACGCTCTCGTAATTCAGACCGCTTCGATACAGGATGTGGCGAGGATCGACAAAAGTCACCCACGAGTGAAGAAGTTGAATTTCAGCCTTCTCAGGAGCCGGTTACGCAACTTGGTTTAATCGAACCAGTTACAGCGGTTCCAGCCGTCCCGGTGTCAAATACAGCGGGGAAAACCTCGCAATCGTTGGCCACAAACGTGAACGATGACCAAGCTCTAATCCCTGAAATTCTTGAGGTGATGGGAAAACGCTTAGAGGATGAAAACCAGCGAGGAACAGCGATACACAATGACATTGCCATTCGCTGGAAGGAAATATTAGAAAAAGGACTTCCGGAGGAAGAGCGAACGGCATTATTCAAGAAGCATCTCATACCTGAGAACTGCGCGTTTATCGAACCACCAAAATTAAACGCAGTAATTGTGTCATCACTGCTAGAACCTATTGTCGCCAAGGTAAAGAGAATTGCAAAAAAGCAACAAAAAGTTTCAGTTTGTTTAGCCACCCTCGGAGCCATCTTGTCGAGTCTTCTTAAGGGCAATACCCTGGACTCTCTGACACTCATATCCAATCTGAGTGATGTGGGAAGAATCCTCGCGGACCTACAACGCGATGAAACTTTGACGAGACGGCTAATTATTACGGCGAACCTAAATCCGGCGTTAAAAGAGACTCTCAATGCGACCCAAACTGACGAGTGGCTTTTTGGAAAAAATTTGGACGAGACACTCAAAGCTGCAAAAACAATTGAGCAATCCACAAAGGAATTGAAATCGGCGGGTAAAACGCCAGCTTTTGCAACTTCCAAGGCTCCAAAAAACGCGAAGACGCCCCGACGTCCACCAGCGCGACAGCCGTACAGGACGGAGGGGCGGAAATCGTACAGCTCGAATCGGACTTCGAGTCAGAGACACCAAACATCGAGAAAGCAGAATCACTTCTCATCGAGGCGTCGACATTAGAAACCGAGGTAAAGACCCTGTCAGGCAGACTAGAACACTTTGTGCGACGTTGGGAAAAAATTTTCTCAGATGAGGTAGTTCTAGACTGGATCGGGGGATATAAAATCCCTTTTAATCGCATACCGTCTCAACACCCAGCCCCGGCGGAACCACGCTGGTCGGAAAAAGAAAATTTACAGCTTCATGCGCATATCCTGGAACTGGTAGAAAAGGGAGCGATCAGTAAGTGCTTGCCTTGTGAAGGACAATTTCTCTCGGGGATATTCCTCGTCCCTAAACCTGACGGTTCTAGTCGGTTTATTCTTAACCTAAAAAATCTTAATAAATTTATCAGCACGGAGCATTTTAAGCTCGAGGACATTCGAACCGCTAGAGACTTAATAGAACCAGGTTGTTTTATGACAACTTTGGATCTTAAGGACGCCTATTACGTAGTTCCGATCGCATATTCCAGTCGGAAATTTCTAAGATTTTCTTTCGAAGGTGAAATTTGGGAGTTTAATTGCCTCCCATTCGGTCTCAATACTGCCCCTTACGTCTTCACCAAAATCTTGAGACCTGTCGCGTCCTATCTAAGAGCGAGAGGATTGGTATCCGTCATTTACATCGACGATCTGCTGCTCCTTGGTCGAACTTTCCAAGAATGCATGTATAATACTCACCAGACCATAGTTTTATTACAATATCTTGGTTTTTTGATCAATTGGAACAAAAGTCAGACGGTTCCTTCGCAGAGACAAAAATTCTTGGGTTTTATGCTCAATTCGATTGAAATGAAGATTGAAATACCCGATGAGAAGCAATCCACCTCTCTTGAATTATTAAAAAAGTTTAGAATAAATTCTCGTCATCGAATCCGCGATTTTGCGAGTCTAGTAGGTGTCCTTGGGTCTCTCTGCACGGCTTCAAAGTATGGCTGGGTCTATACAAAGAATCTTGAGAGAGTAAAATTCCGTGCTCTGCAAAGAAGTGCTGACAACTTCGAAGCGAAGCTCGTAATACCAGCAGCGGTAACTGAAGATCTGGACTGGTGGAGAAAAAACCTTCGATTGACGTTCAAACCCATTCAGAGCCCAAAATTCTCTTTAGAAATTTTTTCAGATGCTTCTCGGTCAGGATGGGGTGCTTGCTGTGGAGAATCGAGGGCACATGGCCACTGGAAAGACCATGAACAACAAGAGCATATTAATGCTCTTGAGCTGCGCGCGGCATTTTTCGGCCTTCAGTGCTTCGCGAATAATTATTCAAACTGTGACATACTCCTCCGTATTGATAATACAACTGCGATTGCTTACATTAATCGCATGGGAGGAGTCCAGTTTGAATTTCTCAGCAATTTAGCCCGGAAAATCTGGCAATGGTGCGAGCAGCGAAATATATTTATTTTCGCTTCGTATATAAGATCCGCAGATAACACGATAGCGGATATAGAGTCTAGACGGCGAGAGCCTGAGCTAGAATATAGTCTACGTGAGAGGGTTTTTAAATCAATTTGCAAAAAGTTCGGACGCCCAGAGGTAGACCTGTTTGCTAGTCGGTCTAATGCAAAATGTAGTCGATATGTCTCCTGGAAACAAGATCCAGGCTCGTTCGCCGTCGACGCTTTCACGTTAGATTGGAAATCATACTTTTTCTACGCTTTTCCTCCATTCACGTTAATTCCCAAGATTTTGAAAAAGATTCAATCAGATGGAGCAAGAGGAATCATAGTCGTTCCCAATTGGCCTTCGCAAGCATGGTTCCCCCGGTGCATGGCGATGTTTGAATCATCACCACTAATTTTTGAAGCTCATAAAAATCTTCTCTGTTCATCTAGCAAAGAACCCCATCCTCTGTGGCGCCAACTTTCCCTGGCGGGCGGAATATTATCTGCGAGGCATTCACACGAAAGGGCCTGACTCCTTCTACGATTACATTCAGTTTGGCGTCTTTGTCAGACTCCTCTATCCGACAATACGAATCTGGCCTGAAAAAGTGGTGGATTTTTTGCCATTTAACTGATACACCAATATTTGGGGCGAAAATTCCAGATATTCTGAGATTCCTTGCAAGTGAAACAGAAAAAGGAGCATCATATGGAACAGTTAACTCGATGAGATCGGCTCTAGCCTTGATCACAGGTCTTGAGGTCGGAGAAAATCCTGACGTGAAGCGATTTTGCAGGGGAGTTGCAAGAAAACGTCCACCCCAGCCAAAATACGAAGTTACGTGGGACCCGAAAAAGGTCCTGGACTTTTTATCAAAATTAATACCGAACGACGACATTACGCTCGAATGTTTATCGAAAAAAGTGGTCACGCTATTGGCTCTCGTGACAGGACATAGGATACAGACTATTGCTGCCATAAACCCTATAAACATCGATAAACACGAGGATAGATTAGAGATCAAGATCACTACACATCTCAAAACATCAGGCCCAGGCAAGAAACAACCAAATCTTGTTCTCCCCTTTTTCCAGGAAGATTCTTCTATTTGCGTTGCTACTGCCTTGGAAGCTTACATATATCGAACTAAAAACCTAAGAAGTGATGCACAAACTTTATTTATATCATGGAAAAAACCCCACAAACCAGTATCTACGCAATCACTCAGTCGCTGGATAAAGCAAGTCTTACGAGACAGCGGTGTAGACACGTCGATTTTTACTGCATACAGCATACGACATGCTTCTACCTCCGCTGCAAAAAGAGAGGGCGTCAGCATCGACGTAATTCGAAAGACTGCTGGCTGGTCTGCAGGTTCAAATACTTTCGCCCGATTTTATGATCGAAAAATTACGGAAGACCAGTCAACGTTTGCCAAGGCAATCTTACAATTAAGAAATAAGATTGTTAACTAAACCTAATGAATAAACTATTTGTTTTTTGTTTATTTCAACCTCGAAAAACATGTTCACAACAATAACCGTACTCTTCTATGGCTTCGAACATCTACAATCGTTGATCCTAAGGAGGAGGCGCGTAATACAATTAGACGATTAAACGAACTTACTTAAGTGAAGTTCTATCGTAATTGTATGAAGCGCCTCCTCCGCAGGATCAGTCCCTCCCATAATATTATTATATCCCTCGTTAACACCCCTGAAGAGATACGGTGAACTTTAAATAATGACGTATGTCCAAACAAACCATGGAAACGTGGACAGGTCTTTCAACTTTTATTTTTACTGTGAACCTTGTGACACTGAGGGCATAGAGGCGGGTACTACAATCGTTGATCCTGCGGAGGAGGCGCTTCATACAATTACGATAGAACTTCACTTAAGTAAGTTCGTTTAATCGTCTAATTCTCACTTTTCGTATTTCCTAAGAAGGCCTGAGATACATTTTTCAAACTTAGCCAAGCAGCTTTTTCAATATCACTCATTTCATCAAGAAAATTTTCGTCTCAAAATAAATTCCGAATTTGAGGTCCATCGAAAATCCCCTCTTTTAATTTAGCTTCACTTATCGCGGGAAACTTTTCTCTCAAATACTGAAAACAGTTGCCATCTTTATTCAGAACTTTGACATACTGCTTCATAAAACCCAGCTTAATATGTAATGGTGGTAGCAGATATTTTGGAGGATCAATTAGTGGTACCCGTATGATTTTTTTGCAATTTTCAGATCACCACAAATTTGCCAGAGATGTTCCGAATACTTTATTTTTTCCAATACAATCTGTAAATTTTCATAAGTCTCTTTCAGCTTGATCGAGTGTGCTATTGGAATGTGTGGATATGTATTTCCGTTATAGAGTAGAACAGCTTTGAGACTTCTTTTTGACGAATCAATAAATAGTCTCCACTCATCGTCTTTGTATGTATTAGGTTTTAATGTATCAATCAAGCCTTTTACATTCAAACAATATACTAAAGAATTTTCTTCATCGTTCGCAAAAAATTGCCGAAACTCTTTCTCCCTATCACGATAAAAGTAAGCTGACGTTCCTTTAGCCAGCAGATTTTTCTTCCTCAATGCTGCTGCGAGATATTCAGCTCCGTCTTTAGGTAATCCTAAATCTCATACGAGATCATTCAACTCTTCTTGGTTGAAGGTTTGAGGAGGATTCGTGTCACCATCTGGCAAAAATTCATCATCATCAGAACTTCTTCCCTCAAAAACCTCGTCAACTTCCATGACTTCCTCTCCCACATCCATAGGTTCAAGTGTTTCGGTTTTATTCACGGCCTCCATTGTTTCAGGTTTTACGACTGATGAAACGTCGGCATAAACAATTTTCACTTTAGTAGTCGCATTAAAACCAGCGATATCAGTCATACAAAAATAGCAGTCATCTTGTCTTGTCGGTGCAGATCATATCATCGGTTTTGAAAATTGCATTCTCTCTCGCTCTTTACCTTTGTCCCATCGTGTTAACATTGTGTAGCACCTACCACATGTTATATGTGGAACCCATTTGGCATCCTCAGTAGTCATTTCAATTCCAAAGCCATTTTCGTAGATCGAAATTAATTTTTTTGTCAAAGGCCTTCTGTGCTTCGACACTTCAAATTTACCACAAACTAAACAAAAACAATCAGAGCTTTTGTTGCATTTGTGGGATTGATTTCTTGTAGCATTATACTCTACAAAAGCCAAGTTACCCACTAATGTAGAGCTGCGGTCGCTTGATGACGACGCCTGCGGGCCCGCTTCCTCACCCTGACCAGACGCCGATACTGGGGTTCCGAATCCCTGTATCGTAAAACACTTATTGTTTATGCTTGCCATGACGGCATAACCACTGGTAACCCAGGGACTTTGCCAGACTGTTCTGTTTCCCGCCGTCACCGCGTGGAGGTGCCCTTGTTACAAGCACAAGCAATGAGTTGTCCGAAGTAAAAAAAAATATGAAAGGCCCTTATCAGACAAATTGAAATCGATTTACGAGGTTTGATTAGTTATTAGAGCGACCGAATGTGATGCAAACTGGATACCACATACAGTTTGTGGTCGGTGTAAGACCATTGTCTTGCACCGATGAGAAAGATCCAAAAAACAAGAGAACTTGCAATTCACAAAATCCATGATATGGTCTCCACCAACAAGTCAAGAGAATTGCTATTTTTTTATGACTGGCATCACAGGTTTTACCAAGAATACTAAAGGTAAAATTGTATGCGCCAACGTTTCATCAGCTGTAAAACCAGAAAAATAGTGGCCGTTGATAAAGTCGTAACTTTGGAAGCGATGAATGTGGAGCTTTCTGATGAAGAGGTAGTAATGGAAGTTGACGAGGTTTTCCAAGAAGAGAGTCCTGAGCGTGATGAATTTTTGCCAGATGGTGACACGAATCCTCCTCAAACATTCAACCAAGAAGAGTTGAATGATCTCGTACGAGATTTAGGATTATCTAAAGACGGAGCTGAATATCTCGCAGCAGCATTGAGGAAGAAAAATCTGCTGGCTAAAGGAACGTCAGCTTACTTTTATCGTGATAGGGAGAAAGAGTTTCGGCAATTTTTTGCGAACGATGAAGAGAATTCTTTAGTATATTGTCTGAATGTAAAAGGCTTGATTGATACATTAAAACCTAATACATACAAAGACGATGAGTGGAAACTATTTATTGATTCGTCAAAAAGAAGTCTCAAAGCTGTTCTACTCCATAACGGAAACACATACGCACCCATTCCAATAGCACACTCGATCAAGCTGAAAGAGACTTATGAAAATGTACAGATTGTATTGGAAAAAATAAAGTATTCGGAACATCTCTGGCAAATTTGTGGTGATCTGAAAATTGCAACAATACTTTTAGGACAACAATCGGGTTTCACAAAAAATCCCTGCTTCTTATGTTTATGGGATAGTAGAGACAGGAAACAACACTATGTTCAGAAAGAGTGGCTAACGAGAACGAACTTCGATCCCGGTAGTAAAAACATCATACGGGTACCATTAATTGATCCTCCAAAATATCTGCTACCACCATTACATATTAAGCTGGGTCTTATAAAGCAGTATGTCAAAGCTCTGAATAAAGATGGCAACTGTTGTCAGTATTTGAGAGAAAAGTTTCCCGCGATAAGTGAAGCTCAATTAAAAGAGGGGATTTTCGATGGACCTCAAATTCGGAATTTATTTTCAGACGAAAATTTTCTTGATGAAATGAGTGATATTGAAAAAGCTGCTTGGCTAAGTTTTAAAAATGTATCTCAGGCTTTCTTAGGAAATATGAAAAGTGAGAATTACCAGAACTTAGTTGACGAGTTGTTGGCAAGTTATAAAAATTTGGGTTGCTTGATGAATCTTAAACTGCACTTCCTACAATGTCACCTCGATTATTTCCCTCAAAACCTCGGAGATTATAGTGAAGAACAAGGAGAACGATTCCATCAAGATATAAGCGAAATAGAGAGTCGGTATCAAGGGAGGTGGAACGTCAACATGATGGCAGATTTTTGCTGGACGCTGAAGAGAGATTTAAAGAAAGAACATATGAAGAGAAAGAGAAATCCACTGCACCGAACATTTGAGGAGAAAAGAGTTCGTTATACAAGAAGAACGGTGTGATGTCTATAAAGTTCTTTTCTCATATTTTCCGCATCACTTTTGCATCTCTTCCAGCATCCACAAAAAATTATGAAAATATATACGAATTGAGCACATCAAATTACATAAAAATCATGCATGATAAAGGTCAAAAAAAAAATTTTAATACTCAAAAATGCGATTTTTTGATTTACTCAATATGTTGAAGGTGTATAAGCTAAAATAACCCTGCATTTAGATCCACCGCATCAAATTACATAAAAACCATGCATGATATAGGTCAAAAAAAAATTTTAATTTTAACCAACGCCTCATCGACTTTTTTCTCTGTTACATGGGTTTGTTCACTTGAACGAAACCCTGGATACAATGCAAGCTATGAAATGATTCCAAAATGACAAATTTCTAATAATAAGCATGATCTTGGCAAAAATACACGATTTTATGGAAAAGTTGGAATGAGTTATTTATGCCTTGCGTAAATACCGATGCCTCCACGATTATTTTTCTATTAAGGGGTATGGCCACAGTAGCGGGTATAAAATCATGTGCATATTCAACAATTTTTTTTTGTATAAAAAAGTAATTTATTTACAAAATTAATTGCAGGTATTTTTAGTGTTTGTATGAAAGTAACAAAAATAATTTTGTTTATTCATTTTTTTATGCAAAATGGCCAACAACTCCTATTTGTTTTTTTCATCTTTTTTCTGAGGCGCTCCACGGCGTGACATTTGGCATCCACAATTTTTGACCTAGAACAAAACTAAAAAATTCTCGTTAATCTATACAAGAATACCTAGAGAAGTACATATGGAATTTTAAAAATATTAATTTTTTCGAAAATGGCAGGTATTTGAAGTTAGCAGGTGAATTTTCAGTAAATAATTTCATATAAAACTGCTCATAAAATGGAAAGTTTGTAATTAATCAAAAAATGCGTATGTACTTCTCTGCGAAATACAATTCAAAAGATGGCTTAAAAATTTGAATTCAATCGGAAGAAATTTGTCGAAGTTATTGATCACGCGAATTAGAAAAAAGCTGTTTTGAGAAAAATGCGTTTAAAGTTTAACGTATAACTTTTTTGTTGTTAAACTTGAAAAATCGAACCAAAAAATTTTTTTACCTTTAGTCTGCGATGCCAGCTCCGTAAAGTTGGCCTTCTAAGGAAAGATTTTCCTTCTCTTCAGCTTTCCTGGACGATAGTGCGCTCGAGCGCGCGTCCCTCGCCGCATCCGACAACGATCTCTCGGCGTAGTCGACGCGCAGTGCATCCACTTCTAAGCAAAAATTATAGCATTGCGGTCCTACAGTCATGCCCAAAACTTTCATGATGTCCATTACACTGCTGAGGCCATCATTGAAGGTGCACACTGCAATATCGGCAGCTATATCAAAAACCAATTTGCCGCTGGAAGTTCTCTTGGGCGCAAGGCTCCACATAGTAGAGTTAAAGCTCTCGTTGTTGTTTTGTGTAAAACCCCCCAAACAGCGAGTAAGGAGATCGACGTTCGAGAACTCTTCATAAATTGGTTTTATTGCTTCGAAAACTTCGGTGCTCAGCGGCTTCTTATGCCGGTAAGAAGCAAGAACATCCGTAGCCTTTGCTTTTTGCCACGTACACCAGGAGTCGGTACCGAAAGGGCAATTGCCGTGCTGCGGTTTCTCGTCCGTAGAAAGCTTGTGGTAAAGAGTGCCCCAAATTTCTTTTTTCATGTTTTCAATGCAGCCTGTGTTTCTTCGTATCGCTAATCCATAATATATACTCAATTCATCAATTAATTTTCCTGTCAACTTTCCTTTGCCGCCAAGTCCTTCCGTTTTCTTTTTCAAATTTCGGAGCCGAGTGCCCATACGCTTCTGGACGTGATCGATACACTTTTTTTTCGTACAATTAGATTTTCATAAGGAGCTGAATCAATAATACCCTTGAAAGTTTTACTATCGCCATCGCCAATATAATAGGCATACTTTGTGCTGTGTAATTCTTCAGAGCGTTCGAACATTTCGACAACGGAATCGACCTCCATTTTTCCTGCAGAGCCCTCATGATTGCTTCGGCATGAATCTTGATGTTGCTCATACCATTCGTCATATACTGCCGTGCCTTCTTTACCTTTCCAAAATTCACGGGATTTACAATATTTTGATTTAACTTCTATATCGACGACCTTTCCCGTGAACCAACCAATTAGAGATGTAATGCCGTACAGAGAAGAATATCCCCTCTTTCGCTAAGATCCATCGCCTGAAACTGTCATTCCATCGGTTTGTCCTTTTTCAAGCGACATCGCTTTCTCTTTTGCAGCTGCCCTTTGCATGCACGTAGTACGCACAACTTTCGTTCCTACACCAATTGCCTCGACAAGTTTGTCATAAAAAGAATGGTATATCGGCCGCGGCAATTCCATGAAGGCACAACACTTTTTTATGCCATTCAAACCTACACCTAATAATCGCATCGCTAAGGTGATTCTGCGATTAATTTCATACCCATTTCTCACATAAGGGCAATTAGGTATTTCAGTTTTTTCACACTGGTTACAAGAAATTACGATCTTGAAACCCATACCGCGCGTGGCCAATTCAGTGAATGTTACATCTTGACCGCACGTTTTGCAAACAACCACTTGAGCAATTGCGTTCATAACAGTTACGAAATTTATAAATCTGTAACCAAATGCGGCGTTAATGTCAGTATCATGCGAACTTGTTGACAGTCGTAATTTCTTGGCCGACGCGCTCACGCCTTCTACATCTTCCTCTGCTAAGAATCTATTTACCGGTCTACGCTTCGAAATATGGGTCTTATGCGAAGACCAAGAATTTGATTTTGACCCCTTCTTTGATAAATAAACCTTTTTTTGGCCACTCATTTCGGCTGCTCATAAAAAAATGCTTGAACTCGCACAATACAAAATCACGCACAACAATTAAGGGAGCTTTCCAGTGTGACAGCCCGAAAAATCGCTGTTTTTCGCGATTTTTTTTTTTAAAGAAAAAATAATCTAATCGGTCTGGTTTTTTTTGTATATTAATTGGGTATTGAAGAATACAAAACAATTTTTTAAAGATCGATTTATTTATTAATTAATATCTATAAAAATGATGAAACAATTGTTGCAGAAAATGCACTTGGATGTGGTGTCCACGTTGGGGTCACAATTTTGATCTGAAACAAAAAACACAAAAAGATTATTGATCGGTATATAATTGGCTTTCGTGCTATGGAGGCTTTTTTTTTTTTTTTTGCAAAAATGGCGCCGGTTTGAACAAAAAGTATCGATTTTAGCATTTTTTTTGGCAGTTTTTTTTACAAAAAAATAGGAAGATGTCAAAAAAAAAAGCTTCCATAGCACGATAAACAATGACGTTAAGAATATTGTGTAAAAAATTCAACTCGATAGCTTTAAAACTCTGCCCTCCAAGTTGGACACCGTTTTGAAAAATGCTGTTTCGAGAAAAATGCGTTCGACGGCCGACGCGGCAGCTGTAGCGCTGCGTTGCCTTCTTCCAAGAAATGCTGTACAGTAACCGAAATAATCTGAATTTCGGCATGAAAATTTCAGGGAATATTCGGAAGAGTGTATACTATTCGATAAAGCAAAAAAAAATCGATTTTTTGAAAATTTCACACTGGAAAGCTCCCTTAAGCAGAAGAGCAATAGAATGGCGTTCTTTCAACGGTCATACTGGCATTAGATGATGCTCTATAGGTATGTTTGCGTACAAGTAGATAACCAGTGCCCTCTAATGGTATAGCTCCGACAATCCGAGGGCGTCACGCGGCGCGCTCGGGTACCTACGGCCGCGCCACAGATAGGTTTACGTTACACGCTCAAAGTCGGTAAAAAAAATTTGTTGCGCTATAAGTCGAATGCTAACTTATTCTTATGATATTAAAGCTTCGTTTAAGCAAAAAAAAATCGTTTTTTTGAACTTTCTACCGTGGCCATACCCCTTAATATTGTTTGTTTCGATAAAAAAAAACCCTGAATACGATCCAAAATATTTAATAAATGTAAGTAATGAATTATTGACAATGACCATGTTTTCAATGACAGTACAAAATTTAATTGACAAATTGAAACGCGTTTTTAATGCCTTGCGCTAATACCAATACTCAAACGATTTATTCTCTATAACCAGTATTGTTTTTGTTAAAAAAACCTTGAATACGATTCAGACTATTTAATAATTGTAGAATAACGATTATTCATCAATGACCATGATTTTGATGAAAATACACGGTTCCCTATAAATTTTGTGCGTTCATATTTTACGAAAATGATATTTTACGAAAATTGACAGTAAAGCCCCGGCTATTTTGTCTACTACTTGGATTTATGTGAATGGATAAAACCCTAAATACGATGCAAAATACTAATTTATTGTAGAATAACGATTTTATGCTGATGATGATTTTACATAATGATTTTTACGATGACTTTACAGAACAATAAAAGAACTTTGAATACATTGCATTAAGACCCGCGCCTTGGCGATTTTTTCTCTGCCACTTGAGTTTTTTCATTTATCTAAAAACCTCAATACAATATAAAATATTAAATGATATAAGACTAAGAAATTTTCACTAATGATCATGAACGAAAATACATGATTTTATCGAAAAATTGAAGTGAATTTTTTATGCCATTCTTTGACACTCAAACCCCGGCGGTTTTATCCCAGTTACTTGGGTTTGATCAAGTGGGTAAAACCCTGAATTCAACGCAAAACATTGGATAATTGTAGAATAACGATTTGTATACAATGAAAATATACGAATTATCGAAAAATTGTAACCAGTTTTTTATTCCTTGCGTTGACAGCGATGCTTTCCCTATTTTTTCTCTATAACTTGCATTTATTACATTGAATTAAACCATCAATAAGTTGAATTAAACCCTCTTGTATGATTATGGAAGAACCATTTTTCACGAGTGACGATAATTACGCACATGTTCAATTTTAAACAAACTGAAACGAGTTTTTTATGCTTTGCCTTGGCATCAATACCTCGATGATTTTTTCTCTGTTACTTGTATTTCTTTGCATAAATGAAAACCTGAAAAAGATACGAGATATTAAATGATTGCAGAATGATGAATTTCCAGTAATGACTATGATTTTAACCTAAATATACGATTAAGAAAAATTGAAATGATTTTTTTTATGTCTGACTAGGTGAAATGGACGGGCACGCAGTGCGCATTAGTTCCATGACTGGCGTTGTTTTTTTTTAAATATGAAACTAACTACTGTCCCCGCGGCTTTGCTCGCGGTAAGAAATATAGAAAATCGGCTTTGGAGGGGTCCCAAGCCTCTCCCCCCCTCTCTCGCTAACCCTCTCTCTCTCTCTCACCCTCTCTCTCTCTCTCTCTCTCACCCTCTCTCTCTCTCACACAACCTCTCTCTCTCTCTCTCTCTCTCTCTCTCTCTCTCTCCCTCTCTCTCTCTCTCTCTCCCTGCCTCTCTCTCTCTCACCCTCTCTCTCTCACCCTGTCTCTCTCACCCTCTCTCTCTCACCCTCTCTCTCTCTCTAACCCTGTCTCTCTCACCCTCTCTGTCTCACCCTCTCTCTCTTATCCTCTCTGTCTCACCCTCTCTGCCTCACCCTCTCTGCCTCACCCTCTCTGTCTCACCCTCTCTGTCTCACCCTCTTTCTGTCTCTCTCTCTCTCACTCACTCTCTCTCTCTCTCTCTCCCTCCCCCTCCCTCTCTCTCTATTCTCTGCTTTTTCTTTTTCTTTTCTAAGCTAATTTCACACTGACGTATGAGTAAATTAAATATATATATATATATATATGCAAGGATTGGATTTGTAAATTTTTTCGTGACTCATTAATTTGATCACTTCTTTTTGGAAGGGTTGAAAGTTTTTTTTTCAGGATTTTAGTGTTGTGGGAGGTTGGAATATGTTTGAATATCTGTGGAAGGCTTGAACACATTTGGGAAATCTGAGTCGTGGAATAATGATTCGTTATTACACAACTTCAATAAGAGGAACGATTTCAACATTATTTGCAGATTTTATAAAACATGATAAAGCCTATAATAGAAACCCACATACTTGAATCTATATAGTTTAGGATCATGACATAATTTTTTTTTCACGTTATAAGACGATAATTAGATAATTGGAATGTATTTCATCATTTTTTAAAGATACTCTGAAATAGGTTTCTAAAACTTTCGTGAAATATGCAACAGTAACTTTTGTGAAGTTTTGAAATGTATCTTTTTTTTTGCAAGTATTGGATTTGTAAATTTTGTCATGACTCATTAATTTGATCACTTTTTGGTAGGGTTGAAAGTTTTCTTTTTCAGGGTATTAATTTTTGTGGGAGGATTGAATATGTTTGAATATTTGTTGAAGGCTTGAACACATTTGGAAGATCTGAGTCATGGAATAATGATTCGTTATCACACAACTTCAATGAGAGGAATGATTTCAACATTCTTTGTAGATTTCGTAAAACATGATAAAGCCTGAAATAGAAACCCACATACTTGAACCTATATGCTTCGGTAAATTTCTATTGATTTGTTAACTTTTCCGAAAGTAAATTCAAGAATGTATTTGAGAAGTGTTATACCCCAAACTGGGCAATGAAAATATTTACAATCTATCGAGTGAGAAAAACTAATCCTGTAACATATCATCTGAAAGATCATTGCGATGAAACCATTGCTGGTAGTTTCTATGAACAGGAGCTACTCAATGTTAAATACCTCGATATTTACCTTATTGAAAAGTGGTGAGGAAACGTGGTAATCAGCTGCTTCCCAGATAGCAAAACGTACGATTCGGCATAATATAGATATAATATTAGCACGGAATAGTACGGCGTACTCTGATCATACGAGTACCGTATGGTCACTTGGCTATCTGGGTTGTGAAATGGCTCGGTTTCGACAATATACACAATAGATGGATACGTAAAGATGATTTGCAGACAATAAAGGAAAAAGAAAAAATGTGAAAAACGACTCGGTAATATTTTTATAACCACAATCCTCTAGCTTACGTCCCAGTCGAGCACACAACGCCGTGAGGACAAGGAAAATCCTTTTGCTCGCTTGTTATTCTTGAATGCCCTTGCTATTTCTGCTTGTTTTCTTAGTTTCTACAATTTTGCGTATTTTGTATTTTTCTTTCCTTATTGATTTCTATGATTTTAATATATCAATTTATATTTTTTTTTCTTTTTGTATAATTCTACGCTTTTACTCATGCAATAAAAATAAAATTAATTCTATATCTTCACGCGCTTTGTAAATAAAAAAAATTTCGATAACTTATTTCTTTTCATCCTCTTTTTTTCTTTATTTATCTATTTACAGTTTGTTATCTTTAGTATGATCCACTCGACTAATATCCATCGGACTCTTCTTCTTCGTCGGAGATTTGGGCCTTGATGACTCCCCATGTTGTTAAAAAGTGGATTTCTTCGGGGGATTGGGTCGGTTCGACTTCCTCTTCTTCTTCTTTCTCGCTTGGCGGCATGCCCTCGTCGTTCGGGGCCCAGCTTTGTTGGTCTGAGGAGGCTGTTATTGGTATCAATTCCTCATGCGAAAAATTCTCAAATTTTGCAACGTGTTCGTATATGCTGCATAACAGTGGACCAGGTGCTTGGAATTGAAACGATCTTGCTGTTTCTGATTGGGGCATGGGAATAGTCCACACATCATTTCCACGTAATTTATCCATGTTGCTGGGTGATTCGTATTTAAGTGGAGCTTTCCCCATATCGCATCAATATTTGTCTCTTTCACTTCTAATTCCAGCGTCCACGTGACGTCGTCTACAAAAGTGCGAACGATCTTAGCGGGTTCTTCGCTGTACTTTCTCCTAATCGGTCCGATGCCCTGAATCCCGCACGCTATTGCCTGGTACGTAATCCCGAATGTCCATTGGAGTGCAGTAATCAACTCGTCCTGCTTCGTCAGAGTCTCCCGTCCACAGTCCCCTAGCCAGACCAAAATATCCGTACCGAGATTTTTATAATTGTTGCACGATAGTGTGTGTTATCATCCTCTCGATATAACATGGCCTTCCCCGGATAAATTTCCTCTTCAAGGAGTGCATGGACCTCTTTGTCGTCTGGTCGTATAACGTTGATCGCGTGGAGTATTCTCTCCAATATTTCATCTTCTACATGAATGTGTAGACACACTTGCTCCGGATTGACGATCCCGATAATTTTTACCTTTGGGTAAGGTTCCAAAAGTATATGGGTCGGATAATTTTCAAAGTACATGATGTTAATTTTCTTTCTTGCGTGTTTTCAGTTGCACGTGTGCGAATAGACTGACGAAAAAATTTGTCCTCACCGCGTTTTCGAATTTCATGATGGGACTTTTTTGTGTGTCTTCCAGATAAAACCTTCTTCACTATATCATGCAGAAAATGTTTTTTTCCCCCTGATTGTTAGGGAAAGATATGAACCCGCAAAAAAACAGCATAAATGCTGTAAAAAAAGTTGAGACAAGTACATTTACTGCCCCCAAATAGTTGGTCCGGTAAAAAATCTCAGTTTAGACACAAAACCTTCACTAACAGTTATAAAAGAGATTTTCTCCCAAGAAAACCAACCTTGCAAAAATTCTCTGATTCACATCAAATTTCTCAAAAAATGATGGAAGAACCCCACAAAAATTTTCTCAATAAATTAGAAACTCACAAAAAGTTATAAGAGTTTCTCAAAAAATTATCAATCAAATCATAATTTCACAAAAGATGCCAATTCAAACCTACCCAAAAATTAAGTTTAAACTTCACGAAAAGTTATTAAATAAATAAAAATGATAAAAGCATTAATAGTCAAATACATTAAAACCTATTAAAATCCGATAAAAACACTTTTAATGAATTGAAAATACAGTTGTTCTACACAACAAGAATAAGAATAAAAAATAATTATGAGAAAAAATTTTGATACAAAAAAGATTTCAAACGCAAAAAATTAGATTGAAAAAAAAATTTCGGCCGAAGTACTTGGCGAGTTTGTAACCATAACTGATATATTATGTAAATTAAGCGAAAAAACTCACCAAGTACATCTGCCTAAATTTTTTTTTCAATCTAATATTTTGCGTTTGAAATTTTTTTTATATCAAAATTTTTTCTCATAATTATTTTTTATTCTTATTCTTGTTGTGTAGAACAACTGTATTTTCAATTCATTGAAAGTGTTTTTATCGGATTTTAATAGGATTTAATGTATTTGACAATTAATGCTTTTATAATTTTTATTTATTTAATAACTTTTCGTGAAGTTTAGACTTAATTTTTGGGCAGGTTTGAATTGGCATCTTTTGTGAAATTATGATTTGATTGATAATTTTTTGAGAGACTTTTATAACTTTTTGTGAGTATCTAATTTATTGAGAAAATTTTTGTGGGGTTCTCCCACAAAATTGTGGGGTTCTCCTATCATTTTTTGAGAAATTTGATGTGAATCAGAGAATTTTTGCAAGGTTGGTTTTCTTGGGAGAAAATCTCTTTTATAACTTTTAGTGAAGGTTTTGTGTCGAAACTGAGATTTGTTACCGGACCAACTATTTGGGGGGAGTAAATGTACTTGTCTCAACTTTTTTTACAGCATTTATGCTGTTTTTTTGCGGTTGAATATTACCAGAGTTTTGCCAATATCACTAGTGTCACTAGACAGCGACTGCGAAAAAGACAGTTGCGCATCAAAATATGTGCCAAAAAATGCTCAATTTTTCGGCACAACGAAAAAAAAAACGTTAATATTTTTAACACTATTTAAGCTACGAGGTTTTAATTAATCGCGATCGAAAGAGAAAAAAAATAAAAAATACGTGAATTTAAATAAACCTCCAAAATGCTGTAATTTAGTTTATATTAAAGAAACAATTTTTGAGAACAAGTAGAATCGCGGTCCTTCTGGTAAAAGTGTCTTGTACGACTCGCTTCGTAAATGTACTTGTCTCGAGTCGCCACCGCGACTCTTAATACTCTGGGACTATGCAAGCAGGATATGATCTTCAAGTGTTTCGAATATGTTTATTTCTACATTTTGAGAAAATATGTATTATCAAACAAGGATTTCTCCGATACAAAGGGATTATCGATATGGTGTCCTCGGGAATGGTGAAGCTTGAAGATTGTCAATATATTCTTGCAAATTTCAATGGTGTATGCGTTTTTGGAAATTGGTGGAGAAAGGTTTTCCTCCCTTCCCATTGTCCGCAAACATAGAAATGCTCACTGCAATACGCTTTCCAGCAGTTATTGGGAGGATTGTGGCAACAGGCTGTATCAGCTCATTATATGATACATTGTCCAGACTGTAGATGATCTTCCCATCAATTCATGAAAAACGTGTAAGTTTTTTCTCATATTTTTTAAGTTTTCAAAATTGGCGAATAAAAGGGTAGAAGAATGAGCTGGAATAGACTGATGAAAAATTTTTCCTCGCCGCATTTCCAAATTGTACGATGTTTTGTTAGTCTTCCGGATTAAACCTTCTTCTTCACAGGGATAGTTGGAAGTGAGTAGGAGCGGGATGTTATCCATATGGTAACATGAATTTTGAATATACATCAAAATCAGTATGCATTACTCTATGACATGTTACCATATGAATAACAACCCGCTCCCACTCTCACACTCACTCAAAGTCTCAAGTTCTCAAACTATCTCGAACTCTAAAACTCTCTCCAATTCACAAACTGTCTCGAACTCTCAAATTCTCCAACTCTTAGACTCTCAAACTCTCAAACTCTTAAACTCTCAAAATTTCAAACGCTCAAGCTCTCAAGCTCTCAAACTCTCAAACTCTCAATCTTTCAAACTTTCAAACTCTCAAACTCTCAAACTCTCACACTCTCAAACTCTTAAACCCTCAAACTCTTGAACTCTTGAACTCTCTCAAACTATCAAACTATCTCAAACTGTCTCAAACTCTCAAACTTGCAAACTCTCAAACTCTCATACTCTCTTAAACTCTCAACCTCTCAAACTCTTTCAAACTATCAAACTCTTAAACTCTGAAACTCTTGAACTCTTCCAAACTCTCAAACTTTTGAACTCTCGAACTCTCTTAAACTCACAAATTCTCAATCTGTCTCAAACTCACAAATTATCAAACTGTCTCAAACTCTCTATCTCTTAAACTCTTTCAAACTCTCTCCAACTTTCAAACTTTCAAACTCTTAAATTCTCACTCTCGAATTCTCGCAAGCTGTCTCAAACTCTCAAACTCGCTCAAATTTTCAAACTCTCAAATTCTCAAACTGTCTTGAACCCTCAAACTCTCTCAAATTGTAAAACTCTCAAACTCTCAAAACTCTCAAACTTTTAAATTTTCAAACTCAAACTTTTAAATTCTCTCAAATCCTGAAACTCTCTTAAGCTCTCAAACTCTCAAATTCTCAAGCTGTCTCGAACTCACAAACTCTCTCAAATTCTCAAACTCTCAAACTCTCAAAATCTAAACTCTCCAAATCTAAGCTCTCAAACTCTCAAACTTTTAAACTTTCTCAAACTCTCATAATCTCTCAATCTCGTATAACGCTCAAACATCTTACAATGGTTGTAAAGACTTCCTATACTAAATAACATTTATTTTTTTACTTTTGCTTGGAAGGACTAAAACTCTGACATTACATTAGAATTTTTCCAACCTTGTCTATGGACACGTGCACCCCGGAACAGGCTCAAACGCGTTCTTCACTCTCTCAACATTTTCTACAATTTCGACGTAGCAGTGTGAGACCGTCAATGTGATCTTCCATCGATGGTATATTCCAATGTTCATTGCATCGACGAAATGATTTAATTTCACCGTCAGATTTGTAATATTCGGGTAAACGCTCACACAGAATATATGTGTAATCAATGAAATATTTTCGAAACACCGTTGGTGATATAATTTCTAGCTCCTCTCACGTAATTTCTCGAGGATTCCTAATGTGTTGAATCACATAAATATTCACCAGTTGTTCCATTATAAAATACTTTTCACGATCTCGACGCATGGGTCCAGCAGCATCAACATGAGTCAGTTCCCATGGTGGATTAAAATGGTCATCACACCATAGACATGACTGTACCTCACTATCACACTGCAAATGCTGTGGTAAATGATCCCACAGTTTATTAATAAATTTACTGTAATATTTTATCAGCAAAGCCTTGGGAATTGATTCAAGTTCATTTTTCGTCAACGTCCAAGGTTCTTTCGATGGGTGGATAGCATACATACTCGCACATCTATCCATCTCGAGATCAATTTTCGAAATGAAAATTTTTGAAATGATATTGTTTAAAATGCTCCTCCAAGCATACATTTATTTTTCGTACTTTCTCTCTCACAGTCACTTATCTTCCCATCTGGTTATCTCTATCCTTCTCTCTCTCTTTCTCCCACTCACTATCCTTCCGACGATCTCTCTTCCACACACCTCGTTCCCCTCTGGGCTTACAGCTGGTTCAAGTCGCGGCGAGGGCGGGGGAGCGGAGTGTAGTAGTAAAGCTAGGGGGCATTCTGGATCACGTCGTTGCGAGGGGTATGCGGTATCGAGGGCTCCGTCCCCGCACCGCATACCCCTCGCAGCGACTTGGTCCAGAATCCCCCTAGCTTTACTACTGGTACCGTTGAAACGTAGTGGATCACATTGTGTGGGTAAAATCGCATTAGAATTTCGGTGAGTTAATGCGTTTTTAAATGCCATCGACTGGAAGTCTGAGCGCAATGGAAAAAAGCCAAATCTCGAGTATAAATACATGGTGCGACTTGCCTTCGTCGTTTAAACTCTTTCTTTTTAACGCTTGGCGGCAAGACGCCGCCGCATCTCTAGATGACGTCGACTTAAAGTCTGAGCGCAACGAAAAAAAGCCAAATCTCGAGTGTAGATACGCGGTACGACTTGCCTTCGTTGTTTAAACTCTTTCTTTTTAATGCTTGGCAGCAAGACGTTGCTGCGTCTCTAGATATAGATACGCGGTGCGACTTGCCTTCGTCGTTTAAACTTTTCCTTTTTAATGCTTGGCGGCAAGACGCTGCGGCGTCACTAGATTAAAAATCAAAATCAAATTGTAACGACCACAACTGATAGTGCGTGTATTCCAAACGAACACAAATTGCGAATTGAATCACATTTGAAAAAAAATTGTTTACTAGATTTTCTCTGACGTTCAATAAAACTACATATCGTCTCTTACCAAGAAGCTGATAATCAACGATAGGAACCCTTCCAAAAACTGTATCCCTGGATGACTAACATTTTTTAAGGCTGCTTCATACTTTTGGCCCAGGCTGTATAAACTGTTTGTTATTTTTGTTTGTAAGATTCAGCGTGATATTGTATATTTACAACAATCTTCCCTCAAGGATTTTATTGCAAATGCTAGAGTACTTTAAAAAAACCATTGCTTCCAATTTCATTTAATGTTTCTATTGCGTTGGCAACTAAGTTCTGACTCACTTCAGATACACAGATATATTTATAATTTTATTCTTTATTTAAACATGTCAATCTACAATATAATCACCAGCCGTGTCTATGACTTGCGTCCATCTAATGGGCAAGGACTGAATGCCGCGTTCCCAAAACTTAGTGGATTGCTGCTCGAAAAATTCCGAGATTGCATTTTCGACATGGTCGAAGTTTCTGAAGCGTTGATCACGCAGGAAAGTTTTAAGGCCTCGGAACAGGCGATAATCCGAAGGTGCCAAGTCCGGAGAATACAGCGGGTGTGGAACCGTGTTCCAACCAAACTCTTCCAGTAGCTGGCGGTTGATTGAAGCAACGTGGGGCCGAGTGTTGTCGTGCAATAAGTGCACCTTTGTCACTCTTCTCCTTTTTGCTCGCATTGCAGCAGCCAATTTGCGAAGCTGCTCGACATATATATTGGCGCTCACCGTCTGTTGTTCAGGGAGTAGTTCGTAATATATCATTCCGCGTGCATCCCACCAACAACACAGCAAAACCTTTCATCCGTGGGTCTCTGGTTTGGGCTGAGCTGGCGGTTCTATTTCGCGCGGCAGCCAATAGGCCTTCCGTTCATTGTTTTTGTAGAGGATGTAACTCTCGTTTCCAGTCAATAAACTGCCAAGAAATTCCTTGCGTTTCGACTGCAGGGACAACGACTGGCAGATGGATACTCGGGCAGACCGATTGGCATCGCTCAACTGATGAGGTGTCCATCTCGCCAGCACTCGCCGATAGCCGAGTGTACGAAGCTGGTTCTCGATCGCTGTATGACTATAGCCGAGTGCCTACGCCAATTCCCGAGTGGTAGCATTTCGGTGCTTCTTCTGCTATTCTGATATGGCGTCGTCTTCTAATTCAATAGGTTAACCGGAGCGCTCTCGATCTTCCAGGCTCGTATCTCCGGAAGCGAAGCGACGGAACCAGCGGCTCACTGTCGATTGTGTTACGGTGGACTCTCCGAGAGCAACGTTGATATTGGTGGTTGCCTGCCTCATACTGCTGCCACGTCGAAACTCATAATATATTACACCTCGAATAGCGCGCTAGTCCATGTCGAGAATTAGACTCTAGAATTCTAGAATTCTAGAATTAGAATTCTAGAATAAAAAAGGGAGATTTAAAAAAAAGTGAGTCAAGACTTAGTTGCCAACCCAATACTTTAATTCAGCAAAATATTTCGGAAAATGGTATACGTACATATACGTTTATTGCACTGCTATTCCTCAATCTGTTCTCCGTTTATTGGTGGCTCTTTGTTCTTTTAGTTTTTTCTTGCTACCATGTCTATAAAAGTAACGACAGAAAGAGGGAGAAAGAGAGAGAAGGCTCACCATCGTTTTTGTACGAAAGGCGGATAATAGTATTCGATTGCGAATGAGAAAATACTATCACCGACCACGACAGAGCAGAAGTACACGATTTAATCCGAATCCTGAATAACATCAGAGCGAGAAGTAGTTGACGGATGAGAGTTAGAAAAAGGTGGATCAATATGTAGAACATTGAAGGATACAGCATGCCCCAAAAATTGCGCTTATGGTTTCCACAGTAACTGAAACTTAATATTTTGAAAAAAGAAACAGTTTTTAGAGATTTTTTTGTTCGTTGCCTGGCTAACGAAATATTGATGTGTGCATAAAACGATGACGACAGCAAATCGAGAATCGAGGAGGTCTCGCATTCTAGCGACAGCAGAAAGGCTTTTACTTGTACTTAACAACGCATCGGATTGTTTGTCACTCGTTCATGTATTTCTCATCAATGATTGATCGAAGAATAAATGGATAAAAACCTCTGTTGTTAGAAATGCGTAAGCTAAATCTCATCTATGGTTTAAAAGTTATTTTTGAAACACTTTGTATTAGGTAACGAGGCAGTACTAGAACGATGAAGAAGAGCAATGGCAGAATGAAACAAAGACCAACATTATATATATATATATACACACACACACACACACACACACATATATGGGGCGTTCCACGCCAAATCGGACGGTCTGGAAAATTTTGATTTTTGATTTCCTCAATTTGTTGATATTTTTTAGTACCACTCAAAAGAGCCTTTCTGGTAAATTTTGAGATTTTTTTGATGACTTGTTAAAAAAATATCAAATTTTCAAAAAAATCGCTCTTTTTTTGGTTTTTTGTTCATAACTTTCTTAATAATGGTCCAAATTAGAGCTTTTTTTAATCTTTGTTTTTAGATGGCCTTTACAGAAAAAAATACAATAAAAATATTTAAAGTGTTTTTGATTAAGATTTTTGAGTTTGAAATTTTAAATCGTGTTTTTGAAAGTGAGTGTATCTTTCGATTTTTAATTTTTTTTTTAATTTCACACTACTATTCTTTTAACAACTTTTAAGACTGGTCCGGTCATGGGCTCTCCATAATTACTATTTTTTTTTCGACTTTTGAAATTTTTTTTATTTTTATTTTTTTTTTATTTTTATTGACAATATTATTAATTAAAATCTATCCCAAGGGATATTCAATAATTAGTCTGAATATAAAATGTTATTGTATTAAACACAATATCCATCGATATCATATCTATTTTGCCTATTTCTTTATTTGTTTGTTTTTCAATTAATGAAGCGGTTGATTAAATCGAGTGGTTTCTCACGTTTAAGCCTATTTGTTTCATTATGACGGTTTGGGATTCTTCTCGCCAGTTCATTCGGGTGATTGTCGGGTGGTTTCCTGATATCTCTTGCTGTGTTTTTGAATGGTTTCGGTAATATATTCTATTTTTAAGTCGTTGTGTAGGTGTTTATTGGAGATATACCAGGGAGCATTGGCGACGACTCTTAGTAATTTTGATTAGTATCTTTGTAGAATATTTATGTTAGATTTGCTGGCTGCTCCCCACAGTTGCACATCGTATGTCCAGATGGGCTTGAGTATTGTTTTGTATATTTGTAGTTTATTTTCCAAAGATAACTGGGAGTTTCTTCCGATAAGGCAGTATAATTTTTTCAACGTGATGTCTAGTTCCTTTCTTTCAGTTTTTATGTGTTTTTGCCAAGTTAGCCTTCTATCTAAGTACATGCCTAGATATTTAATCTTGTTTGTTGTTGGAAGGTAATGTGCACTTTTTTATTTCAAATTTTTTTATTTCAAACTACTATTCTTTTAACGGGAGAAACCAGTTTAGGAGGCCGAAATTTTGGTGTTTTTTGTGAATTTTTTTAACAGGGAAGGAATAATCAGAATTTGTTTAAACTTGGTGGATATTTTATTCATGTTTTGAAGTACACTTTTTAATTCTTTCAAGTCATTTCCGCCGGAAATAGTGGAGTTAGAAGCTGCTGTTCATGGAGGATCGCCATCCGAGTTTTTTGCTGGTGGGCATTCCTGAAGTCACAATTTTTATCTGTAATCATTACAATTTTCTTTTTTCATTAACGACATATTTCCTAAGAATATGAACCTAATTGTGATAAAAAAAAGTTGAAAATTGCATGTTTTTGAGGTGTTTGACCACAATGTCATATTTTTATACCATGTTTTTTCACCATTTTTGCATTTAAAAAAATATTTTTAATAATAATATCATCCGAAGTTTTAGGTTCATATAGTTTGTAATTGAATAAAAAATATTCACACAAATTTTCAGAACGATTGGTCAATAACTTTTTGAGCTAGAATGCCCACCAGTTGAAAAAAGTCGTCCATGGACAGCAGCTTCTAACTCCACTATTTCCGGCGGAAACGACTTGAAAAAATTACAAAGTGTACTTCAAAACATGAATAAAATATCCTCTAAGTTTGAACAAATTCTGATTATTCCTTCCCTGTAAAAAAAAATTCACGAAAAGCACAAAAATTTCGGCCTCCTAAACTGGCTTCTCTCGTTAACAACATTTAAGACCGATCCGGTCGTGGGCCCTCCAAAATTACTATTTTTTTTCGATTTTTGAAAATTTGAAATTTTTTTTTCTCTATAAATCACTATAAGTACCGATTTTTATTACTGTTTTTTGTCACTCTTTTTTTACTTATCTTAAATTAATTTCAATATTTTTAATTGTTAATAGGTGTTTAAAATCAATAAGTAAACGTTAAGTCTATTTATAAACAATTATAATAAACGTTTTTATTTATTTTCGTGTTCTTTTAAAAATTTTACATAAACGATTATTTTGTGAGCTAGAATACTCCTTAGCTAATATATTTCCGTTGGTTTTTGGAAACAATCAGCAGCGCCACCACGTGAGAAAGTCATTCATTAAGATGTGCCGCTCTTTTTAAATAGAATAGAAAATCATAAAAATACTATTACTTAAATTTAATAAAAATACTTTGGAACAAAAAATAACATTGATAATATAATTTTTAAACAATTTTTAAAAGAATACGAAAATAAATGAAAACGTTTGTTATAATTGTTTATAAATAGACTTAACGTTTACTTATTGACTTTAAACACCTATTAACAATTAAAAAGTATTACAATTAATTAAAAATAAGTAAAAAAGAGTATACAGTGACAAAAATCGGTACTTATAATGATTTATAGAGAATAAAAAATTTCAAATTTTCAAAAATCGAAAAAAAAATAGTAATTATGGAGGGCTCATGAGCAGATCGGTCTTAAAAGTTGTTAAAAGAATATTAGAATACAGAAATAAAAAATTTTCAAAAAAATCGAAAGATTCACTCACTTTCAAAAACACGATTTAAAATTTCAAACACAAAAATCTTAATCAAAAACACTTTAAATATTTTTTTGTATTTTTTTCTGTAAAGGCCATCTAAAAACAAAGATTTTAAAAAAAGCTCTAATTTGGACCATTATTAAGAAAGTTATGAACAAAAAACCAAAAAAAAGAGCAATTTTTTTGAAAATTTGATATTTTTTTAACAAGTAATCAAAAAAATCTTAAAATTAACCAGAAAGACTCTTTTGAGGGGTACTAGAAAATATCAAAAAATTGAGGAAATCAATATTCAAAATTTTTCAGACCGTCCGATTTGGCATGGAACGTCCCATATGTATATAGATATATATCTAGAAAACCAAGAAAAGGAAGGGGTTGTATGGAAACAGAGGACTGTTGCAAACAATTCATGAGATTTAAACGGAAAGCGCCCAACGGATGAGACAGCGCACACAGCTCCGCTGCCGTGAGACGAACGAGGGTAGCAAGAGAGAAACGAGAATGAGGAGAATTAGCGAGGTGGAGTAGGTTTGATAGGGGACCACCCTTATTTAGTGCTGAATGTACAACCGGTAATAAATTACCCGAGCTTACCGGAACCAACCCCTTCCACCCTACTTCTGCGTATATAATGCTTCTATCGTGACAAACTCCGCAACTACCAACCCCTTAAATGAGCTAAAGGATACGAGCCCGCTGTGATACCAGTCGCTGGTAAATATCCAGATAATATAACCAACCCTCAGCGGTGTACACATTTTTGCCTTCTGAAAAAAATCATTTCTTTGCTGGCCGAACGGCTTGACATTCAGAAAACTCTCCAACCATTCGATCAAGTTTGTTTTTAGATTTTCTGCTGAAACTTATCGGACTGGTTATGGAACGAGTATTGTGCCGTTATTTTCGAAATTCCTTGAGAGTTAATTGGTATAGAAATTGCATGCATTCTACAAGTGAATCTGTATCAGAATCCTGCGAATTCACGAGATCATCACCACAAAATTACTCGACTATGCTCGAGTTTGCGTCAGGGGATGATAGATAGATCCATGCTGGAAAACATATATATAACCCCTCTTTTATTTCCTCTTATAAAGCAGTTATACCGCATTCATATTGGGATTCGCTAGCACTATAACCATGATCGGCATCAGCCACCTGTAAGAAATTTACCGTGCGAGGTTTCACCGTTACTATTAACCATTAATATTATTATTTATAAAATTTGGTTTCGTGGAATGTTTTTTGGACAGAAAACGTGTGCTCAATAGGAATTCTATATAACCTATAAGCTGTACATTGAGAAAAGAGTTCAGTTGAATTTACTAAGTCACTAATAAATATTAGTATTTAGTTCTTTCAAAAAGCCGTTTAGTTGCACGAATCATTTATTTTATTGTACTGAATAAAGATACGTATTCAATCAACTAAATAATTGAATCAATGCAAGATATATTTTATCCAATAAAATAAATACTTGGTATAACTAAATATTATATTCAACGTATTTCACGAAGCCATTTAGTTGATTCAACTAATCTCTTTCTTTTTATGACTTTGTAATGTATTTCTTTGGCTTAAGGGCTCTGTCTACTTTAAAACTTAAAAAAAAACCGATTTTTTTTGCATTTTTCGAAAGTTTATATATTTAAAAATATTCTCTGAAAATTTCAGAAAGATCAGAGCATTCTAAAGGTATTTTTCCATACGTTGAACGCTACCTGAGCGCGCTTGTTCACCCCAACCGCTGCGTATACCGGAGCAGGTATACGGTGACCGGTTACATGCTTTTGTTATTTCACCCCGCTGCTACCTATTGTAATCCCTAAGTCTTAATTGTATACAAATTGATTTCTAATGTTTAGCCTTCATCGTTAAATTTTTAGAACTAACAATGTCATCAGTCAACGCTCTACAGTTGCTCTGGTAGCGTTTTCAAATCAGTCTTATTTGAAAATTTGGAACAGCAGCACCTAAAATAGATCTACGATGGAAAAGAAAACGCACAATTTGAAAGATTCGTGGAGATGTCCTGGCTCATCGTCTAAGAAACGAAAGTTCCATGGAAATCAACACTCTGACGAAGTCGGCAGCGATCACACTAGTGCACCAGCAGAAAAACTCCAAAAATCAAAAGATACTAGTTTCAATATACTGTAACGGTACGATTTTGCTAGAGCACGCCGTTACGCATAGATTCGAGCTTCTTATAAAGTAAAGGAGCGGGCATGAAAGAAAAACAAGAGTGTGTTTGAGTTTAAAAAAAATAACAAATCTTTTATTCAATTTCAGCGTTATGTGTGTGTGTTTTTATAACTTATAAGAAAAACACTTTATTTCGTTTAAACAATAATTTTTATTTCCGGTATTTTCCTCAGAGAACATCCTTTAATCTCGTAATTTTTATCCGCACGCAGTAAATTTTAATTCAGTCTTACAATTTGACAATTTTAATCAATGGAACCAACAATTTTTGGTATTTGCAATTGATTGATTATTTCGCTTCGCAGTTAATAACTAAATCCGCAACTACTCTTTTACCTCGCAAATGATTTAACAAACTGAACTTTTATTTCGTCAATAATTTTTAACTTTTCAAATAATTTCGCAAACTAAATTTTTATTTCTCTAATGTTTCGCAAATAAATTTTTATCTTATAATGATTTCACAAATTAATCATCCCGCAAACTAATAATTATTTCACAATAATAATTCCGCAAACTAATAATTATTTCGCAAACTAATAATCTCGTAAACTAATTTTTACTTTTCATTAATGTTTCGTAAAAAAAAATTTTATCTCGCTTCGCAAACTCGCAATTAATTTATCTCGCCACTGACTTTTAATTGATTTTATTTCCGAATATTTTCTTAATCTAAATCTCATCTCCAAATAATTTCGCAATCTAAATTTTATTTCGCAATTCGAATTTTATTTAATTTTCAATCTCCTTAATAATTGGGCTGTTGTAAGTTGGTAATCAATCAGTCGTAGTGCATATTTTCCTTTTCTAAAAACTTTAACTTTTAAATTATTATATTTTCTTTTTCAATTTATTCAAACAGCTTTTAAACCTACTCAGACAACTTACTTAAGGTGGAACGCCCAGAATCTTAGGGCCGAACGTCCCCGAATTGCCCCAGCCCTCCAGACGCGATAAGGTAGGAAATTAAGGTTACGGGAAATCTATCAGGGATCTTGGGACCAAATGGAATCGCATGGCCCCGGCCCCCCCGAACTAGATCGGGTACTCACAGGAAGAATCTGGTTTCCACACGGAGCCGCATGGAACCCGCCCTCTTCACAGTGGTGGAATTATTTTTTAGTTGGTCGTCTGAGAGTATCTCTCTAAGACTGATTGATTATGCGTTGGACAGGCCTGGCGTGATGAGGACCAGTACCTGTGAATTGCGTAAGCGAGCCTGGCGTGATAAGGACCAGTACTCACGAGTATTGAAAGCGAGTCTAGCGTAATGAGGACTAGACTGCCTTTAGCCCTCTGTGCTTGCCCTTCTTATACTCATCGAAACAATAGATAATAATGATAACGATTTGGCGGGATTGCGCCCTTTTTCCTGATTCGTTCTCGAACCTAATTATTTTCACGAATTCCATCGATTGGTTTTCGTTCGCTCGACGTTACTTATTATTGGTTGCCTTATGACGGATGTTTGGCGGTCGCGAATGGTAATCGATTATTTTTCTGATTTGCTATTCGTGAAAATTCTTTGATTGGTTGAATCGATCGTATTTAGTACTGCGCAAGTGTGAAAATTCGTTATGGCCAATAATAAATGAGTATTTCTCTGATTCGCTGCTTATGGTACGGGTTGATTGGCCACTTTACGCAATTGGCTGCTGCGTCTCTGGCGCGCGATCGCATTTGAATTTGAAATAAAAACACTTAAATTTAGAATGTAAAATTTTCTTACATTTTTGAATGATTTTAACCTGAGATTTTCACCATTCGCTTTGTAAAATGATTTTTCATGAGATCTTTTCAATATATTATAGAGAAAGCAAAATTTTTATACTAAATTTCAACAAAGTTGATTCATATATGATCTATACGGCTTTCGGTCGATAGACGCGCCCGGACGCTGGCGCCGCGATTGATCGATAATTGAAGTCGCGCGTTGCTGTGTCGGTAAGGCGGTGTTTCGCTATCGACGGGTGGTACGGTTCGTCTCAATACCTGTCGAAAAAAGTAATGGTTACTATATCCTTGATTTTTTTTCGTGTTTTCAATGTTGGAAACAATAATAAAGTATATCACGTGTAACGGAAAATTGTCATTTTCCAAGTACGGGCTACGAGGTCTTGGTTTTAAAGTGTGTTTAGTTTGTGACTGTGGTGAAAGATTTATCGACTCGTGTTCAATGATTGGTTCAGGATACGAAATTAATCGTCGATTAGTGTTTGTGATGCGTTTGCTGGGTATTGGACTGCAAGGCATGAACATATTTTGTGGACTTATGGAGCTAGGTCAAGGGTTAAATAAGAAAGTTTATTATAATATTATAGAGACCATCCACACCGCATCAAAAACTGTATTTGATCTAGTGACGTTGAAAGCCGTACAGGAAGAAAAGATTTCAATGCAGAAAAAGGATGTAGCGAACATTTGACTGTTTCTGGTGATGGTTCGTGGTCGAAAAGAGGCTTTTCATCTCTCGTAGGCATCGTATCATTGATCGGAAAATTCAGTAAAAAAGTTATCGACGTCGCTGTGCTTTCAACTTAATGCAAGGCATGCGAGTGGTGGAAAGGAAAAGAAAATACAGTAAAATATAAGAAATGGCAAGAAAAACACAACAATGAAAAACGTACTTCTAATCATGAAGATAGCGCTGGCAAGATGGAGGTGAAGGGGATCGTTATAATGTTTTTACGATCTATCGAGAAGTTTGGCGTGTGCTACGGTTTTTACATCGGAGATGATGACTCAAAAACGTTCAAAAGCCTGCTCAATGTTTATCCATACGGCGAAGAATTCGAAGTGAAAAAATTAGAGTGTGTTCTGCATATCGCTAAGCGTATATTTAAACGTGCTGGTGAAGAAAAAAACTTCTTACACGGAAGAAAAAGGTCGCAAAGGAAACTGAAAAAAAAACTCCAAAAAAAGTTGTCGCGAAAAAAATGAAAAAAGGTTCGGCGAAAAAAGGAAAACCTCCCGTTGAAAAAAAAGAAAAAACTGTTGGCTTAACAGTAAAACTGATGAAGGAATTGTCGTTAAACTATGGCTTGGCAGTGCAAAGATACAATGATTCTGTCGAAGAGATACGAAGAGAGATTTTAGCCGGTATTTACCACAAAATTTCTACCGACGCTCGACCACAACATTCGTATTGCCCGGTCGGAGCGGAGAGCTGGTGTAAATACCGCAAGGCCGAAGCCACCAATACTTTACATAATTTCAAACATCCTCCTGCTCTTTCTAAGGATGTTCAAGAGGTTTTGAAACCCATCTACGAGGACTTGACGAGAGACGAATTGCTCCAAAGATGTCTTGGCGGCAACACCCAAAATAATAATGAGAGTGACAATAACTGCGTCTAGAATATTGCGCCAAAATACACTTTCAATGACAAAGTCATTGTTGAAATTGCATGTTATATTGAAACCTGCATTTTCAATGAAGGGTACCAACCAGTATTAAAAATAATGAGTGGAATGGGCATCAAAATCGGTGAATGCGCGAATTGTTTCGCCAGTGCGCGCGATATCCAGCGCATCGACTTTGCGAACAGAAACTCATTAGAGGCTTCTAAGGAGAGCAGAATAAAGCGGAAAAATGCTAAATCACAAGAAATTGTGTTACAGGAAGAGGCAGAAGGATTATGTATGGTCCAGGCATTGCTGATTAAGTGTAAGTCAGATTTTTTTACGATTTTTTATAAATTAAAACTTTAAACACGTTTTCCTCGAAACAACGTTTTCGAACCGCTTGTTGAAAAAATCTCAGAAACTACTGAACTGTTCCTTATGAAATTCTAACCACATATTCTGTACACTTATTGCTATATTCCATACCAGAATTATTGCAAAATTTTAATTTTTACTATTTTCTTGGCAAAAAACATGCAAAAAAACGCATTTTTTAATTTTTTTTGTCCGCCACTTTGTTATTTTTGCATATAAATTAATATTAGAGGTACGGGATATAGCCACTGTCACACTAAACCTAAAACCATTCAATTTTTTTGTTTCAGATGGGCCGTTGTTCAGATTTCTTCAACAGCGCACACCTACCTACTTTTTGAGGACTCCTGTTTACCTGGCATTTTCACACTAAAAAAGTGGTTAAATCAATAATTATTTTTTTGTAATATACGAATGTTTTTGTTAAGCCTAACAAGTATTATATCAATAACCATAACAGTATTCTTAAAAAAAAAATAATAAAAATAGCGTTTTTTTCAAGCATCCAAAGTAGACAGAGCCCTTAAAGCTTAGAAACATTTGGAATGCCACTTTATTATAATAACAATTTTTGAGCGCAGTCCAGTTTGTGTCATAAAAATGTATGATCTACTTTATAAACTATGCCTGTAGCATATCATGAACATGAACTTGTGTAATTCAAATATTTTCAGAGTTTTAATTGAAGTAACCGCCTCTCTTCACCTCCCCTCTTACACGGAGAAAATTTTATACGTAAAATTACTATGTTCACATTTCGGTGTCGTACCATGTCAATCATTGCGAAGAAATTTACTATGTTTTTCTATTGAAAACAAACTAAATATTGCTCAAAGGTGACGACATGGTTCCACACCGCAATGTGTACATAGAAATTTTTCGCGTAAAATTATCTGCGTGTAGAAGTAAAATAATCTGAGTTGGCGTCTGCAGGGTTAATATGCAGATGCGAAAAAAATTGCGTGTGATAAAAAGTAATATGTCCCGCAAATCATTAACCCGGGGAAAAAAAACCCGGACAAGTACATTGGTGGTCCCTCGTTTTCCTATGATATCACGAAAAATCGTACAAAAGATCCAAAACTCCACTCAAAGCAATTTTAAAAAGTATTTACATATTTTTTCATTCCGAAATCACAATAAATTTTACCTTGAATTTGTTTCCACAGAAAAAAACAGTAGTTGAATCATTAAAAAATTAGCGTAATGAAGATGAGAAAAATACTACTTATAATTGGTATGTAAGATGTATTAATAGTCTAGGAAAAAAAGGTTACTGTCTAAGTTATGCGCAGCAGTAAAATTTATGATATAAATACTCGGACAAGTATTCCTTTGGTGATACAGAAGATATCAACATCCACGTACGAAGAATACTTAACAAAATTGTTAAATTATAAATATTATAATTAACTAACTTATTATAATTATATATAAATATTATAATTAAGTAACTGTTATAAAATTATATTTAAATACATGTTAAGAGTACTTGCCCGGCCCATAACTTTTTATTAAAATTGCTAGTTCAAGTAAAAACCAAATTAGAGGTGGAGTCATGTGTTGTATTTCAGCGGCAGCAACTTACAAGAAAATCAATTCTTCTCCAAATTTCAGGATACCCTTGTATCATGCACAACATTTGACGTTGATTTATTCAGAATGAAATCCTGTTCGTAGTCGTCATAAAATTACACTAATATAAGACTCAGGTAGTTATGAAATTTCTCAAGATGCGACAATAAAAAAGTGCGTAATTATGACCTTTCAATTTTGAGAGAGACCCCTGATTTTTACTTGAATTAACAATTTTAATAAAAAGTTATGGGCCGCACAAGTACTCTTAACATGTATTTAAACATCATTTTGTAACATTTACAATTTATAATATTTATAATTTAACAATTTTGTTAAGTATTCTTAGTGCGTCGATGTTGATAACTTCTGTATCACCAAAGAAACACTTTTCCGAGTATTTATATCATAAATTTTACTGCTGCACGTAACGTAGACAGTAACCTTTTTTTTCTAGACTATTAAGAGTCATCGAGCTCACGTGACCAACTCAAAATCGAGGGTAGCGCCTTTTGTTGTAAAAGCCTGAATTAGTTGCGAATCGGTACTAGCGCACCTAACGGTAAATCTTTCAACTAAACTGAAACGTTAGTGTTGGTATGGCAGAATATTGATTTTCACCGTTGCTACTACGCCAGATCAAGTGAGTGTGACAGAGATAGCGAATAAACAGCTGATTGCTTCCCTATATCATATTGAAGTTCTAAAAACCATGTCCCGTCGTGACCCGTCGCCGTCGTATCTCATGACAGATTTTTTCCAAGTGTCGTGATTTTTTTTAAGGCACTTTTTTTCGGCCCCGACACGTATAGACTATTCGATAGAGAGTCGAATAAAATGTGTTTCTGACCTATCGTGGGAGGTATATTTTTTTTTTTGAAAAATTTCAGAGTACAAAGGTCTTCGATTTTTTTCAGTGTCGTGATTTTTTTTAAAGGCACTTTTTTTCGGTCCCGATATGAATAGACTTCAATAGAGAATCGAGTGAAACGAGTCCAAAGACCCTCGATTTTTTTCTAAGTGTCGTGATTTTTTACAAAGGCACTTTTTTTCGGCCCCGACACGTACAGATTATTCGATAGAGAATCGAATAAAACGTGTTTCTGATCTATCGCGGGAGTTTTTTTTTTTTTTTTGAAAAATTTCAGTCTAAAAATCCTCGATTTTTTTCTAAGTGTCGTGATTTTTTACAAAAGCACTTTTTTCAGCACCGGCACGTATAGACTATTCGATAGAGAATCGAATAAAACGTGTTTGTGATCTATCGTGGGAGGAGTTTTTTTTTTCGAAAAATTTCAGAGTCCAAAGATCCTCGATTTTTTTCTAAGTGTCGTGATTTTTTACAAAGTCACTTTTTTCGGCCCCGACACGTATAGATTATTCGATAGATTATCGAATAAAACGTGTTTCTGACCTATCGTGGGAGTTTTTTTTTTTTTTAAATTTCAGTCTAAAGATCCTCGATTTTTTCCTAAGTGTCGTGATTTTTTTTAAAGGCACTTTTTTCGGCCCCGGCACGTATAGGCTATTCAATAAAGAATCGAATGAAACGTGTTTCTGACCTATCGTGGGAGGAGTTTTTTTTTCGAAAAATTTCAGTACAAAGATCCTCGATTTTTTTGTAAGTGTCGTCATTTTTTATAAAGGCACTTTTTTCGGCCCCGACACGTATAGATTATTCGATATAGAATCAAATAAAACGTATTTCTGACCTATCGTGGGACTTTTTTTATTTTTTTAAATTTCAGTCTAAAGATCCTCGATTTATTTGTGTCTTGATTTTTTTTGAAGGCACTTGCAAATAAAATCTCGATACGGATAAAAAACCGGTTTTAGTACTCTAAAAATATTCGAATTTTCATTAAAAAAAAACTTTTCTACGATAGGCGAGAAATCTATTTTGTTCGATTCTCTATTGAATGTCATATAAGTATCAGGGCCGAAAAAAAGAATCTTTATAAAAAATGACATAATTTTAAAAAAATCCAAGATAGGTCAGAAACACGTTTCATTCGATTCTTTATTGAATAGCCTATACGTGCCGGGGCCGAAAAAAAGTGCCTTTAAAAAAAATCACGACACTTAGGAAAAAATCGAGGATCTTTAGACTGAAATTTTTCAAAAAAAAAAAAACTCCCTCGATAGGTCAGAAACACGTTTTATTCGATAACCTATCGAATAATCTATACGTGTCGGGGCCGAAAAAAGTGACTGTAAAAAATCACGACACTTAGAAAAAAATCGAGGATCTTTGGACTCTGAAATTTTTCGAAAAAAAAAAACTCCCACGATAGATCACAAACACGTTTCATTCGATTCTCTATCGAATAGTCTATACGTGCCGGTGCCGAAAAAAGTGCTTTTGTAAAAAATCACGACACTTAGAAAAAAATCGAGGATCTTTGGACTCAGAAATTTTTCGAAAAAAAAAAATTCCCACGATAGTTCAGAAATATGTTTCACTCGATTCTCTATTGAAGTCTATACGTATCGGGGCCGAAAAAAAGTGCATTGAAAAAAAAAATTATTCGCATCTTAGCATATTAATCATAAATAAAAAATAATAATTAATAATAATAATTAATTAATAATACCTTATTTCTTTAATAAATATTAATTTTAATTCATTTTGGTTAAATTATAAAAAAAAAAATAAAGGTTAGAAGGGGGATCGAATTTACGACCATCGGCATTTCAATCTAGCACTCACCAAATCTGCTACAAGCCACTTATGTAATATATAGTGAAAAATGGTACACGCTCATCAGAGCCGCTTGATATATACAAATTTTACAGTAAACAACTGTGGTTAAACTATTTTTTTTACATGTAACAATAATTTCATCATTTATTCGGGAACACAAAAATCACAACAACCAAAAATCGATGACCTTGGGGTTCTGAAATTATTCTAATAAAATATTGCAAAATTACCTTCCACGATGGGACAGAAACACGTTTCATTCGATTCTCTATCGAATAGTCTATATGTGTCGGGACCGAAAGAAAGTGCCTTTGTAAAAAATCACGACACTTAGAAAAAAATCGAGGATCTTTGGACTGAAATTTTTCGAAAAAAAAACTCCTCCCACGATAGGTCAGAAACACGTTTCATTCGATTCTCTATGGAATAGTCTATGCGTGTCGCGACTGACAAAAAAGGGCCTTTGTAAAAATCACGACACTTTGAAAAAAATCGGGGACCTTTGGGCTCTGAAATTTGTTGAAAAAAGAAAAAAAAAATCTCCCACGATAATTTAGAAACACATTTCATTTGATTCTCTATCGAATAGCCTATACGTGCCGGGGCCAAAAAAAGTGACTAAAAAAAATCACGACAGAAAAAAACGAGGACCTTTTGGACTTTGAAATTTTTCGAAGTATCCTCAATATCATTCTACCGACGGTCCTGCCTGTCCGCTTTTACCGACAAACAGGGCTAGCGAACCTGTCGTGAAAAGCTGGAACCCGCAACCCACGGCGTGGAGTGCCAATATAGCCACCAGCACGCGTCAGACGCCTCGAATCGTATATCCCGGATTTCTCATTCAGTATTTATTGGAATTGTGCAAAAAAAAATTTTGAAAAGTGCTGTGAAGTAGTGCAAATCCGGGTCTGGTCCGTTCCATTGTGTGACATGTGTGTGAAATTCGTGATAAAACAATCCGTGTGAGTGAAGTAAAAACTATCATGGCCCGAGCATAACGCCTCATACTTTCCATAATTTATTGTGGTAGTAAAAAAAATGTGGCATAAAAAATAGGACCACACCCGGAATCGTGTGGTTAAAACAAATTTATTTGCATTTATTTCAATTGCGTAATCCTAATATTCGCGACGAAATCCGGGATCTACGATTTCTAGTTGCTTTTTTTAGCACCTGGCGCTGCATATGCCGTCGCTCGATGACTCTTAATCTCAATTCCATACCAGTTATATACATTCAGGGAATATGATAAATGGATATCAGTATATTTTTGACGATTTAAACCAACTAAATGCTTCTCATGTGTTACAATGTATTGTTTTCCGTGATTGTTCTGATTTTTTTTTCTATTATCTATAAAATAAGAAATACTTGTAGCGAGGCCTATAACAGTTACAAGCACGCTTCGTTTCTCGACGTTGCCTGAATATGGCACAACCATTATTATCGTCAGAGATGTATCCCCTTGCGAAATGGCCGAAGGGCGGTTGAAGAGGGGGAACATTGCACAAACCAGCCCGAGTATCAGCAGTAGTCTCCGATAACACGATAGTAATTACTGGCTGGAAATAATTAGTGGAACATAATTAAAGCCGAGCGAAAGATGAACGATATCGTCTGTCGCTCGTTAGTCGACAGTTTTGCTGTATGTATATTTTACTCTCCGCTTTGTCCTCCCTGTCCCCCTTCCCCGCTGATTCTCTAGTGCTTTTCCCTGCTCGTTGATGTACTAGGGTTTCCTATACGCAATATTCTTGCAAATTAGGTCCGCATGTATAATATGAATCAAGAGACGCGGTAGCGGCTCGACTCCAAGTATTAAAAGAAGAAGCCAGCGAGAGCCCTGCCGCACTCTTATATACGCGAATATGCCGGTTTTATGACGTCATAGCGTTTTTAAATCGCTCTCACGGACGAACCGTTTGAGTAAAAAATCTGAATATTGGTGGTGATTTTTTTTCGATATTTTTCTTTCTATTGGTCTTTGTTGCAAGTAGATCCGTCTAGCCAATCTTGAGATATGATAATTTAGTGCATTAAAATCGGAAGTTTTGGGAACATTTCATTTCTTGGAGATAGAGAGGCGTAAGTGAAACTTGTTTAAATTGGACTTCCGTCCTTTGCGGGATTGGTATACATTTTTCTACTCTGACGTCACGCACTACGCGAATGAGACTATCCCCTCTCTTCACGGGTCACTGAGCGAGTGAGACAGTAAATCGTGCGTCTCTCTCCCTCTACCGCTTTCGTGCCTCGTGCTGTCTCTCTCCCTCTACCGCTTTCGCGCCTCGCGCTGTCTCGCTTCCTCTACCGCTTTCGTGCTTATGTACATTTGTATATTATGAGTTTTTATTATATATTCACCACTATTGTTGAAATGTTGGTAAATATTACGTTTTTCAAAAAGAAGTGAAATCCGTGGAAAAATACTTTTGAAAAGTAGCACCTTCAGTTATTATCAACCAATATCCTTGTTAATGAATTCAAAAAAAAGAAAAAATATCAACATCACAATTTTTTAATGTAGTCAAGAAACGTTGGTACAAAAACTTGGCGTGCATGTTTAAGAAGAAAAGGTGAAGAAACTTCGGAACTTTTTTTCTTAACCATGCACGCCAAGTTTATGTACCAACGTTTCTTGGCTACATTAAAAAATTGTGATTTTGATATGTTTTCTTTTTTTTTGAATTCATTAACAAGGACATTGGTTGATAATAACTGAAGGTGCTGCTTTTCATACTTGGCATAATTTTTACTTTTCAAAAGTTATAATATACAACATTCTATCTATATAGTGCAATTTGTTGAACCATGCAACTTACAATCTTTCATGGCTACGACCTAAATTCCTATGACGAAAGAGAGAACGTTACGGACAATCACAGATCATAAATCATCAATGATTAGTTTACGGTGAATGAATCGTGAACAAATATTTTAGAAATTGTTACATAAATTATGACAATCAGTAAGTGTTATTGTTAATAATTGCTAGTGTACAAAAATTGAACGTGGTAGTTCTTTCTTCTTTTGATGATTTGTTTCTAATGTCATGAATTTTTTTTGAACCTTACGTGTACAGGACTTGTGGAAGGTACTCTTCAGGATGCAAATGAAAAACATCTCATCACCATAAAAATAGCAGCCTAAGGGTCTTTTCTTTGATGATCGAACGATACCTCTGCAACAATCTCTTATTCGATCTCGCATTGGACTCAACATGTCCCAGACCAAAAGCCTCGTTTCAATGATGAGGAGGATGAGTGTGAGAAATCTCATGGAAGCTCCAAGAAAAAGCTGTCACGCTTCTTATCTCTGTAATCCCTTGCCCCTCGTCCTTGCATTTTCGTCTATGTGCTTCTCTCTATTTTTCTGTTTCCTCCTCTTTTTCTGTACTTATTCTCTTTTCCAAAACTAAAAAGCGTTTATTTTTCTTGCACATCGGTCAGATGATCCTGTATGAGCTCTGCACTCTTACCGCACACTCATACGCGGTCACGTAAACATATTTATATGAACGAGAACTTCAGTATTTGCGGACAAAACCATGAGCTCAGTTCGCCATAAGCTTTATCGTTCTCATGTTCTCGTGAGAATAACCAGAATGAAAAAAACTCGTTTTGACGGAAAAAAAGATTCTGCGATGCATCAATCCATATAAAGAGAAAAAGAGGGAGACAGGTGGTAATGCTAGGATGGATTTTCTTCATCAGATGCATAAAAAGACAAAGAAGCGATGTCGGGTGATAAAATCTGTGGTGAAGCCAAATCCCAATGGTGTAGCACGAACCGGGGCAGTGAGGAAGGGGGCAGAGAGCAACTGGTCTGCTGTTGAACAGACCTGGTTGGTTGATGACGAGACTTATACTAGCTCATGGGGAAAGGAGAAAAGAGACCGTTCGCGAGGGGGATTGTCGTATTTTTAGGGTTACGCGGGCGCGCCGGTTCGATCGGAGACAATCCATCGACGATGAGGCGAACACGGGACAGGCGTGGTCCACGTACTTGTTCCTGGAAAACCGCGGTGGTTTCTCGTGTGCCGAACATAAAACAAAAGCAAAGTTTTCAGGAGGGAGAAAAAAAAAGATATCTGGGGGTGGATTCGTAAAAAAAGAAAAAAAATTGAAAGGGACGAGGAATGCAGGGTAGATCACGGACTCCAGCTCATTCGGTAAATGGAAAGAAACTAAAGAAAAAAAGGGGGTGCGTGAAAAGTCACGCGGTAGAAGTGAAACTTCTATGCAATGTTTAAAAAAATATGCTTAAGAGGGTATAAAAGTAAGAATTATTGCTACGATTCAAAAATAAAGACCATTTTGTGTGTAATGAAAATGATATTTTGTTTTATTCTCCTTCTATGTTTTCGTGTTCTAAAAAGACACCATAAGTTTGTGATATGAAAACTCTTGAATTGCTGGAGGTATAGTAAACTCTCCCTAACTCAACGCTCTGTAGTAGGCCATTTCCCCTCAATTCTCTCTGTTAGCAACACAATGAGCGGAGAAGCGTTACCTCCACTTTCTTTTATTTATCGAAATGCGCGCTCAACCTAACCTAAATCCTAACCTAAATGTCGCTTAACGGGTTATGTCTAGTTGTGCTCGGGAAAATTAAGGGATTTTCATGATTTTTTTTACCACGATAACATCATTTTATTAAAATTCACTATACAATATCAATTACTAAATATTTTGAGGTCTTTTGTATATAATTTTTTTTATGAAAAAAAATTCGCTACTGGGAGAAATATGGCCGTTGTTATAAAACACCTTTTTTTGAACATCATTTGTGGTGAGCTTGATATCTCTGGAACGACTCATTTGAAATCAAAAACCAAAAAGATATCATTAGTATAATATTGTACACTCTTCGTGAACGAAGGGCTTAGCGAAATTTCGATTTTTTTAAAAATGTCGATTTTTTCGAAAAGTTCGATTTTTGAGGTTCCCAAAATTAGGTTTTTTGACTCAAAAAAATATAAATTTTGGTCCACATGAAAAATCTTTCGTTCACGAATAAGCCATTATAATTAGAAACAAGCTCATGAAAGATTCAAATAGATCGGTTAAATTGCTTTCGAGAAATCGTGCTCACCGCAACAGCACTTTTTATAAAATATGATTCCGAGATAATCGCGTTTAAATTTACTCATCATCGGTAATGAAAAATTACAATCATCCTTTGAAATACCACTGATCCTTTGAAATACCACTGATGAAATATTGTTATCTGCTGCGGTAAAATTACTATATGCACTTGAAAATCGAAAGTTGGATCGCCATCGGACAAGAGTCAATCCAAGACAAGGATTGTTCATATCAATTTTTGCCTAAAAACGGTATTTCTGCTAAAAATCGTATGGTCATAATCGAAAAATCATGCACATCTCGGTGGAGAATCGCTATTTTGCTGATGTGTATATACTCATGCTTTTTTACAATAAAAAAAACCAAAGTTTCTAGGAAAAAACTGCCATTCCGCCAGGGGGCAAAGATCGTTCCTTCGTATAAACAATAATAATTGTTTATTGATTTTTACCGCTTTTTCAAGCGAGAACCTAGCGGTTTTTACCGCTGGAGAGTTCTATGCACATCGAAGTTGCGCCAATAAAAATCGTGGGATACATACAAACGAACCTTTCGTTTAAATAATAATAATAATTAATTATTAATTATGCATATATGCTCATACCGCTTGTATAGCGGAACCCCGTCAATTATTGCTAGGGCGTTCAATTTTTATTGAATTATTCTATGATAGAAATCGTCGAAAAGATGGATAAAATTATGTCAATTCACATACAAACGTATTGATGTATTTTGTATTTTGTGTATTTTGTATGCGTGTGTATATACAAG
>OZ022417.1:24212130-24344947 GCA_963989365.1 Rhimphoctona megacephalus
AGCTTTCGACAAGTGTGTTTTTTTTTCAAATTTATGAATATTTTATTTGTACATATGATTATTGTGAACATTTTCGTCTACGCCTGAGACTGATTATACTTTTTCAACAGGTCATTGCATTTTTTCGTTTTTTTTTTTTTTCAATTCCGTTCAATAATTTGAATGAACCATTGAAATTATTTGAAATACTACTCAAATTACTAATCAATTTTCCCATTCGGCTTTTATTACTTTTCAAAGATCGACTTTTTTTGGAGATATTTCATTTCAACCAAAGAAATCACAAAAGATGAGGATGATGATTTAAGGATTTTCAAATACATTTTATAGTGGCCGAACGATCATTTTGAATTCGAATTGGAATAGGCCTGAAAACATAAATGGCGTACAGATTTATTTCCTATTTTGTACAACGGAGAAAAAAAAATTGTGAAAGTCGGCGAACATTAAATTGAATACGGATAACTGAAAATGTTTGGATATTAATCAAGTTTTTCTCATGTCAAAAGTATATTCGTCAGAATGACACAAATATACTGTACGAATGACAAAAATTCTTTTCATATACAAAAATATTTAGTTGCCGGTGTTTAACTAAACGTCTGGGAATTTTAGCACATTTTTTTTCTCAGGGAATAGAATTTGAAACATGAATCCGTGCAATAATAAATTCTGTGACGTTCGATACGACTGTTTGACTTATTGTTGCGATATTATGTATTTTTTATAGATGTAACGTGGACCCGAATATTCGTATTCTTGAACTTTTACATGTAATCAATATGTGCAAAAATACTTATTTCACATAAAATTAACAAAGCTGCATCGATATAAAAACAATCAATGTGAAAATAAAAAAAATCTGAGGAGTATGAACATCCAGATTAAGTGTAGTTTTATTTATCGATAAATTATGTAATAAACCCCATAGCGTAAACAACTTTCGTTGAACCTTTAAACGTACGCGCCAAATTCTCTGTGAGTGGTATACTTAACATCGATTGAAATCCATTTCGTGCCCGCGCGGTTTATTGTTAAACGTTCATCAATTATCCGGTATTTTTTAATAGATCAGGATGTATATCAAGAATAGTTAACCTCATTGGTCAATTCATAAATATATATATATAAATAGCAGCACACTGTGAAATATATTGATTCTTCGCTGCGTAGAAGTGCGATTAATCTACTGAATAAAATATGGAGTCCGGCATTTTTTTTAGTGACACTTTATTGCAGATGTTAAGAGTACCTGGACGAAGGGCGAATACCGTACGGTATTTATATGCCGGTCACTTGTACCATTTGGATAAGGCTAATTCGACCTATCGATGTACGCTTAGAAGGACGAAGCACAACTGCCTAGCTAGCGCCATTGTCCAAGAAGATGGAACGGTTCTGGAAAAAAATGTTCACAGCCACACCGCTGATGTTTTCGAAGAGGAAAGGATCGCGATGATATCAGAAATGCGACGAATGGAGCGAGAACCGGACTTGCCGTTGAAGCTGATTTTCGATACCGTCTGCCTGGATCCGAGGTGCCAGACAAATAAATTTTTAAGCATAATAGATTTTATATAACGAAAATACAAGGAAAAAAAAAATTACGCATTCATTATGACAAATTGATTTGGGTTATAGATTTTCGAGAGCTGCTTTAGAAATAACTTACGAGTCTGTGCGTACGACGCTCAACCGGGAAAGAACGGTCGGTTGGCCGGCGGTCCCGCAGACTCTCGTTGCTTTTGGGACTGCTCTCGAGGGTTACAATTCGCTGAGGGATTTCTTTCGTGGCTCGATAATAACATCCCGCGGGAAAGCTGCGCTTTTTTTCGCGTCGGATCTCATGCTCGCCGAACTCGATAAAGCCCGAGAGATACATATGGATGGCACGTTTAAGGCATCTTCTCACTTTAAGCGCCTCAAAAATAGGCTGTTTTTGCGATTTTTTTTCGAGGATTTTTGCTTAAAATTATGGGATAAAACGGATCCTATGTAATAAACACATCTTTCAAGTACATGAAAAAATTTTTATTTTATTTTTTTAAACAATTATTATAATACATCAGTAGCATTGAAAAACCCGTGTAAAAATGTTATGGTCGTGGCTTGTTGATGGTATCTCCGAGACGGGTCGTCTGAAACAAAAAAATAAAACTGTTTTAGATTCAGTATGTCAGTGGCTATAGCGCATATCATCAGATTTTTGATATTCGCGAAAATAACAAAATGGCGCACGTTTTTCGAAAAAGTAAAAAAAAACCACGATTTTTTTGCAGTTTTTTGTAAAAAAAAAATTCTTAAAATCAAAATTTAAAAAATCTGATGATATGCGCTATAGCCATAACTATGAAGCATATGTCATTCAAATTTCATGACAATCGGCCGGATAGTTTCCGAAATTTCATCAACAAAGCACCGAAAAACCTTGTTTTGAGATAACTGCGTTTAAAGTTTTGGTTGCAGAAAAATCATGAAAAAACCTTACCTCGGGTTAATCAGCGATGCCTGCTCCATACAATGGACCTTCCGATTCTTCGTAGAAGGTGTGTTCGTCCAAAGTAGCTTCCCTTCGTCTCGACCTAGTCTCTTTTGAAGCGTTAGAGCTGCGGCGGTTCCCTACGCGTACGCGATCACTGTCGCGTTTCTCGGCGTATTGAACGGCGATAGGGCCTAGTTTGACACCCATCACCTCCAAAATTTTTAAAACAGGTTGTAGCCCTTCGTTATAAATGCATGCCGCTGTTTGGCAAGCAATTTCCACGGTTTTTCTTCCCGTAAAAACGTGTTTCGGCGCCATTGCCCAGACACAGCTGTTGAAACACTCGTTGTTATTTTGGGTATTTCCTCCGAGGCATCGTTCCAGTAACTCGTCCTTCGTCAGTTCTTCATAGATCGGTTTCAAAACCTCTTGAACATCATCAGCTAGAGCAGGAGGATGTTTAAAAGTTTCTATCTGATTGTTTTTCACTGCTTTCTTGTACTTGCACCATGAGTCTGAACAATACGTATGCTGTGGGTTGCTGTCGGTTGAAATTTTATGATAGTATCCTGTCCAGATCTCCCTGCGCATATCTTCGACAGAATTCAGGTTTCTTCGAATTGCCAATGAGTAATTTGTTGATAATTCTTTCATCAATTTTATTGTTAAATCTTGGGTTTTTACGACAGGAACTTTTTTTATAACAACTTTTTTTTTTTTTACTACAACTTTCTTGGCTGCTTTTTTCTTTGGTGAAGGTTTTTCAGCGTCTTTCTTTGCAGCTTTTCTCTTTTGTGTAAGAATTTTCTTAGCGTCCTTAGCACGCTTGAAAATTCTTTTCGCAACGTGTAATACGCACTCCAACTTGTATCGTCCGATTTTTTTAATTTTGCTGCACTCGCACTAGCATAACTCGTATCTGCTTCAGACTGGTGTGGAAGCACTCCACGAAATTTTCTTTTTTTAGATTTCGAACTTGGACGTCGCCACGTGGCACTTTGTTGCGAAGTCTTTTTATCCATTATAACAATCCTGAGCGCAGAGATGTTGCCGTTACGAAGTTTCAAATTAGACTGATGAAATAACAGTTTAGCATCGTTGCCGAGTGATTTTCTTTTGAAAAATGCACGTGTTAAGGTCTTATTACATGAGTATAGACCCGAAAACAGAATATACCTAAGCAAGGGGTACTACATTAACAAAAGAACATGGCTATTCAATTGTATAGAGTCAGATATACAGGGACCGTCCGAGCGGCGTGAAAGGGATCGCCGGGTACTCTCAGGTAGTCACCTAACGGTCGCCAAAAAATGTAGTTAGACTCGTCCGATCTTTATGAAATTTCGAGATGACATTTTTGAAGATATGTACTTTCAAAATTTAAAAAAAAAAAAAAATCGATTTTTTTAAATTTCCAAAGTGAGAAGACGCCTTAAGGTAAAATAAAAACCACAGAATGTTCCATTCTATTTTCGAATTGTCTCTTTACAAGTATACACATCGAGGAGATGTATACATTTTCGCAGGTGGTACCAAGTCGTCCAGCGATAGCGCAATTGCTCACCATTCACTTCCGGTTTGCTGACGATGTAAGTTCAGCTGTATCCCAATAATATCAGTCGTAGAGTCTAATTGAAAGGTATTTTACAGAATTTCGCAGCCGTCAACATTTTGTGCGAGGAGCGTACAATAGAAATGTACGAAAAAATATGGGTTGTTTGAACTTGCACCAAACATGCAAGTTAATCTGGAAACGGTCGTATCGGACTTCGAACAAGCCATCCTTACATCGGTCCAAAGATGTTTGCCGACAACGCGCGTTCGCGGCTGTTGGTTTCATTTCACTCAAGTAATAACTTTTTATCCAAGTAATAAACTATAATTAAGTCAGTGATAGTCATGCATGTGGTATTTCTATATTGAAAGTTATACTCCAGCTGAAGTGCGAATAATATTTTATCAAATGAGCTCGTTACGCCAATTATTTTTTAATGTTAAAACTTCAGTGTTTCACGAATCGCAAAAAGTTTGATAAAATCCTGCTGAATCACATATGTTATGAACATTGCTAAGACAAATGGATGTGTTCAAATAATACAGAGTACATTGTTTAAAAAAAAAGTTTTCCCCGAATGACGGAATAATTTTCTTTGACGTCTGTAAAATTAACTATTTATAATGATGACTGCTGGAAAAAAAATACGTGCTTGTTATTAATTGTTCAAGGATTTTCCGAGAGTTAAAAAAAAAAGAAAAAAAATAGTATGACATTGAAAATGTTGCTCGACACATTTTTAAAGAAAAAAAAAAAAAGAAATAATCTATGAATCGGTTTATTACTTTCATCTTTGTGCATTAGTGTACGGATATGTAGCTGTTGACAACTTTTTTAGGTTAATTATCAACAAATGTGAGTGATTAAACGTTTCTGCTTGATTTTTTTCATTTGAAGAGTGTCGGAATTTTAGTACCATAAGATTTCTAAAAAAGAAAACAGAAATTCATCATCGGTCAATATTTTTAATAAGAGAGGAGATCCTTCTCTTCTCTTTTATTTCTTTCTCTTCTCTCTTTTTCGTTTCTTACTCTTCGCTTCTCCGTTGGCACGCATCTCTAACTCTAATCGAAGTTTCATTTGTAGCAAAAGGATAATATGAGCTAAATTATGATCGATTTGACACCATGGCCGAAGAAATATACCGCTGTTTCTTAATCATGAATGTATATTGTAAGAGCTTTCCTCCCTGACACAGGCTGTTTTTCGCAAGTGGTGAAAACTACGGCCAACAAGCGCAGTCCCGGAAGATGTATTGTGGATGGCAATGGCGCTTCCGTTAGTCCCAGCCGAAAGGCTGAACGAAGCAATAGCCGTGATAAGGGATGCTTCAGATCTCATTGCGAACGAATACCCCTTCGTCGACCGGTTCATACGGTATTTGCAACAGCAATGGGTACCGCGTGCAGCTATCCTTACGGTTTCCGACAGCCCCATAAGAACAAACAACGTCGCGGAAAATTTCAACCGCCACCTTACCGCTCGATTGGGGGGTGCTCACGGTCACGCGTGGAAGTTTTGCGGTAAAAAATCCTCACGATCTTAGCGTTTTGTGCATACTCGGGTATATACTCTTTAAAAAATACAATGGTTTTAAAATCCAGATAAACTTAAGAAATTGATGCAGACCGAAGATGTTAACTACAATCGGATAGCCAGAGGTTTGAATCCAAGACGGCGCGAGCGTGACGCACAGTTGAACGAGGACGCGCGCATTCTCGCTGCTCAGGAAAGACTTGCGTCTGGAAGGTTGCCATAGATGATTTTGAATATTTTCTCCTTATAATCCTCGAAGAATAGAATTTTTATACCTTTGGTCACGTTCTATCAATAAGTATAATTTCAGATACACCATGAAGGATTTCATGCAAACAGCCGTTGAACACCGTCAGCGTACTATTATTCGTAACTACGACGTAATTCTACAACGTAAGCGATTGAATTTGAGTAACATGCGTTTGTGTGTGTGTGTGTGTGTGTGTGTGCACACAAAGGCAGCTCTTTTAATCTGTATTTTATTTATTACAGAGCACGGTGACCCGGAAGAATTGGCACCTGCACAAGAAAACATTGGTACGAAATAACAAGTTGTTAGTTAGTAACAACGATGAACAATATGGTACGCGAAAGTTTAATATTGTTGTATGTAAATTCTGTAGCTCAAGCTGATATCCGATTGCCGCCGGTCATCCCTCAACAACAAATGAACAACGGTGCGATCCAAGGGGTCCTCGGAGACCTCGGTCCTGGGTACGAGGAACCACCCGTATATCCGCAAATCGGGCTGAATGAAGATAACATTGGTACGTATTGCCAAGGTGTCGGTTAGTAACAATGCTGAACGAAATAGTATGCGAATTTCTTGTATTGTTATATGTAAATTCAGCAGTTCGAGCTGATATCCGATTGCCACCGGTCATCCCTCAACAACCAATGAACAGCGGTGCGATCCAAGCGGTCTTCGGAGAGCTGGGTCCTCAGTACGAGGAACCACCCGTTTACCAGGAAATTGGGTTCAATGATGAGCCTGTTGGTACGTACCAACAAGTTACCCGTTTGTAATAACGCTGAACAATGTGGTATGCGAATGTTTTATAATGTTGTGTGTAAATTCAGCAGCTCAAGCTCAAGCAACTGAAGGAGAAATCGGGATAAATCGAAGACCACGCGATGAACCGCCCGTTCATGGAGAAATTCGGCATACCGAACGTGATGATGTGGGAAATCCAATGTATTCCGTTCAATCTTGCCGTGGGTGTATGTCGGCTCGACCGGTGATGGCGTTCGTGCCGTGTGGTCATTTCGCATTTTGCGAAGGATGTCTCGAGCAGATGAACGCGGTTCAAGCGCGAAATGAAGAAATTTTTTTCAATAACTTCATCATCGATGTCGAAGAATATGCGCGACCAACGGCGGCGACCTGTCCTCTTTGCCGTTGTCCCTACACAGCGACCTTCAAGATATGGTATCCATAGGAAAATGATACTATACCCTGAAGATGTTTCATAGACAATTCTTCCATGCAAAGTTCCAAATTTATATTTTATTGCATACTTCTTTTAACGCACCGCTTTCTCTCTTCTTATAAGCTTCTTTTAAATGCACCGCGATGCAAACGTGGTTTGAAATTTTATTCAATTTATTTCATAAAAAATATTATCAATTTGTTGATCAACGGGACGAGCTTCAAAAACCTGTATTGATATTTTTCTACGTATAATGCGTAGAAAGTACGTTGATAACTAAATATTACGAAACAAAGTCAACGCAAAAGTGGCTGTGAACAAAAAAATATTAGTAGCACATAATGATGTTCGAGAAACAGTATAAGATAGAACATTTGTTGTTCAACGGATCGAGCTTTAAAAGACTGTATAGATGTTCATCGAGATATATATATATATATACTACATATTTTTTGATAATTAATATTATAAACTATCGATACTGAAAAGGCTTTAAGCACCCAAAAAGAACGTTATTTATTTTGTAAAAACATTGTTAGTACTTAATAATGTTCGAGACATCGTGTAAGGGATAACGTTTGTTGTTCAATAGACCGAACTTTAAAAGACTGTTGAGACGTTGAACTATATATATGTATAACATATTTGTTGATAATAAATATTATATTAGTTGATAATTTATATTATAAATCATCGAAGCTAAAAAGGCTTTAAACACGTTAAAAAAAATTTATAAAAACATTATTAGAACTTAATAATGTTTGAGGAAGCGTGTAAGGTATAACGTTTGTTGTTCAATAGACCGAACTTTAAAAGACTGTTGAGACGTTGAACTATATATATGTATAACATATTTGTTGATAATAAATATTATATTCGTTGATAATTTATATTATAAATCATCGAAGCTAAAAAGGCTTTAAACACGTTAAAAAAAATTTATAAAAACATTATTAGAACTTAATAATGTTTGAGGAAGCGTGTAAGGTATAACACTCATTGATCGATGGAAAGAAATTCAAATAATACATCAATAATGTTGTTCGAAAAAAATCGATGCTGAAATGACTGTGAATATGTGATTGGAATTTTATTTATTTTTTAAAACACATTTATTTTAAGTCTGAAACGGCTGTGAACATTTTCAAAAGAGTTGAATATTAAATCACGAGTAAGACCAGAAATTCCGTATCAATATATTTATTTATGAATCCTTTTTCCTTGAGTGTTCAGTTGACGAATACGAGCCAAAGTATTTCATTGTTTAGTATAGATAATTTTTTTCAAAGTTTCTGCCAATAAAGATGCTTGTACATTGGTTGTCTGCAACGAAGACTTGACTCTTGCGCAACCATTTTGGTTCAATAAATTCATTGTCATTGCAGACTACCAACCTCTAATGTGAAAAAGTGGTCTGTCCGCTATTTCGAAGTAATTTTCCAGCCTTCGACACGGTTTATACGGTGGCACGTAATATTTTGAAATGAATTATGATAACAACCGATTAACGAAGAGTAATTTTTAATTATTGATAGGCTGTTGAAAAAAACCAGAGGGTCGTGCAATTTTCAACATTTTTAACGATTAGTTCGAGTTGAAAAAATACGCACAAACTTTGATGGGTCTCGGTGTTTTTTTCCAGAGCGTCTCCATATTTTATGGTGATATAATGTTATAATATCGTGAACGATATTTCTTTCATTAATAAAAAAAAAGAAACGTTCCTACGTGAACTATTTCTTTTGCATTAAAAATTTCAAAAACTTTTAGCCACTAAAATTTTATCAGATTTGTTTTTGAAATTTTCTTCTCACCTATTTTCGATGGACCCCCAAGTATACCAATGAGTCGAAATCAGTGAGTCGTAAACCATCAGGTTTCTGATAAAATTTTAAGAAAGAAAAATATTATATTTTTAATTTTTAATTGATTGAAATTTTTTCAGAACTTTTTTCATATTTTTTCATTTCAATATTTTTGCTTCTGACTTTGATAAATCAAACCGTGTATTTCGAAAACTATGGAGATGAGTTGAAATATCCAAGGGTTAAATTTTTATTTTTCAATTTCGAATTTTTGTTAAAAAATTTCGGCATTCAATTTTGGTTACATCCGAGAAAAATTCTTGTTTAATTTTCTCCATGTGAAAAATTTTTAGAAAAAAATGTTTTTTCTAATCGTTTTATGAAATGAATTTGTTGTAAATTATTATTCGGAACATTATGGGTTCAAAAGTTTTCTAAAAAATTCCTTAAAAAAGAAATACAAAAAATTAAAATTTTGCACACACTAATGCACAAAGATTTCAGAATAAGTCGACAGCCGAAAGATATGAAATTGAAATAAAAAATATATCCGGCGTCCTTTTTAGGAACGTAACCTCATTTCTAATGTCAATAAACAACTTTCCAACTATTCTTTTAACAATTTTCCTCTTACACCATCGCTCCATGACTTTCCAATTCTTCTTACTAAGAGAACCATGCTTAGCCTATCAATATTCTTGAACGCTTTCAAACGGGGAAATTTTTTGTTTCCTTGTGTCCCGTGTCCTCGTGTCGATGGTGCGTTACCTGATGAGTTTGTAAGACTCATCACCTTTTCATCAAATAAAAAGGACTTCACGCGTATACGGGAACCCGCGCGCCAACTTAATATTGCGCGGTGCTTTAATAAGAAAAAATATTAACACTTTATTTCAAATCTGTTATGATGTTTGTTACAAGCGGAGATCGTGTTTTATAAAGACAGTGTATGTGAAGTTAACAGTTCTGTAGTTGTCGCTAGACTGTCTTCTGTGATTGACGATTTCAAGTTCCTTCGAAAAGAAGGCGTTGAAACATTTACTTCGTTATTCGAAGAGAAAAGAGATGATTGGTTAAAAAGATGGGAAAATCTCAAAGAGGAGGTCCAGCAGTCGCCAATCACAGAAGAGTTGCAATTTTAAATTGTCAGATGAAAAAACTGACCAGAAATACAAAAATGAAAATATGTTCACGCTTAAACGCGGGCGTACTCTATAATAAAATTATATTATTGGCAGCTGGCAAACATACTTGGAAAATTTCCTTACTCGAGGGAAACTCCGAGATTAAGGAACTAAAATTCGAACGTGTCTGTCACCACGGTCACAAGGATTAAAAAATACAAAAAATTGTCCATTCGACACGGTAGCGCATTACAGAAATGAAACATAAGTTCACCGTATGGACGAAGAAACAAAAAAGCAGTAGTTTAGACGGAGTACTTGCCAGCTTGTTAGATGAAGGATTTATAGCCGTCGTTTATGGCGGTCAGGTACGAAGGAATTCGTCGCGTCTGACTGTCCATCGAGTGAAATGCAAATACAATCCAATAATAAAGAGAAATGGTGAGACATTAAAATAAACTACAATTTACCATGCTAGATGCTGCTTGGTACGCAACACCTTGAGAATCGCCGAAAATATAAAATTTTAGGAGACGAAATATATATTGTCATTATATTTTCGTGGCATTGATCAACTATAAATTCAAAACAAAATCCGGCTCGTGATCAGATTTTCATTCGAAATTAGTCGATAAACTAGAAAACTGACCGAGCGGATAGTCGGTACGGACGAATAAATTTACTTGCTGGTAAGTTTTGTCGGGTACGGGTGATTCTATTTGAAAAGTACAGCTGGTAGGAAATGCGGGCATTTGAGAGTCGGGGAAATGTCGAACTGCTACGATGGGCACTAGCCCCACGGGCCGTATGCACGGTTGCGCGTTGGCACGATGTCGAATTGCTACAGTTGGAGAGTTGGAACAAAGGCATGTCGGGCCGGCCGGTGGGCATGGTGGGGATTGCTGAGCCTGTCGGTGCTAAAAGTGGGGATACACGAACGTCGGGGAAATGTCGAACTGCTACGATGGGCACTATCCCCACGGGCCGTATGCACGGTTGCGCGTTGGCACGATGTCGAATTGCTACAGTTGGAGAGTTGCAACAAAGGCATATCGGGCAGGCCGGTTGGCATGGTGGGGATTGCTGAGCTGGACGGTGCGAAAAGTGGGGATACACGAACGTCGGAGAAATGTCGAACTGCTACGTTGGGTACTGGCCCTACGGGCTATTTGCACGGTTGCCGGTTTGGCACGATGTCGAATTGCTACAGTTGGAGAATTGCTCAATGGAGAGCTGAACAGGGCAAGTGACACGATGGGGAATTGCCCAATGTCGAACCGACACCCTGCCTGAGGGGTACGTAAGTCCAAATTAAATAACACCCTAATTAAGGGCTTTCCTAATAACTATCTCTGTGGGGTTAGGATTTCCACCGTTTTCCCGACCATTGTGCAAATGTGAAACAGTAGTGCAAGAGGAAAAAACAGCGATGGCCTTAATCTTTGAGCATCACAGGAATATGAAAAAGCGATTACTAGTATCGGCTCTCCATCTGCACTCTGCTAGCAACATCCCTCCGCAGTCTCCTCAATTACTGGATCAATCATTCCTCTATATCGCTAATCCAATATTTACTCTTATTATTTAATAATACTGAATAAGAGTTTTCTCAATAATTCTTTTAAGGATGTTGCTTAAAAATTTCGAGGTAAATAGATCTTCATGAAAATTTTACTATTTGTTAAAGTATATTTCCCGAATATACTGGCGAAAGGAAAACGCAAGTTACCGCATTCATTTTAGAGAAATTAATTGTTGAAGTTCAAGAAAAATGTTACTCCATTGCATTAGTTGTATGAGGTAAAGCCACTACCCACGTACTTCTTTGCGAATATCATCCGTAAAAATAAAGAAAAATACTCAAAAAACAAGTACCGTATCGAGTAATGCATATAGATCAATGTTACCGAAAAAAACAGATAGGTAACCGAATTAACGGACAACACCACTGTGACCCCCTATTTTTTTCACATTTTTGAAGAATTTTTTTTTGTGGGAAAAAAAGAGATATTCGAAATTTTTTTTTGGGTTTTGTTCCTTGTTTATTAAGGGGTTATATACAGTTGGAAGGCCAAAAAAACTCGTTTTTTTACGAATTTTTTCCGGATAGGGATTTCATTTGACGAGGAAAAGCATAAGGAAGTAAATAGAGTGTCATCTTTTAACTCTTTATCGCAATTTTTCATTTAACAAAATATTGCTTCATATAGCTCCTGTGATTGATCTCCTGTAGGTCCTCTAAAAAAAGGCGTCTTGCGGTGAGCATGAAATCTCCCGTTTGGATCAGCTGAAATAAAAAAACCAAAGAGATTTGTTTAGTGGACAGATAAATGCTGGGATTGGACGAAGGAATAGTTGGAATTTCCAATTTTGATGAAATGACGGCTCCTCAAAGACGAAATTTCAATTTTTAACCGAATTTTGGTCGTTCAATGGTTCAAAAAAAATAGAAATAATTTTCGGAAATCTTACTCCTTCGTCCAATCCCAGTAGAATATATCTGAGAAAGTTGTGTTAAAATTGCAGACCGATCGGTTGAGCCATCTTTGAGAAATCGTGCTCACCGACTTCGAAAACATCGTTTCGAGATAAACGCGTTCAAAGTTTCATAAGTGGTGAACACATGGATAAAAATTTTTTTTTACAACTTACAAGGAGTCATCTATTCCACGGCCATAAAAAGTTCCCTCTGCATCATCAGCAGCTTCCAAATTGTCGAATTGCAGTCGTCGGCGAACCATTCTTCCTTCGCGCGTGCGCTCATGCGCTCTTAAAATAGAGATCGCGACGCGCTCTGCATCCTGTTTTTCGGCATAGGCATGGGCATTGGACCCAATCGATAGACCCAGTGCACTCATATAATATAATAGTGATGCCGTACCTTCATTAAAGGTGCCGGCTGCCATGTGAGCTGCTATTTCCACTATTTTTAAACCACTAGAAATTATTTTCGGTGTGATTTTCCAAATCAACTGATTATAGCTTTCGTTGTTATTTTGTGTGAAACCACCAACACATCTTTCAAGCAACTTTTCATTGCTCAGATCCGTGTAGATCGGAAACAGAGCGTCAGCAACATCTTATGGAAATGGAGAATAATCGTGTTTATAATCCAATAATTTATTCGAAGCTCGCGCTCGCTGCCAACAACACCATGACTCAGTTCCGACCGGGCATCTTTCGTGTTGAGGATTTTCATCTGTTGAACAATAATGGTAATATGTTGCCCATATTGCATTATACATATTATCAACGGAATCACAGTGCCTCCTGATTGCCAAGCCATAATAAACAGTCAATTTATCGATCAGTTTGGCTGTGAGCTTTCCTTTTCCACCAATTATTTTTTTTGCATTTTTTTCCCACTTTTATTTACAGTCATCTCGGTATTTTTTTTGACACAGTCTCGGAGTCGTGAACCCATTCTTTTTTGAACGTGTCCAATACATTCTTTTTTTACCACTTCGTTGTTTCCGTAAGGCACAGCTTTCAAAATCCCCGAGTAGGTTTTCGAGTCACCGTCGCCGATGTAATTTTTGTATTGGACGTTAAATTTTTCCATTGAACGCTTGAACATTTCTACGACCGCATCGACTTCCATTTTTCCTGAGGAACCGTTATGATTCGCAGCACAAACATCTTTGTGATCGTCATACCATTCGTTGTACTCTTCAGTGTCGATTTTTTTTTTCCAAACCTCGCATTGTTTGCAGTACGAACTTTTCACGACGATATCGATAATTTTCCCCGTATAATAACCGATCAGTGATGGTACTCCGTATAAAGAAGTAAACCCTCGTTTTTTCCAGGTTCCATCGCCAGATATTGTCAATTCTTCACAGTTTCCATCGCCTCGATTTTGAGCAGACGCTTCTTTTTCTTCAGCACAAGCTTTTTCGAAAAGTTTTTCGGTGGCCATTTGCGTGCATGAATGAATATTTTTGACGATCAAATCGTACGTAGCTTGCATCACAAAAGGTGGCATGTCCATCAATCCACAAAATTTCGCTGCACCTTTCAATCCTATTCCGAGAGTTCTCATCACAAATAAAAATCGTCTGTTTATCGCGTAAGAATGTTTGATGAAAGGACAAGAGTTTATGGCTCGAGGATCGCACTTATCACACAGAATGACGATTTTAAAACCGAGTCCTGGTTGTGCCGCCGTTTGAAATTGCACTTTTCCTTTGCAAGTTTTACACTGGACGTATTCACTTATCGCTGCGAAGACCGTTATAAAATTGAAAATGCGATATTCAATGGAGGAATCACGAGGAACTAAGATCTCCTTCTGATTTTTCAATTTTTTCGCGGATGTACTGAAGCTACTTTCATCGGCCTCGACTGTTTTTGGATTGTACGATTGTTTTCGCTTTTTCTCTCTTGAAATTTGCGTCTTGTCGGATAGTCTCCGTTGTCTGGTACACTTGTAAGGCATTTTTATTCGCAAAACTACGAAAACGGAGTAAAATTTGAACGCGCAACTTTACACTGTGGCAGAGCTAGTTCGACTGACAAAATTCCTTTCTTCGGTATAAGAAATGACCACGCTTAGCTCTCGCACATACCATGTATGCAAAAACAATGAAAAGGGTCACTTCAGGCACGCGGGCCACAACAACCGCTGCCGCTCGGGCCGTTCGGAGCGCGCTTACTTTGTAATGCTCCAAGCGTCCTTTCAAGTACGCATGTATCTCTACGAATATTTGCCGTATCGCTTTGAAAATTTCAGAGAATCTATTTGAATATATGTAGACTCCAAAAATGCAACAAAAAAAATCGATTTTTTGAAATTTGAAATTAATCATAAAATAGCATATAACTCCGACATTACTTGCTGGATTAATTTGAAATTTTCAGAGAATGTACTCAAATGTATGTACATTCTGAAAATGCCATAAAAAAAATCGATTTTCTGAAATTTCCAACTGTATATAACCCCTTAATACTTAGCACTAGTACTTTTGGAGTCGAGTTTACTTGGTACTACCAGAACTCTTTGGGTAAAAGAAAAACATGGAAAAAAATCAATTATCGGGATGAACATATATAGTATTTTCCCTCACTCATTCTCTCGCTATCTTATATTCTCTCAAAGTCTGCCGTTCTCGTAAAATCTATCTAAGTTTTTCCTTATGGTCATTTCTTTTTACAAACTTTTTATAGTCTCTTATTTCCTTTTATCCTGTTCTCTCTCATTTACCCTTTTCCTTTTTCAACTTCTCTCGCGTATCTTTGTAAAATACGGACTATGATTATATTAATTTGTTTATTGCAAAAATATATATCGATATGTATCGTGCTAGTAGCTTAATTGATACTATATTTTGGTTCCGTAACCGCTCATCATTTGGCAATAAATGTTAAAAAAATGTCTCAATACTTTTTAATTATTTTGCGAATTGACAATAGTCTCAGATCTATAATTTTTACCTTTGGTAATCGAATATTCTACTCCGATTTCAAATCATATCGCAAAAAAATACAGCAAAATCCCCCAATTATCTATTATTCGAGTAATTTGAATTTTCTTTGAAATTATATCAATGATCAGTATAACTAAAAATATTTTCTTGACCAATGACCGATTTTTTTGGCGAACTGAAAAAACTTTTTTTATTGATTGCTCATTGATAGGCTAATAAACGATGCTTATTAATATTGCAATGCTTATTGGTATTGCAGAGTTGATGCGTCGTTCAGGTTATTAAAATCATTACCCCGATTGATTTATCTTGTTAAAATACTTGATAAATTTCCGCAATATTTTGAAGTAACAGAGCTCCAATAATGTGACGCGAAGTGGCAAGAGGATTAACCTGGACAAGTTAATTGTGACCAGCAACATCCGTTTATTCATGAAGATCGAGTTGTGATGCATCAAGAGCATGTAAGTATTTCAAGGTTTCTCTCTATGATTTCATTTTTTAATGTATTTTTTATCGATTCCAGTTTTTTTCTGTTTTTCATTTTTTTATTTTTAGCATAAGATAACAATTTTTTATTTTTTTTTATTGTTTTACTGATATTTTTAATTTTTTTTTCAGTACCGTTCATGTCACCGAAAAACTCTTTTAATTCCTTTTTTTGGCACTGATTTTTCTAAGGATAGCATTTCCGGCTCGTTTACTCTCGGGAAGTTGTTGGTAATTATTTATACGAGGACGCGCGGTATCGGGGTCCGTTGGCATAGTGAGGCTGCTCGATTCGAAATAATGACCCCGGGAACTTTATGTTTGTCAGAAAATATTTCGACGCTGACAATTTTCAGTTTTTTAGGTATAAGTGCATTGGAAATCTCAGGAGTAGAGGCAACGGATGGTTCAGGAGCCAGAATTATGAGCGTAACACTAACGCTGTTAAAAACATTGTCGAAATCGCTTTTGGTTTCCAATTTGATGATGATATTCGGTGTTAGTTTAGTATGGTGAGGTTGGTTTAGAAAGATAGGTACCTTAAGCTCCGATTCTGTTTTGTTTTTATCAAGTTTTTTATTGACATAATCGTTTTTGAAAACAATAGTGACCTTAAACTCGATGAAATACTCATAAGAGGTTCAAGTTTTCCGCGAATTAAGGAGATTGAGGTTTCCCGCGATTTACATTTTTTGCAGAGTTACCGCAGCATTGCGACAAATTTTGCCGCAAAAGTCTTTTTTCAACATAAGTATATTTTTATTTTAAATAATTTTTTGGATTATTTTATTACGAATATCTTTGTGTAATAATTATTAACACATTTTTTAGTCATCTTTTTTCAGGAACAGTGCAGTCATCGACAAAGACTTTAGCCGAAGACTGATTGGTAATTTATTTGTTTTTGAAGCAATTATCTTGCTTAATATAAAAACACTTCAATGTTAAAACAAGTTTAGGGAAAAAATTTAAATATTTACATTTTCAACTATTCACAGGTTCACATTTCCTGCTTCGCTGCGCTTCGAGAGGTAATATGTATTTATTACTAAATCTTTTTGTTTTATTATTTATTAACTGATAAATTTTTTATTTATTTTTTTAGGTATAAAAAAGGTGGACGTAAAACAAAAAGTTGTCCGTCGTAAAGTTACGTATAAGAAATATTTGCTTAGCAACCTTTACTCATTTGAACCTAACAAGCTTTGCTCATTTTCAAATTTATATTAATTTTTTCAACATAAGTCTATTTTTATTTCAAATACTTTTTTGAGATAATTTCTCACGAATATCTTTGTTCATTAATTTTTATAACTATTTTTAGTTTTATTTTTGCAGGTACAGCGAAGCCATCGAAAAACACTTGAGGCTAAGACTCTCATTGGTAAGTTTTTTTTCTTTAAGTAATTATCTTTCTTTTTTTTCGACACCTATTATTACTAACTCTATTATTTAACTGAAAAACATGTCAATGTTAAAATAAGCTTAGGGAAATGATTAATATATTAAAATTTTCAACTATTAACAGGTTCACGAAATTTCTTGCTTTGCTGCGCTTCAAGAGGTAATTTGTATTTACTACTAAATCTTTTTATGTTTGAGTACTTTTTAACTGATATTTTTTTTCGTATTTGTTTCAGGTATAAAATGATCGTCTTAAAACAAAAAGTTGTCCGTCGCAAAGTTACGTGTAACAATTTTTGCTTATTTTCAAATTTAAACATTTGTGAATGAATATTAAATCGCAGAATTATAATTTTTTTGTCAAAATTTGAACTTTAGTTAATGTTAAAAGTAGAGATCATTGTGTTACTAATTTTCAGAGTATCGACTGTCGATTTCCTTCGAGAGCTTGTACACTTGTGGATCAAAAGATACCGTTTTCCTTTGCTGTCCATGTCTTTTGTGACCCGTTTTAGGATTTATTTGCAGTAATACTCTGTGAAGATAAAATAATTCATTGCGTACTTAGTGAAGTGGATAAAATGAAATGTACATATATAGTGCTTCGCTTCTATTAAAGAGAAAATTTACCTTTGAAAGAATTCTAAGGTCTTGCAAATTTTTTCCTGATAAACGAACCCAAATACGTAGTACGCAGATATTAGGCCCAGTAATCCATTGGATAATGAGGTTGCTCGAATCAGACAATTTTCGATGGAAATGAAAAATTGTGCATTGTCATCATAAAATAATTGTCCTGCAGAAGGAGCATTATTTATTTTAAAAAATTTGGGCAAAAAAATAGATATTATAAGGAAGGTTACAAAATATTCGATCGAGTACGTTGAACGAAAAAAATAGCTACCTTTTATTACAAGAATCGGATACGGTGAAACATTGTCTCTTATGTTATTACGATTGGAGCTTTCCTCTTCTATGTTATGAAGATCGGCGGTTACCTAATAGATTAAAAACAAAATAGCATGTGAGGCGAAAAATTTTAATTGTAAAAAGGAATTTTTTTTAAATATCAGCAGAGTGATTGACTGATATTGACAGCGAGAGCTGTTTCCTAATCGTTGAATTCGTCCCAGCACATTAATGTTTTAATAAAGAAAACAATAATTTCTGCTTTGTTCAAATACAATGAAAACAAAAATTCATTAATTTCTTGAAAAAAAAAAATACAGATCGTATACTTTGTGACGTATTTCGCCACAAAATCGCCAAGAAAGAAAACAAAAATAAACAAGGAGAATAGGGGGGAAAAAATAGGAAAGAAAACAAATAAAAAAAAAATAAATAAATAAATAAATTTCAATAAAGAAAACGAAACACAAAATTTGTTGGGAGAATCAAGATAACAAAAATAATTTATTAAGGGCTCAAGCAAACAAAAACAATAGTTTAATTAATTGGGCGCCAGTTAATTTTTAACATAAAAAAAATTAACAAAAGAAATAATTCTTATTCTCCTCTTTTTTTCTTTTACAAATTATGGAACTTAGGTCTAAGGGTCGCAAACATAAGAAAGGGGAAATAATAATTCTAACTAGTTGGGCCTAGCTCGGAGCATGAATAATAGATTCAAGAAGAAAAATAATATCTCAAGGACAGAGGGTCCCTGATAGCTCAGGCGTCTTATTTTAATACCCGTGAACTTTCGAACAATTGGTTCGACGGGGGAGAGAGAAAATAACAAAATAGAAAAACAAAATAAGGACTTAATTCCTGTTATAATTTACGCGAAGCTAAATATCTCTCGTGTGACAACGACGAGAAGAGAAAAAAACATAAAATAATAAATCGCACGAAAGTACGGTTTGGTCGCGAGGTCGTGCACGTGACTGCACGCCGACAAGCAATGGCGCGTCGACGAAAATGGGATAAGGCCTAATCGGCGCCTGAAATATTGTGTTGTGCGAACCAATCACAAAAAAAAAATTAAAAAGAAATAAATAATAATAATTAATTCACTGATAAATGCCGTAATGGCGACGCGAGAGAGGAAAAAGAAAATGTCACTCGAAAAGATCGTACACAAAAAAAATGGTTGGTTCGTTTCGGCCAACGCGCGACCGAACGACGGGACTTGCCTATAGCAACGGAAGGGAGGGGGGAAAAGCGCTTCGCTTAATCACTAAATAACGGCCTTAAATTAACACCACAGCACTCGTCGCGCACTTAATTAGTTTCCGCAATTAATCAACAACAAAAGGGGATCGAGCTTATAAGCCAGAAGGGCTCCAAAAATTAATAAAATACAATTCAAAAATCTGTCAGGGCCACGCGTCGTACAGCGTGTAATGGCTACTATGGCCGACGAGAGCTTCCACGCATCGCGAATGCAAGGAACGAAAAACGACTTACTTTTAATCTCTGAGATTTATTTTATCACTCCAAAAATCGTCCAGGAGTCTCTCTCGGTCCTCTTTAGTCCTGCCGGATCGGATGCTCGCAATTTTCGTCTTTTTTCGAATTTTTATTTTCGCTCGTCTCGAAAGCTACGGTACTCACGCCGCGTCGTGATGGAGAGTTCTGTAGGAGATTCGCCCTCTCGCGCTTTACTTGCGGGTGACTCGCTGGTGGGGGGAATTTCTCCTCGCGCGCGAACTCGGTACCCAATCACGTGCCTGTTGGTTTCAAACGTGGACTCGTTCGTAGGTAAGGGGAGTGGGGAGGGTAGAGGGGACTCTGTTCCGAGTTTGGCGTTCGACTCGATGTAGGCGAAGAGGGCGCTGTGTCTCGGCGTACTGATCTAGCGCGCCGCCGTGTCGTTGGCTCGAACTGGCGCGCGGGCTTGAATCTTCTCGAAGTTTATGGTTTGCTGTCTGGGCTGTGCGCGCGTGTTTACTTGTCCTTCGAGGACTTTTTCGATATTTTTCGTCGCCCCGACGGGTTGTCCAGGGGTCGACGATCCTGGGATGGTGACCGGTAAGAACCTCGACGCCGTGGGACTGTGTTTTTCTCTCGAGATCCATGGATTACTTGTCCGACCTCGAGATAGCGATGACGGTTTGAGGTTATGTCCTCACGACTTGGCTCCAGGACTGCGATGTTTTTCTTCCCTGGTAAGAGAATATTTCTCTTACCGTTGGTGAGTGATCTTATTATTCTCTATTATTTTATCGTTCGGAACAGAGGGGACGTACAGAAGGGGGGGGGGGGGAAATTCTTGAAGCGGGGAGGGAAGGTGATAGCGAACGGATTCTTGTGTTCCTGGGGATGGGACTAGGGGTTGTTGATTCTTGGGGGTCTCGTTGTGGCAAAAACGCGATTGTTGTTGGGCTCTTTGTTTCTCCTTGTTGTGTGCGTTGTCTTATTCCTTTTCAATATCTTGCAGTTGTTGTTCGTGACCTCGACGGGCGCGCAAAACGCGGAAATACTCTGGACGGTGCTTAACGGAAACAGAATTTTTTATACGGCGGGCAGATACAATTTCGAGGGCTAGTTTAGCCTGGATTGCAGGACAATGAATACAATTTTGAGGGCTGCGTAGGATAAATTATAACAACGTTCGGGGATCCCTTCTAATAATAATATCGATTTCTCAGCGTTTGAGGAAGACGAGTGCTGTGGTGGTCTCCGCCACGAAACAGGTGAATATAGATTTTTGTACAACGTTACAACTTACAGGCTTCAGTGCGAAAATTAAATCGTCATCCTCCTTGAAGTGGTTAACGATTAGGCGGAATACGACCTTAGTTTTTGAGGTTATACTGCGTTCTGTGCTTGTGGCTTTTTTTACTTCCGCAATCATTTCCAGACCGTGATTTACTACTGAATCATTGGAGTTTGGCGTGTCGCTATTAGATTTACGTTTCCTCTCCCGGCGCTTTAAAATTGTTGTGAATACTGATAGGGCAGCTGGTCCTTTTTTTCTATCCACCAGTCCCACGGTTCTTGGATGGATTTTCCTAGCAGACGAGTGGCATGATCAATGAAATATTGATACTCTTTTAACCACGGCCAATCCCTGAATATTTTTGAAATATCTCTTTGTTGAGCGTTTATTACTGTCCTCTGTGCTGGATATATCGCGGTCATGAGCTCTTTCACCCGTTCTTCATTGAATTTTGGCAAGTGTCGTGTTTCATAGAAAGTTTGTAATATTTTGCGTTTCTCGTCCTGTGATGTTGCCGATTCGCCCTCAGGTAAGAGTGGTTGGTACTCTATATAACCGTACTCATCTCTTTTCCGGTTAATAGATTTGTTTGCTTGCGATGGTTCGTCCGTTTCACTATCGTCCGAGCCAATGATACTTTTTTTCGAATAATTTAAAATTTTTTTGTAATTAACAGCATTGTAGATTTGTGTTCTGAGACTTCAGACCCATTGCCGATCACATCATCACCAATCGTATCTTGATATGTAGCGGGAAATTTTTTTGTAATGAACTCTGCTATTCTCCCCGCCGTTGTTCTCGACACATCTTTTAACTCGTCAATCATATAATCAACAATTATTGAAACCATCGACCGGCGATCCACTGCTAATGCGGGCAATTCCTTCTTGCAACAATTTAGTAATCGTTTCGGGAATCGATTCCATAAGTTTTCACCAATTATCCTCTCCACAGCGACAGTCGATTGTTCGGAAACAACGGGCGCCGCGACATTGTTGGATTTCTTAGTTGAAGTCATTGCTGAGGCATCGTCCCATTTTTCATCGTTTCTGAGCAACATGAGCGAAGTTATTTGAGATCCGCAAATTTCTTGAAGGAGCTCATCATCAACTATTTCAGTGCCATCATCATCTAGTACTAGCTAGATATTGAAACCAAAAAGAAAATGGAACGAAGATTTTCAGAACAAATGAGACATTAATAGAGGGAGAGCGATAGTGACTGAATAAGTGAGAATGAATGGGTGAGTGAGTGAGTGAGTCAGTGGGAGAGAATTAAGAAAATTAAAAAAAGAGAGTTTGAGAAAAAATAAGACACTATGAATGAGGCAGTAAGAGAGTGGGAAAGTTGGATAAAATTATTCATTACCTTATAAAGCCCATCAGGGAGGTCCAGTTTGATTCTTCCTCTTTCAATTACGTCAGTTAGTTTATTACCGACAACGAGAACGTTTTTTGCTCTGTTAAGCGCTGATAATTTGTATGCTGGCATGATGCTGTAAATGTGAAAGAAAATAACTATTTGTACACGAATCACTGCAATTATATTAGAACTTAAAAACTGCCTACGATACATGATTAATAAATAGACGTATCACAAGAATTTTTGTTAGTATAATTTTATCGTTTGTCGTAAAAAAATATTTCTAATTCTGTTTACAACAAAATTACAGTTATGGATAGGTTGACCGCAGCCGAACAGAAGGGATCTTTTCGAAAGGAATGGGAATCAAGAGACTCGGTAGAGTCTCGGGACAAGTACATTTGACAGCTCTGTCGTATGCTGGCCCGAGACTCACCCGAGTATATTATCTCTGAATGAAGCAAATTCGGTGGTGGGGGGAATCATTTTCTTTAATATTACATCTAGTAGTTCAATAAAATTTAATATACTGAGTCCTTTTTTTAAAACACCGTTTGATTCTCTTAATATACAAAAGTGCATTATTTTTTCTATTAAATTATGATAACTATAAATGCGTTGGCTTTGAGAATAGCTATACTTTCGCATATTAATTAAATGGAGAAAAATTGAAAAAAAAAAATATAAACCTATATTTAATATTGCATCTAGTAGTGGAATAAAATTTAGTATACTGAGTTTTTTTTTAAAACATCGTTTGATTTTCTTCATATACAAAAGTGCATTATTTTTCCTATTAAATTATGGTATCTCTAAATACGTTGGCGTTGAGAATCGCTATACCTTTGTATATTAATTAAGTGGAGAAAAATTGGAAAAAAATATGTACCTATATTAGATGTTGCATCTAATATTACATTGAAATTTCATATACTGAGTCCTTTTTTTAAAACAACGCTTGATTCTCTTAATACACAAAAGTGCAATATTTGTCATATAAACTTATGGTAAATATAATTGCTTGAACTTCGAAAATCGCTATACTTTGGTATATTAAGAGACGAATACCAAATTTTTAAAAATAATATTGGTGCATTTAAATATGCCACGATGATAAATATGATATTTATGATCATACATCTGATTTTCAAATTACATATTACATTCAATTTTTGATACGAAACTATCTTAAATTTTATATACGGTTTATGCATAAAAACTTCCTATACCGGTATATTAATTTTCAAACAGAATTTTTTTACGCATTTCGTGACGCATTTTTTGTTACATGCTGAAATGAATTTACCCTCTCCATAGAAGGTTCACTTCAAAAATTCAACGACATTAAAAATGCAAAAGGAAAACGTTTGTAAATTTGGCGTGGAAAGCATCATATATAGTATCAATACCTACATAAAAAATATTACAGTGAATTTACAGCCCTTCTATTCCTCATTAGTGAGTTTCCTAATAACGTACAGTCTATCCTACCTACTGAAATGGTTCAATTTCATTTCTTCCTGAAATGACGGAGTTTAAGAGTCTGAAAAAAATGCATCCTCTCAAAATTCTCTATCTTTCTCTCGTCCCACGGAGAATTCTTGATTCAATCCATCATCCCCCATTTGAACAGACCGTCACACGTTTATCGTCGGCGCCCCTAAACTATTGCATACAGGAGTCTTGGATAACAACATGTAGATTGGCGCAACGAAATTAGAAAGATAGATGCAAATTTGCGGAGCTCGTAGGGCGTTGAACCGATACCGTAGAGGACTTTACCTAGCGATAGCGAGTGAGACGTTTAAACGACGAATGAGAGAACTACGGGATCCCATCCCAGATAAAATCAACCCCTATTCCGCAACTGTCTGACCATAACCAAATTTCGTGTCGCCTTTTGCTATCATACCCTAAATACCCATTATCAGTCACGTAATTAAACTCGGTTATCTAAGGTTAAGTATTTAATTACATATTACGTATCAAATATTGTTTTTATGTGGTAGTAAATACATACGGTATGTATATCATTGTTCAATCTGCTGCAATTCAGCACATAGCGTGTGCGTTACCGTAGAAGGTCCGATTATACCACTGTTACTGGTAAAAACTCAACCATCCTTCTTGGATATGAAAACAGTTCAATTATCGTAGCCAAGAATAAATTTTAAACGAATAATGAAAGATTAGGGACATAGAGATTGGCTCTGGAAAAAATGGATCTTTGACGATTGGTCATTAATGAATATAGCTCGATTCTATAATCCTCGAGCTATAACTCGAGGATTATAGAATGGCGGAGGCTATTGTAGAGAAGCACCTGCGGATTCGATGCCGATTGATATACGACCCTGCAAAATTAAGTCGGCGGTGGGTGGTGTAGGGGTTTGAAAACGCATATAAACGTTGCTCGGGGGTGGCTTGTCGGATGCATTTGCAAATCGGACCATTTTTTTCCAAGCTTTGTCTCGGTGCAACGACCGCCCCTTTCTGATCATTGCCACTGCCAACCCCTATTCCGCCACCTACGCTGTGCTCATTGCAGGACCATTCCTCTCGCGTTTCAAAGCACACTAGAATGCGAACTATACACAAGGCTCTCTAGCGATGTGATTTTATTAACAAAGGCAATGTAACCAGGCTTAGCCAGAACCACGATCGTAACTGAGGGAGAGAGACCGCGCAAAGAGGAAGAAAGAAAATCGAGCGAGGATAATGGACGGGACTGTAGGATTACAACCCTTGGCAATAATTTCAATTGATCTTGACGTTGCACCGATGCCCACATCCAGGATTTCCATTTTTCATATTCCTAATCAGCCTTTACTTTATAAACATATGGGGCATTCCACGCCTAATTCTGAAACTTTTTATTTTGCATTTTTAATGTCGTTGATTTTTTTTTCGTTGTTCATACTTGTTGTAAGCAACTTACCTGATTTTTTTCAAATTATTATCTCAATGTGTTTATAGGAAACGAATTATCTAATATTTCTCCGATTTCTTTTCAAATATTAAGAGTCGCGGTAGCGACTCGAGACAAGTACATTTACGCAGCGAGTCGCACAAGACACTTTTACCAGAAGGACCGTGATTCGACTTGTTCTCAAAAATTGTTTCTTAAATATAAACTAAATTACAGCATTTTGGAGGTTCATTTAAATACACGTATTTTTTATTTTTTTTTTCTTTCGATCGCGATTAATTAAAACCTCGTAGCTTAAATAGTATTAAAAATATTAATGTTTTTTTTTCGTTGCGCCGAAAAATTGAGCATTTTTTCGCACACATTTTGATGCGCAACTGTCTTTATCGCAGTCGCTGTCTAGTGACACTAGTGATATCAAGAGATTCGGTAGAATCTCGGGACAAGTGCATTGGCAGCTCTGTCGTCTGCTGACCCGAGGCTCGCCGAGTCTATATTATCTCGAAACAAGGCGATTCGCGGTGGTGGGGGTAAACATTTTATGACGTTTTCGCTAATTGTAGAGCCTAGGAGTCATTTGGCGGCTTGAAAAGTGAACTTTTGACTAATTGAGCGATGCTCTTTCGATTGAGCCTAAAATCAGCACGATTGGTTGCATAATTGCTGAGAAAAAACTTTGAACAGGCTTAGGATTATGCTCGATTCTAATACATTCAAGAATTTGCCGTGTCTGTATATGCACTCAGACGATACAATCAAAGGCGTCTTGATGCCCATCAAAACCCATTTCCATAAAAGTCGGTCTCCGGCGACGGAAGCAACGAGTTGCGATTGGTCACGACGACTCGTCTCTCCTCTGTACGGAGCCAATGGAAAGTTTGAACGTTGTTTTTACCAGGGTTGCGAAATTTGTAGTGTAATGCATTATTCATGACGTTTTTAATGGGTAATGAAAATTTTTTACATTACTCACTATATTGTAATGGGCAATGAAAAATTTTTACATTCCACATTACATTATAATGGGTAATGAAAAATTTTTACATTGCACATTACATTGTAACGGGAAATGAAAATTTTTTACATTACACATTACATTGTATTGAGTAATGAAAATTTTTTACATTACACATTACATTGTAATGGGTAATGAAAATTTTTTACATTACACATTACATTGCAATGGGCAATGAAAAAATTTTACATTACACATTACATTGTAATGAGTAATGGAAAATTTTTACATTACACACTATATTGTAATGGGTAATGGAAAAATTTTACATTACACATTACATTGTAATGGGTAATGAAAAATTTTTACATTACACATTACATTGTAATGGGTAATGAAATTTTTTTACATTACACATTACACAGTAATGGGCAATGAAAAACTATTACATTACACATTACATAGTAATGGGTAATGAAAAATTATTACATTACACATTACATTGTAATAGGTAATGAAAAATTTTTACATTACTCATTACATTGTAATGGGTAATCGAAAAATTTTCCATTACTCAATGTATTTCAACAGCTGATAGGTTCAATAGTAGTAACCCAAAGCCACTCAGCCACCACGATTGGGTCAATATAACCCAGTGATAGTAACCACGAGTTACTCGGCTGCCAATATGGGTACCAGGTTTACCCCGGGTCAAACTGACCCAATATAGTAACTGCGCGTTTCTCGTCTACCAAAAGGGGTAGCGGTGTTTGCCCCGGGTCAAACTGACCCAATGGTAGTAACCGCGCATTTCTCGTCTATCAGTAGGAGTAGCAGTGTTTGCCCCGGGTCAAAATGACAAAATGGTAGTAACCGCGCGTTCCTTGCTTACCACAAGGGGTAGCGGTGTTTGCTCTGGGTCAAACTGACCCAATGGTAGTAACCGCGCGTTGCTCGGCTACCAAAAGAGGTAGCGGTATTTGCCCTGGTTCAAACTGACCCAATGGTAGTAACCACGAGTTACTCGGCTACCAATAGGGGTAGCAGCGCTTGCCCCGGATCAAACTGACTGAATGGTAGTGACCGCGCGTTCCTTGCTTACCACAAGGGGTAGCGGTGTTTGTCCTGAATCAATATGACCCAGTGGTAATAACCATGAGTTACTCGGCTACCAGTAGGGGTACCAGGTTTGCCCCGGGTCAAATTGACCCAATAGTAGTAACCGCGCGTTTCTCGTCTACCAAAAGGGGTAGCGGTGTTTGCTCCGGGTCAAACTGAGCCAATGGTAGTAACCGCGCATTTCTCGTCTACCAGTAGGAGTAGCAGTGTTTGCCCCGGGTCAAAATTACCTAATGGTAGTGACCGCGCGTTCCTTGCTTACCACAAGGGGTAACGGTGTTTACCCTGGGTCAAACTGACCCAATGGTAGTAACCGTGCGTTGCTCAGCTACCAAAAGAGGTAGCGGTGTTTGCCCTGGGTCAAACTGACCCAATGGTAGTAACCACGAGTTACTCGGCTACCAGTAGGGGTAGCAGCGCTTTCCCGGGTCAAACTGACCGAATGGTAGGGACCGCGCGTTCCTTGCTTACCACAGGGGGTAGCGGTGTTTGTCCTGGGTCAATATGACCCAGTGATAGTGACCACGAGTTACTCGGCTACCAGCAAGGGTAGCAGCGCTTGCCCCGGGTCAAACTGACCCAATGGTAGTGACCGCGCATTCCTTGCTTACCACAAGGGGTAGCGGTGATTACCCTGGGTCACGCTGACCCAATGGTAGTAACCGCGCATTGCTCGACTACCAAAAAGGGTAGCAGTGTTTGCTATGGGTCAAACTGACCCGATGGGAATAACCACGCGTTACTCGGCTACCATAAAGGGTAGCGATGTTTACCCTGGGTCAGATGGTTCGATAGATCTTTCTTCGTTTCTAGACAAATATATTCGGAACTTTTGCCTTTCGCTTTTTTATTTTTTTTTTTACTTTCGATAGAAGAACCTTGGGAAAAGCTTACCAATATTGGCTAAAATTAAAAATTAAAGATTCGCTCATGACGTTACAAACTTTCTCATCCATCTTCGAGAGCTACCATTCGCACAAAGTAAGATGTACTATTTGAGTTGAATATGATATTACTAAGGTGGAGCTAGTACTCAGCGGCATATCAATAAATTTTGTTTTCTCACTGAGACGAAACTTGGTGCACTATTTAAATAATTATTTGTTCAGCATTAGAGTGTGGCTACTTCCGCAACCTCATTGGATATTTCCATTATAAATCTCTCTGCTTCCATCTCCTCGTCTCCCTGACTCCAAAAAAGGCTGCTTCATCGACCGAAGGAAAAAAGAGAAATCTTTACTCTATAATTGAATCACCGAAGTTTGATACACCAAGTGAAGAACAATCATCGTGTAGAATCCGAATTTCCCGATATAGAAACTGTTCGTTTGTCAGATAAAAATAAGGTGTTATTTTTTTGTTTAGTTATTGATGCAGAAAATAACTACCCATGTGGAACGTCCTCCCCCAAACAAATAAAAACTTGAGAACAATTAGTCTACATTTGAATTCCCAAAGTTTCATACGTGAATCCAAAATATTTAATTATTTTGATAAAGACGAAAAATGAGGACGGAAATTTTAATTGTATTTCGCGCCTCTTCCTCCATGATCACCATGTAGTACCTCCATTCCACACCGACGTCGCCACAATTTTTATAGCAGTTAGGTCGAAAACTGCGTCGCCCCTGTCGCACATGCATTCCCCTACCTTCATCATTCTTCATCTTTGTGCCGACAAAGCCACAACGTATTTTTGAAAAGTAACGAAAAATGGGAAAAATGCACAGAAACTCAGACACGGAAAACCGTGAAAAACGTCTTGAAGATCGGCTGAGACGCCTGGAAAGAAAACTCATAAAAAAGGCAAAAAAGAAAAGGCGTCACAGGAAATACAGCTCGGCATCATCGGGCTGCAGCTCGCCGTATAGTAACGGCGGGCGTATGGACGACGGACATAACCTCCAAATGTTACACCCGCGAGAATGTATCCCAGACGATTACAGTAAGTATTCCGAGGCTTGATTTTTGTTTTAGGTTATTGCTGGGATCAAATACGATACGATCGATGATGAGTGAAACGGGCATTCTTTCAGTCTCTGTAGAGCTGTCAGAAGAGCTGTAGCTCAGCCAAGAAACGTTTCTGGAAATAGCGGTAGCTATGGGTATAAAGATATGCCAAACAAATGGGGCATTACGCAGCAATACGCTCGTAACACATATTCAGGTTGTAGCCTGCCACTGGACTATGTATAGTCTCAGTGAACCATGCTGCGACGTTCTGGTTACAGGAAACCCGGATCGACCGCAAGGTCTCGAGCAAACGGAAGGAACGTCGAGCGCACACTGGTGTACCGGTGATTACGAAGGACGTTATTCTGCTGCCAAAGAATCGAATTTCTATTGAAGCAGGCGATCGGAGTACAACGGAGGGAAAAAATGACACAAGGGCTCTACCCGAAGAAGTTTTGAAGGCTATGGGGAAGCGTATCGCACCGGACAAAATCATAGGTCCGGCGATACACGAGGATATTTCCGAGCGCTGGCTCGAGGTTTTAAAAAAGGGACTAACGCCGAACGATCGATCAGAAATTCTGAAAAAATATCCCATTCCCGAGAATTGCACTCTGATCGACGCTCCTAAATTAAATCCGGAGCTGAAAGCGGCAGCTACTGAAGCCGCAATAACCAGAGATATTCTAATAGCATCGAAGCAGGAGCGAATCGCGGGTTGTCTCACCACTATCGGGAGAGCGCTCTCAATCGCACTGAGCGGCAATGGGGACGCCGAGAATCTCCGGACTATCGAATATCTGTACGACACGGGAAAGCTATTGTCGGACCTCCAACGAGGAGAGTCATCGGTTCGAAAAAGCCTGATCCTAACAGGGGTAAACGGACCTATTAAGGAGATGATACAGAACTCGGACGTAGATGAGTGGTTGTGCGGTACGAATCTGGAGGAAAAACTGAAGAGCGTAAAGTCGGTGGAACGATCGCTTAAAGACCTCAAGCCACCGCCCAAAAACCAATCGGCAAGGAATCCAAAAAACTTCAGAGCCCCGCTTGGTCTGTACAACCAAAAACTACAGGCAGCGACGATGGGCGGGCAAAAATGCACGTCGCGACCGCAAAAAGGACAGGACTCAGCGAAGACGCACTTGTCCCAGTGGATGCAATCAAACCAACCTTACCGGAAGTCGTACCAGCAGAAGGATCGCAGCTACTCGAGACATCGTCGCTAAATTCCGTAGGTATTAGGGACGGGCGATTACGATTATTCAAACACAAATGGCGGAGGTTTACCTCTGATTCGAAAATTCTCTCGTGGGTCAATGGCTACAAAATACCATTCAAAAATAGGCCCTATCAGGAAATAATTCCACGAGAAACGGCATGGCTGGCAGAAGAGAGATCCCAGATATCTCTACATATTTGCGAACTGCTCGCAAAAGGAGCAATAGCACAGTGCTTGCCGGTCAAAAATCAGTTTGTGTCTAATATCTTTCTCCGGCCGAAGCCAAAGGGGTCTTCGAGATTAATTGTAAATTTAAAATCACTCAATGAATTCATTCAATGCGAACATTTTAAAATAGAGGACCGGAAAACGGTGATTCAACTAATGAGTCGGGGCGCTTTCATGGCAACCATAGATCTTACGGACGCATATTACCTGATTCCGCTCGATGAAGCTGATAGGAAATTCGTCCGGTTCACATTCGAGAACAATTTTTTTGAATTTACGTGCCTCCCTTTCGATCTATGTACCGCTCCCTATGTATTTACAAAATTGATGAAACCGATTATTACCTACTTGAGACAACAAGGATTTTTGTCGGTGGTATACATAGACGATTTTATACTATTGGGAGATTCTCGCGAAGAGTGCTCGCATAATGTTTTAGAAACCTTAAAAATACTGGAGGAAACAGGATTTATTGTTACTGAGGAAAAAAGTGAGCTCGCTCCATCTCAAAGGGTACAATATCTCGGGTTTATATTTGATTCAGCGAAATGGACCGTGGAGCTCCCGAAATCGAAAAAAGAAAGCATCAAAGATCAAATTAAGCGAATAAGTGTAAAAAGTAAATGTAAAATCAGAGACTTCGCGGAATTCTTAGGAAAATTGACATCGAGTTGTTTCGCGATCAATTATGCCTGGGGCTACACGAAAGCATTCGAAAGGGAAAAATTCTTAGCTCTAGCTGAAAACGGGGGAAATTATGAGAATTACAAGAGGCTTCCTAATGATTTAACAGACGATTTTGCCTGGTGGAAGAATGCAATTCGAGACGCATGCAACCCCATTAAAGATTCAACATTTGCCATGGAAATATTTTCGGACGCGTCTTTAACGGGCTGGGGAGCATTTTGCGGGGGCGAGCGAGCTCGGGGACATTGGACCGAAAATGAACGACACTTGCATATTAATTACCTGGAATTACTCGCAGCATTTTTTGGACTGAAATGCTTCGCGGAAAATATGTCGAATTGTCAGATATTATTACGGATAGATAACACAACTGCCATCTCATACATAAATAAAATGGGAAGTATTCAGTTCAAACATTTAAATCGTATCGCGAGACAAATATGGCAATGGTGCGAGTCAAAAAATATTTGGGTCTTTGCATCTTATGTGAGCTCAAAAATGAACGTTGAAGCAGACGAAGAGTCTCGCGCACTTGAGCCGGAAACTGAATTCGAGTTGTCAGACACAGCGTTCAGGAAAATCGTAAATAATTACGGTGAACCGGATATAGATTTGTTCGCCATAAGAAACAATGCAAAATGCGAGAAATATTTGTCATGGCGCCGGGACCCGGGCTCGTTCGCTGTCGATGCATTTACCATCTCGTGGAGGCCATATTTCTTTTACGCATTTCCGCCATTTTCTATAATCTCGCGAACATTGCAAAAAATCAAACAAGAAAAATCCCACGGTATTATAGTTGTACCAGACTGGCCCAGCCAGCCTTGGTATCCGATGATTCAAACACTCGCGATTTCGAAGCCTCTCTTGTTTAAGCCCAATGCTCAGCTAATATTTTCGAACAACAGGGAACCTCATCCGATCTGGCGACACATTTCCCTGGTGGCCGTGAACTTATCAGGCGAGCGTTCGAAAGGAAGGGAGCGTCAGTTGCAACAACGGACGTAATGGTAGCCTCGTTGTGCGACTCGTCAATCAAGCAATATGAGTCAGCGCTAAGACGATGGTGGTCCTACTGCAACGAAAATTCGATATCACCCTTCTCGGCCTCGATTTCGGATATTCTGAAGTGTCTCACGGAACAATTTACGGACGGCGCCTCATACGGGTCGCTAAATATATTACGATCCGCGATCGCCTTAATCGTGGAACAAGAGGTTGGACAAGACGGCCAAATAAAAAGGTTCTTCAAAGGGGTGTTCAAACTGAGACCGTCAGCGCCGAAATATGACTCTACGTGGAAACCGGGAAAAGTTTTGGAGTTTTTGTTGAACATGGCGGATAACGAGGAACTCGCGTTAAAAGATCTAAGCATGAAATTAATCGCGCTGCTAGCCATGGTAACGGGACATCGAATGCAGATCTTTGCACTCATTAACATAGACAACATCTTCAGAGGCGACGAGGCAATAGAAATAAGAATCCCGGACCCCATCAAAACATCGGGCCCGAACCGAAAACAGCCAATCCTGATCCTACCGGTTTTCAGGGATAATAGAAAATTGTGTGCAGCATCAGCGTTGGAGACCTATTTAAAGAAAACTGGAAGGATACGAGATAGGGGAAAATCATTATTTTTATCATTTAAGGGGTTACCCCCACTTGTAGCGCAAAAAAGGCCTTTTTCATCAATTTTTTTAAAGAAAACTACAAAACTTTTTTAATCGATCACTATATCATCTTAAAGAACACATCTTGAAGAACTTTCAGTAATTTTTTTATTGAAAAATATTACATTGTTAAGTGGCAAATGGCCGTCAATGAAATAATGTTTTTATTTGTACGGCTTGCGGTGACCAACATTGCGGCGAAGTGGATCATCTGAACCAAAAATTTGGATGGATTTAGTCAAATATAAGTATAAACTAGTCTTTAATCGATGGATTTAAAAAAATATTCATTGTTCACAAAATGGCGGGCAGTCAAAGTCAATGGTTCGATTTTAACGAAAAAAACGGCCGTTTTTTTGGCTATAAAACGGTCATTTTTTTTCGAAACAAAAAATCGAACGATTAAAGACTACATTTTTATGTATTAAATAAGCCTGCAAAATTTCAAGAAGATCGGTTCATTAGTGTTCGAGTAATCTTGGTCACCGACTTCAGAAATGCCATTTCGAGAAAAACGCGTTTAAAGTTTCAATTTCAGTTTACACGAAGAAAATAATTTTTTTTGTAAACTTACATAGAGTCATCTATTCCGGGTCCATACAGAAGTTCTTCCGCCGACGATGCCGCTTGCAAAACGGAAATTTGGTGTTGCCTTCGTAACACTCTTCCTTCACGAGTGCTCTCGGCCGTACGTCTCTCTGCCAGTGCAATCCGTGCTTCGTCCATTTTATCAGCGTATTCGTGCGCGTTGTATCCACAGCTCACTCCGATTGAGTTCAAATAAAATAATAATGATTTTGAACCTTTATTGAATAGTCCAACGGCAATATAAGCTGCTAAATTTACAACGATTGCTCCACTCGAGACGATTTTTGGGCTGATTTTCCAAATAAGTTTATTGAAGCTTTCGTTGTTATTTTGATTGAAGCCACCGACGCATCTTTCGAGTAAAGTTTCTTTACTCAGATCGTTGTATATAGGTCTGATGGCATCCAATACATTTGATGGAAGTGGTCTGTAATCGTGTTGGAAAGCCTCGTTTCTCGCCTGAGCTCGTTGATATGAACACCACGATTCTTCACCGGTTGGACATCTCTTATGGTGTGGATTTGCATCGGTTGAACTGTAATGATCGAAGGTCGCCCATATTGCCTCATGCATATCGTGAACAGAAGCAGAATGGCGTCGAATAGCAAGTCCATAGTACACAGTGAGCTTGTCAATAAATTTTCCTGTCAGCTTTCCTTTACCACCAAGCTTTTTGTTTTTTTTTTATTAAATTACGACGGCGGGATCCCATACGCTTTTGGACGTGTCCGATGCATTCTTTTTTTATAACTTCTACGTCGTCATAAAGATGAGAATTTACTAGCCCAGTGTATGTCTTCGAATCTCCGTCTCCAATATAGTAACGGTACAGGACATTATATTTTGCTATTGAACGCTTGAAGATTTCGATAATAGAATCCACCTCCATTTTTCCCGAGGAGCCTTTGTTGACTTGCACTGCAGTTATCTTCGTGTGTTTCGTACCATTATTCCGCATCATTTAGTTTATGTTTCCACGATTCACAGATTTTACAAAACGCACTTTTTACCACAAGATCAAGTACTTTTCCACTGTAGTAGCCTATGACTGATGTAACTCCGAACAACGACGTATATCCTCGCTTCCTCCAGGATCCATCTCCGGAAACTGTTAATTTAGAAGTTGCATCGCCTGCTGCATTAGGTGTATTTTCAATTTATTTTCGTACGGCTTTTTTAAATATTACATCTGCACATATTTTCACATACTCATAAATACTTTTTAAAATTATTGAATATGTAGTCTCGGTAAGAAACCTTGGTATGTCCATAAGTCCGCAAAATTTTTGTGCTCCAGCCAATCCTATGCCGAGAACTCGCATAGTGAATATAAATCAACGATTTATTTCATACGAATGTGCCACAAAAGGAGAAGATGGTATCAAATTATCTGCACATGAGTCACATTTCACAACGACTTTGAAGCCTAGTCCTCTTGCATTTGCAGTTTCAAATTTAATATTTCCATTACACGTTTTGCACGTCACTAAACTTGAAATAGCAGGAAACACAACACAAAAGTTTAAAATGCGATATTCAATATTAGGATTTTGATTCACAGTCATATCAATATTATCTTTCAGTTTCTTCGCAGACGTGCTGAAACTTTCAGTTTCCGATTCGGCCAGGTTCGGGTTAAAAATACCCTTCCTTTTTTTTTGGTCGAGATTTCCGCAAATTATCACTGCTTCTTGTTTCTCGCGAACCTTTTTTTCGATCCATTTTTAAATGTAAAATAAATAAAAACTGCGCTTATAATATTGTGAACGGCGGAAATAAATACGTCTCATATAGTCGAACTTTCGAGCTACACTGACGAATTTAAACCATAAAAAGCAACGACAATGCGTTTCTACAAGTTCCAGTCTATTATATAAACGTTGTGAATGCCACGTATACGACCCTTTTCATAGAACAATGGACTGAAACCGGAGAGAGTGTCGAGCGCGCCAGGCGGCAGACTAGCCGGTCGTTTACACAACGGATTCTTCTCTTTCAACGCTCATATCTCAGTTAATTTTGTTCGGATCGACTTGAAATTTTCAGGCCATATTCTCGGATACTTATACTTCAAAAAAATGCAATAAAAAAAATCGATTTTTTCAAAGTCGCCGTTAAAAAACCCTTTTGGGCGGTCTCTAGTCAAACGTTAAGTCGCTGGGTCAAAACGATTTTAAAGAAAAGCGGCGTAGACACAGAGACATTTACGGCGCACAGTACGCGCCATGCCTCAACTTCGGCGGCTAAAAGAAATGGCGTAGACATAGAGACAATAAAAAAAACGGCTGGATGGAGGGCCGGATCACTCACATTCAGAAAATTTTATGACTTGAATGTTGTTACGCACAAAAGTGCGTTTGCAACGTCCGTCTTAAAGTGCAAATAGCACGCAAGGTTGCTATTACGTATAAGTTTAATTATCAGCCAAGGATATGCTATTCTAACAAAAATGTTCGAGCTTCACAAAGTGAATGGTTATCAGTCTGAAATATTACTGCTGTTGCAGCCTTTCAACAACTACATGGTGATCATGGAGGAAGAGGCGCGAAATACAATTAAACAATTAAATGAACTTACCTGGAAGTGAAGTTCTATTGTAATTGTATGAGCGCCTCTTCCGAAATGATCACTTCCACCCAAAAATCCCAGTTTGCGTGATACAAACCCCTAAACGACAGATCAAAGCTTTAAAATAATGATGAAGGTAGGGGAATGCATGTGCGACAGGGGCGACACAGTTTTCGACCTAACTGCTATAAAAATTGTGGCGACGTCGGTGTGGAATGGAGATACTACATGGTGATCATTTCGGAAGAGGCGCTCATACCATTACAATAGAACTTCACTTCCAGGTAAGTTCGTTTAATTGTTTAATTTTTGTTTGGAAGAGTTAGGAATCAGAGTGGCCGCAACTACTTTAGCATTCTTTTTTAACTATACATTTTCGTACTTACTCCCATCGGGCCCAAATCAGTACAGAAAATGAAACTTTTATTTTTATCGAAATACGAAAATAAATAGTCTTTCTGGCGTAATTAAAAAAGTAATAATTACAAACGACTGTTCATTATATTATAAACGATATGAAACGATAACGAATGAGAAAAAAACGACAATAAACTATGGTCGATATAAGACAATAGGAAACTAATAAATACCTAGTTGCCTCTTGCGATACCTCCTGACTGGAGACCTAAGCTTTTACGTATATTTTTTTTGAGCATTCGCTTTGGCCAATATTCTTTGCTCAAAGTGCTCTTCAGTGAGTCTATTGAATTTCGGAGTGTTCATTATTGTTGCGTAACTGAACGGGAGCAGACGATGGCAATGGCGGTTGTATTTTAGGAAAATTTTCCGAATGGTCGGGAACTTTTCCAAAATTTCGAGCTGAGTCTCTTTGCTTTTTAAATACCGAGTTACTTCCGCCGTGACCTCTCCTTGCGACAAAGACTGTTCGAATTCCTCAATTTTTCGTACTGAAGTCCCAAATTGAAATTCGTCATCTTCAAGTTGACCTGGTGAATTGGATGCTTCAATGAGCGCTTCTTTGGACGCTATATCGAGGAATCGCTGATGAATTGCTTTTACTCCATTTCAGAAAATTGTGCCAACCAACGTCCTTTGAATCGCGGATGCGATATGGCTGCGATTGCTGCATCCACATTAGGGTGATGGAAATCAAATAATTGGTAGAAGCGTCTGTTGATCCCCTCAATAATAGCTTTGATCACAGGCTTACAATGAACCACGTCATCACTTCTCAGAAGGTCATTCATCTGATACCGGGTGGAGACTAACGTTGGCAACAAAAGGCTATAATAGCATTTATCACCCTGTAGCATATCAATCGCAATCGCGAGAGGAGTCGAACATCGCACCCACTCCGACAAATAATTGAAATCCGCGATTGTAAAGGGACTCCTCAGACCTTCAATACGTTTGTCTATTAGCTGCTCTTTAATGCCAACGAGTTGCTTGAAAAAGTCGTAACCCGAGTTCCATCGGGTTACGACTGGCCGTTTGATGGCAACCCCCAATTCAGCTATCAAAATTTCACGTTTTTTTAGAGAACGATACTGTTTCAACAGCGACGAACATTTTTGCAGAACGGCGTTGTGCTTTCGCTGCAAGTTATCGTTCTTAGACGTTGCTTTGCCTATATCCGTGGATGCTATTAGGTTCAGCGTGTGGCTGGCACATCTGAAATGCCTGGGCAAAATTTTTTCACACTCATCGCAGAACTCTCCTTCAATTGCGATCAAGTCGTCGGGATCAGAATTTTCTTCGAAACAGGTGGCATCAACGGAACCAACATCACTACTATTGTATTCCGGAGCTTTATCTATTGAGAGGAAAGTTCAAAAGAATGCTATAAGACGAATGCTTCTATTATAAATAAATATTTAAGAGAGTTGATGCCCGAATGATTATGACAAAGCCGACGCGACCGCGACCGCTGCCACATGCACAAAATCTTTGTAAAATAGACCATGAAAAACTCAACGAAATTTGTTAAAACGTATTCACTTGATGGGTCTTCAAACACACAGACAAACAAAAGTTGTTTTTGGTATGCAGTAGGATACGAGGTTCATTTCAACTGTTTTTAATTTTTAATTCGTAATTACACAAAATGGATCAAATGGATGGCTTTTGGTTTCTATATACAAGGAAAATTAATATTTAATTTTACATAAGTCTGTTATAACGTCTTTCTAAGGAGATATTTCAACTAAGAAGATTTTGCTGGCGTGAAATATAAAATCTAGAAGGGAACAATGGTTGTTGGATCAGAGCAGGATTTCGTTTTTTTACACACCTGATGGAATATTATCCGATTCTTGTAGACCTAGTACTCTAAAGGCCTTTTCAAAATTCGAAGCGTTGTCCGTCACTGTCGCTGTTATTGGCGAAGGTGTCAAGCCATAGGATAAGTGGATGATTGAAAGAAGATTGCCGATTGCGTCAAAAGAATGGGTTTCAGCGAATCTTTTGCAGGCGATAGCCGTCGACTTTCGGTCCAGTGTTTCGCGATCAATCTGTAAAAATGCCATATAATATATTTTACCGTTACGTTCAAAATGAAGGTAATATCGGTGATTTCAATATTTGCATAGAGCAATGAATCGGAAATAATTATGGATGCACTTAAGGGACAACACCACTGTGACGGCTCCAAAAAATCGATTTTTTGAAAACCATTTAAAAAAATCTAAAATACTTGTAAGATTGAAATGCCGTTGGACCCAGGTCGAAAAAATAATTATTTTCGTAGATATTGAACAAATAGCAAAATTCCCCTCCCGGGGAAAAAAACCTGGACAAGTACATTGGTAGTCCCGCGTTTCCCTATGATATCACAAAAAATCCAAAACCCCACTTAAATTTTTTTTTTTTATGTTTACTAATTTTATTCATATCCCGAAGGGAAACCAACCATATAGATCACGAAATATCCGGCCAAAAAACCAGACTTCACAATAAATGTTACTTTGAATTTATTTCCACAGAACAAAACAGGAATCAAAACATTAAAAAATCAGCGTTATCAAGATGAGGAAAATACCACATATAATTGGGGTGTAAGAAGTATCAAGAGTCTAGAAAAAAATGAAAAAAGGTCACCGTCTAAGTTATGTGCAGCAGTAAAATTTATGATATCAGTACTAGGACAAGCATTTCTTTGGTGACTGAGAAGATATCAATATGGATGTACCGGCAACGTAGGGCATGCAGTTGGTGCATTGCTTCTGGGATCTCCTAAGTTGAGTAGCTACTTTTGTTTTGGCTATGGCGCGACCAATGTTGCCAAATAGTATTTACTTATATGACCTAATGAAACAACATTGCCTGCGCCGTGGCTAAAATAACGAAAAACAAGCAGGAACATGAAGTTTCGCATAAGAACCCATGCTTTTGTAATGTTAAAAAAAAACTTTAATTTATGTCCGTACATGATAGCACAGTTTTGTTTGATTGGTAATAATTTGATGAACGTTCACCATCGTACGTTGAGCGTATACGCACAAAGTACTTGTCCGGCCCATAACTTTTTATTAAAATTGCTCATTCCACTAAAAATCAGGGGTCTCTCTCAAAAGTCAAGGGTCATAAATACGCACTTTTTCATTGTTGGTATTGTGTTATTTAATTTTTATTTTTTTATGATTAATCCCGTATAACGGTTTAAATTCTCTTTTTCAAAACATAAACGGCTATTTTGATAGCTGGCGTCCAAGAATGTCAAAATGAGACGAACGGAGGGAGATTATTTTGTATGAAATTTGCGTGATCTTATAACTTTGGATACAAATTAGACGGTGCATTCATAGCCTGCATTGATCTTTTGACCATTCACCAATGGTTACTTAGATCTTCTACTAATAAATAGTAGCTTTCCAAAGTGTAATAACTTTCATTGCTGCCAATAGTAGTTTTCGAATGTACGATACGCTACATTGCTGGTAATGGTTTACTGAGTCGCATCTTCAGAAATTTCATAACTGACTGCACCTTATGTTAATGTAATTTTATGATGACTACAAACACCATTTTATTCCGATTGAATCAACGTCGAATGTTAACATTCGACGTTGATTCAATCGTCGATACAAACACCATTTTATTCCGATTGAATTCGACGTCGAATATTGTGTATGATACAAGGCCATTCTGAAATTCGCAGAAGAATTGATTTTCTTATAAAGTTCTGACAGCGAAAAGCAACGCATGCAACGAAAAGCACCTCCAATTTGATTTTCACTTGAATGAGCAATTTTAATAAAAAGTTATGGGCCGGACAAGTACTTTGTGCGTATACGCTCAACGTACGGTGGTGAACGTTCATCAAATTATTACCAATCAAACAAAACTGTGCTATCATGTACGGACATAAATTAAAGTTTTTTTTTAACATTACAAAAGCACGGGTTCTTATGCGAAACTTCATGTTCCTGCTTGTTTTTCGTTATTTTAGCCACGGCGCAGGCAATGTTGTTTCATTAGGTCATATAAGTAAATACTATTTGGCAACATTGGTCGCGCCATAGCCAAAACCAAAGTAGCTACTCAACTTAGGAGATCCCAGAAGCAATGCACCAACTGCATGCCCTACGTTGCTGGTACATCCATATTGATATGTTCTCAGTCACCAAAGAAATGCTTGTCCTAGTACTGATATCATAAATTTTACTGCTGCACATAACTTAGACGGTGACCTTTTTTCATTTTTTTCTAGACTCTTGATACTTCTTACACACCAATTATATGTGGTATTTTCCTCATCTTGATAACGCTGATTTTTTAATGTTTTGATTCCTTTTTTGTTCTGTGGAAATAAATTCAAAGTAACATTTATTGTGAAGTCTGGTTTTTTGGCCGGATATTTCGTGATCTATAAGGTTGGTTTCCCTTCGGGATATGAATAAAATTAGTAAACATAAAAAAAAAAAATTTAAGTGGGGTTTTGGATTTTTTGTGATATCATAGGGAAACGCGGGACCACCAATGTACTTGTCCAGGTTTTTTTCCCCGGGAGGGGAATTTTGCTATTTGATATCACTTCTTTTTCCTATTGTATTTTCATATATTTCGCTTTATATAGACTCCAATAGAGTCTGCATATAACAAAAAAACTTACAACGTGTTTGCATCATTACATCATCGATTTATTTGAATGACAGGAATCAGTACTGCTCACACTACTAATTCGACATAAGAGAATGAGACAAATTTTCTACCATAAATTCATTGTTATTGAGGTTGTATAAATATAAGAGTGTTTCGTTCCTGTGATAAGAAAAAAGTTATAATGTTTTCAAAAGGGTTAACTACAAACTCGAAGTATTTTCGAGATGTTAGTAATTCGTTGATAGGTTATTATTCGATTATAGCTTGGCAGGAAGGTGTTATAGAAGAGACCTCAAGTACCAATTTTTCCCCAAGGCAAAAATTCAGAAAATTAAATACTTTATCATTAGCTTTCAAGTTGTGTATTAGAATAAGGCATTCAGGGGCGAAAAGGCAGCGAGGATATTAGTAATTTCGGTCTAAGCTATAAATAGATAATTATATTTAACTTTACTGCCAGGAGCCTCAGAATTATTATTCTTTCATAGATGAAATGACGGAAGAATATGATGCATCATCCTTGACTTACAAATTGTTTTATAAAACAGAAAAAAATTAGATTAAAAAAAAATTCGGCCGAAGTACTTGACGAATGTTTTTTCACTTAGTTTACATAATGTATCGGTCATGGTGACAGCCTCGCCAAGTACTTCGGCCGAAATTCTTTTTCATCTAATTTTTTTTCGTTTGCAATCTTTTTTTGCTTCGAACTATTATTTATACAGAGTTTTTATTTTCATTTTGGTTGGTAAAACAACTGCATTTTCGAATTTGAGTCTTTTCTCTATCAACATTCAACATTATTTGAAGATTTTATGTCACACGATAAAGCCTCCCGTACTTGGCCACATATATTTTAGTATAGCTCAATTTATTTTATAACTTTTTGCGAAACCCAACCTTAGCTTTTCGCGAGGATTAACTCATTTTGTTTTGTGTGATTTGAATTTATTTGATACATTTTTTGAGAGTGGTCACTTTTCTTACTTTTTGATAGGATTTGATTTTCTCAGGGATTTTTGCGAGAAAAAGTTTTTGCAGTGTATGGACATTCGTGGAAAAATATGGGAACGGCGGTCAACAAATGTACTTGTCCAGGTTTCTTCCGCGAGGGGGATTTTTATGCATGATATAATTCGTTTTTTCTCGTTCTTTTCAAACATCTCGCTTTATATAGATTAGAAAAAGGTTATATTGGGAAATTATCGCTTTTTCATTTCCAAACCCTGACCCCTTCTACTTCGAGTCAAGTTTTTTCCCCATGAAATAAAGGGGCACGTGTTTTGGAATTTTCAATTTGGCATTTTTTTAGTTCTCGAACCAGTCAAATTTTTTTAACATTTCAATTTACCTTTCTGGAATCAGGCTAAAATAAGTCGGGAACTGGGAATCTGATACAAAAATTTACAAAGCTTTTGAGGGCAAGATTAGAGCAGTCAGAACTTTTCCATAGAATTTGTAGCTATTTGAATTTGTGTTTATCAAAGAAACATATTAAACAGCAGTATCTCCTTGTTATATTTGTAGATTTGTGATAAAAAATATTACGCTTATTTCAGCTTGTTGATAAAAATGGAGCGATTTTTTTCGAAATTTTTCATTTTTGATTAATGATAAAATAAAAAACCAGTTTCACGTATGTTTAGAGAAAACATATCGAATCTATTGTGAAAAAAGTTCACGCATTTTTTCATTCTTATTTTTATTAACAAGGTGGAATCATGATTAGTTTTCAGTACCATTGAAGAAGTTACTACCATGAAAATAAAAAGTTACAACTATTTCAATATTCTCATTGAATATAGAAAAGTTCAAATAGTATGTTATGGAAACTCCAAAACAATATATTGAACAAAGCGGACAAACTGAGAACAGGATCGTACCCAAGAGAATGAAATGAATTTAGTTGTATTAGTCACATTAGATTTGAGCAAATTTTGTTACCATCAAAACCAGAGCGACTGTAGAGGAAAGCCTTTGGAATAAAACTTTTTCAATTTATTATGCCATAATCAGAGCTAAGAAGTGGAAATACTTAGCATACATGTCTCCTCTTCACAAAACGGTCAAAGTTTGTAGATATTGGCTACATTCCAATGATACAAATTTTGATACTATCAGAAGAAGAGCACCCGAAGACATTCTAAAACAACTTTTTAAATTTATTATGCCACAACTAAAGTGGAAAAGTGAAAAAAACATAGTGCACTTTAAGTCCAACAAAGTTCAGAAAATTTGGATGTATCTATTGCGTTCCGAGGACAGAAATTTTAATCCCATCCAAAAATGAGCAGCCGAAGACATTTTGTAATAAATTTTTCAATTCATAATGCCACAATCAGAGACAGAAAGTGGAAATACTTGGCGCACAAAATATTAAAAGTTTGTAGGTATCGGCTACATTCCCATGATACAAATTTTGATGCAAATTTTGATATTTATAACAATAATGGCCGTGAAAGCCTCAAAACTAGAACTTACAGATATTTTAATATTATGTTTGAATTTTGAAAAGTTCAGAAAGTATGTTATGGATATTTTAAAACAATAAATTCAACAAAGCGGACAAACTTAGATCAGTACTGTGCCCAAGAAAATGGATCGAGTTGAGTTGTACCAGTTGCATTATCTTCGTGCAAATTTTCGTACCATCACAACCAGAGCATCCATAGAGCAAATCTTTTGGAAAACATTTTTCAATTGGTTATGCCACAATAGGAGCCAAAAAGTAGAAATACTGAGCACACATGCTGCTCCAGGAAATTTCCAAAGTTTGTAAGTATACGTTGCATTCCAATGAAACAAATTTTTATACTTCCAGAAAAAAGGAACCAAAGACTTTTTGACAATTTTTTGAATTAATCATGCCACAACTGAAGCATACCACACATTGGGCTCAATAAAGTTTATGAATTTTGCATGTTGCCATTACTTTTCGAAGCCAAATTTTAATCCCATCCAAAAATGACCAACCGAAGAATTTTCATAATAAAATTTTCAAGTCCTGATAATGCCACTATTCGAGCAAAAAAGTGGAAATATTGGGTACACTTGTTACTTCACAGGTATTTCAAAGTCTGTACGTATCCATTGCAATTCAATTATACAAATTTTGATAATATCAGTAAAAACACATCGGAAGACTTCCTGAAACAATTTTTCAAAATTCATAATGTTACAACTAAAGTGGTGAAGTGAAAAAATAGAGCGCATATTGAGCCAAACAAAATTCTGAAATTTTGCATATATTCATGACGTTCCGAAGACAATAATTTTGATCCCATCGACAAATGAGCAACCGAAGAATTTTCATAACAAAAGTTCAATTTGCAATGCTAAAATCGGAGGCAAAATGTAGAAATACTTGGTACATTTGTCGCTTCATACAATTTCCGAAGTCTGTAGGCATTCGTTGCAATCCAAAGATATAAATTTTGATAATATCAGAAAAAACACATCGGAAGACATTCTGAAACAATTTTTTAAAATTCATTATGCTACAACTAAAGCAGGGATGTAAAAAAATATAGAGCATATTGAGCCAAACAAAATTCTGTAATTTTGCATATATGCATGGCGTTCCGAAGACAATAATTTTGATCCCATCGACAAATGAGCAACCGAAGAATTTTCATAACAAAAGTTCAATTCATAATGCTAAAATCGGAGGCAAAAAGTAGAAAACTTGGTACATTTGTCGCTTCACACAATTTCCAAAGTCTGTAGGCATTTGTTGCAATCCAAAGATATAAATTTTGATAATATCAGAAAAAACACATCGGAAGACTTTCTGAAACAATTTTTTAAAATTCATTATGCTACAACTAAAGCGGGAATGTTAAAAAATATAAAGCATATTGAGCCAAACAAAATTCTGAAATTTTGCGTATATCCATGGTGTTCCGAAGACAATATTTTTGATCCCATTGACAAATGAGCAACCGAAGAATTTTTATACCAAAATGTTCAATTCATAATGCTACAATCGGAGCCAAAAAGTGGAAATACTTGGTACATTTGTCCCTTCACAGAATTTCCAGAGTCTATATGCATTCGTTGCAATCCAAAGATACAAATTTTGATAGGATTATGGAGTATATACCGCCATAGTCTTTTGACATAAAGATATATTATACGAGCCATTTTGACATAAAGATATATCATTACTTACTACGGTTATCATCCAGATGCATCCATATATATCCAGATGCAGGTTGACAGTGTATTTGTCTATTAATTCATCAAATGCGAGATGATTCTATACCATACTTTGGATAGAAAAACGACGTCGAAAATCTTTTGAAATGGACCAACAATTATCATGCAAGGATCATTTTATGATGTACAAATCTTATTATGGCAAGCGAGGAACATTTTATAATAAAGCGGAAAGAGACCAATAAAATAAATTGTCAACGGTGTAGAGTTAAACAAAATATTTATTAGACATTGCTCAAAACTCGGCATGATAATAACAAACTTTGCCGCATATACATTTTTTTGACACTCATTATTAGTTTTATAGTTTCTTTTCCAAATTTACATCGATTCACACCAATCATGATTAACAGTTCAACGTAAACCATTTCATAGTTATCAAAGAAACGAAAAGAATGATTTCTCAAGAAATCTTATACGAGGAACATTTAATCGCGAAAGAGAAATTCCGTCGTAGAGTTAAGTGTGGAAAATAAAAACAGCAGGGTTAGCAATGATAAAAAAATACATATTCATTTCAGCACTGTTCGAAAGTTGATTAAAAGCACTTCACTATTTTCACACCATCACTTTCTTATTATTACCGTAACCAAGAGTCGATCGAACCTAACCACGATATTTATATAATCTCACAAATGTTCGTGAAAAAACATTCATATTTACAATACTGTTTAAGCCACGAGATTCTAATTAGTCGCGATCGAAAGGGGGAAAAAAATAAAAAATACGTGAATTTGATGAAACTCTAAATTGCTGTCATTGAATTTATATTAAAGAAATCATTTTTGGATCGTACGCGTACGATCCAAAATTATTTCGCGATCTGTGAATAAATTTATTCACAGATCGCGAAATAATATTTTTCCCGAATTTATCCACAACAGGACCCGCATAAGCACTGCTCACTTCGAAAATTCCGTTCAGACTTTCCGCGGTATGGGTACTTCGAACTATTTATTTATTCACAGATCGCGAAATATTTTTTTTTCCCGAATTTATCCACAAAGACGTCCCGCGTATAAGCACTTATTCTCACTTCGAAAACTCCGTTCAGACTTTGCGTGGTATAGGTAGAGAAAGATGAAACGGAATGGCCAATCACAAGCTCCGAAGGCGTCAAGAGGCCTTTCATTGTGTCGTATACAGACATGCCAATACTTCGATGTAGCATAATCTGGAGTCTGTGCAAAGTTTTTTCTCAGCAAATACGGCATCAATCGTGCTGATTTAAGGCTCAATCGAAGTATTTTTTCGTAATAAATCTCCCGTTCAATTTTCAAATCATCATATGCCTCCTGAGCTTCGTAATTAAAGAAAATGAATTTCAGTTTTTACCTCACCACCGCGAATCGTTTTATTTATTGCTCGCACGTCCCGCACTTCGTTATGTCGAAACTCCATTCAAACTTTCCGCTGTGTCGGTACCGAGAAAAGAGATAGAACTTTCTGCTGTGTCGGTACCGAGAAAAGAGAGAGAAAAGTAGTTGTGACCAATCGCAGCTCGTTGCTCTCGTTGCCAGAGACCGGCTTTCATGTAAATGGGTTTTGATGGGCATCAAAACGCCTTTGATTGTGTCATATACAGATACGTCGAATCCTTCGATGTGTTAGTATTTTTTACATAATCTTGAGCCTGTGCAAAGTTTTTTCTCAGCAACTACGCCACCGATCATGCTGATTTTGGGCTCAATCGAAAGAGAATTTCTTAATTAGTCTCCAGTTAAATTTTCAAGCCATCAAATGACTCCTGTGCTTCGTAAATGAACAAAATGACATGCCAATTTTACCCCCACCTCCGCGAATCGTTTTATTCAGAGATAATATAGTCTCGGCGAGCCTCAGGCCAGCAGACGACAGAACTGTCAATGTACTTGTCCCGAGACTCTACCGAGTCTCTTGATATATCCAGATGGGGTGGGGGTAAAATTTTCGAATGACGAAATTTCGAACAGCTAAAATAGCGAATTTTAACATACAGTTATCGATATATATATATATATATATATATATATATATATATATATATATATATAATTGTATGTTAAAATTCGCTATTTTAGCTGTTCGAAATTTCGTCATTCGAAAATTTTACCCCCACCCTCCAGATGCATGTTGACAGTGTATTTGTCTATTCATTCATCAAACGCGAGATGATTCTACACCATATTTTGGATAGAAAAACGACGTCGAAAATCTTTTGAAATGGACCAACAATTATCATGCAAGGAACATTGTATGATGTACAAATCTTATTATGGTAAGCGAGGAACTTTTTATAATAAAGAGGAAAGGGACCAATAAAATAAATTGTCAACGGTGTAGAGTTAAAAAAAAATATTTATTAGACACTGCTCAAAACTCGGCATGATAAGAACAAACTTTGCCATTTACATTTTTTTGAGACTCTTATTAGTTTTATAGAGTTTCTTTTCCAAATTTACATCGATTCACACCAATCATGATTAACATTTCAATGTACACCATTTCATAGTTATCAAAGAAACGAAAGGAATGATTTCTCAAGAAATCTTATACGAGGAACATTTAATCGCGAAAGAGAAAAAAGATCGCTTTCGTTTCCATCGTAGAGTTAAGTGTGGAATATAAAAACTGCAGGGACCGTATGGTCTAGAAATTTGAAAAAATCGATTTTTTTTTTTTTCGATATGTCGAAAGTATAGTATCTCAAGAATATACTGTGAAATTTTCATGCGGAAATTCTCAATATTACAGCTTCTACAGCCCATAACGCAGGTAGAGAGCGGTCCGCGCGCTCCTAACGGGTCTAGCGCTAACCGGTAACCTAATCGGAGCGCAGCAGCTGTCCCAATCCTTCTCCGAAAATATATACCTGTATATAGTACATACTATATACCTATATATACTTTTCCCTTCCCCGAAATATACCTATTGTCGAACATTTGTGAGGGAAACGGTCATTTCGCTTTCCCCTGACTTGATCAGTACAACGTTACGTTTTGACGAACCAACATCGAAAATTTTGAAATAAAATATCAGAAAATATGGATAGAAAGCAAGGCCGTGACTCTTCTAGACGACCATCTTCTGTAGGTCGTAAAAGATATTTCAAGGGCAATCGATTCACTATCGAAAATACTACTGATTTTACGAGCACGTCTGCGAAAAAATTAAAAGGCAATGAGGAATTGGAAGTAAACGTTAATCCTACTTTCAATTATTGCATCATCGAATTCAGCATGATATTTTTAACGTTGCAACAGTTGTTGAAGTGTAAAGATTGTAACGGTGCGGTCACTTTTAGCAAAAACGGACAACGTGGTCTAGGATTCAAACTCTCTGTGAAGTGTGAGTGTAAAGAAACTTTTATTTTGTCTTCGCCGTTAATTGATAAGGCATTTGAAATCAACCGTCGACTTGTTCTCGCCCTGAGAATGCTTGGAGTAGGATTTGAAGGCTTGAAAAATTTCTGCGGTCTCATGGATCTTGGACAAGGAATTTGTAAGAGTACATATTACGGCATCGTGGACAATATAAAAATTGCAGCTGAAGCCGTCGCGAAAATCGTTTTCCAAAGAGCATTGAAAGAAGAAGTCGAGTTGAATGTAAAAGCTGGGCGTCCCGCGGATGAACTTTCTGTGTCTGGTGATGGATCGTGGGCGAAACGTGGATTCTCATCGCTTCTCGGTATTGCCTCGTTAATAGGGAAATACAGTAATAAAATTTTAGATGTTGTCGTCAAATGCAGTATATGTCAAGCCTGCTCTCAATGGAAAGGCCAAGAGGATACGATTGAATATGAAGCGTGGTATCGAGAGCATGAAGATCACTGTGACGCAAATCATACCGGAAGTGCTGGCAAAATGGAGGTAGACGGCATCGTGGAAATGTTCAAGAGATCGGAAGAGTTGTACATCGTAAAATACGCGAACTATATCGGAGACGGCGACACGAAAACGTTCAAAGCCTTATTGGACACAAAGCCTTACGGGGATGATTTTTTAGTTTGCAAAAAAGAATGTGTTTTGCATGTTAAAAAACGTTTGTACAAACGTGCTGTTGATGCGAAAAAAAACATGCACAAATAAAGAAAGCAACAAAGAAATTGACAGAAAAAGAAGAGGGAAAAAAGACACAGCGGAAATCGATAAATAAAACACCGAAGCGTCAACAATTGACGAATAAATTATTGCAAGAGCTGTCAACTTATTACGGTCTAGCAATTAGACGTAATTCAGATTCGACTGAAGGGATGAGAAGTGAAATATGGGCAGCATATTATCACAAAATTTCAACAGATGAAAATCCGCAACACTCGTACTGTCCTCCAGGTTCCGAATCGTGGTGCAAGTGGCGTCAAAGTGAGGCTGCAGGTACTTTAGACACCTACGAGCACCCACCTGCTCTGTGCGATGAAGCACAAGAGATATTAAAACCAATTTATGAAGAATTGACAGCAGAGACTTTATTGGAAAGGTGTATTGGCAGTAATACGCAGAACAATAACGAAAGTTTCAATGCTTGCGTGTGGCACCTTGCGCCGAAACATCTGTTTGCCGGAAAAAAAATCATTGATATTGCCACTCACATTTCCGCTTGCATATTCAATGAAGGATTTGCATCCCTATTGAAAATAATGGAGACCATGGGCATAACAATCGGGCCACAAGCGGAGCAACTAGCGCAAAACCGAGACGAGCTGCGAGTATCGAGCGCCAACCGTAGGAGCACGGACAACTCCAAAGAGGCTCGGACAGCTCGAAGAAATGAAAGGAGTGAGGAAATCTTGAATTATGAACGTTCCGAAGGAATCCTATATGGTGCCGGAATCGCGGATTAACTGTAAGTATTCAAAATTTGCTCAATTTTTGAAAATATCTGTACCTCAAACTTTAAACTCATTTATCTCGAAACGACTTTTTTCGGCACTGCGCAGGTGAAAACAAAAAAACTATTCAACCGAATCACTTGAAATTTGGATATGTTGTTCACAACATGTATGGCTATCGTCGGAACTACAATCATAATTTTATTTAAATAATTTCTTATTGTTTATACTAAAAAACTAGTGAAAAAAAAACCCGATTTTACGAATTTTTTTTCAAAAGCGCGCCATTTTGTCAATTTTTAATTTTTTCGATTTGTTCTAGTCCCGACCATAACTGCACTCTTTCTGATTAAGAATCTTCTTGAATTTTGTGTTTCAGATGAGTAGAAGTCTCGGATCGATCTTCACCGTCCGGGTCGGATTTTTCGAGAGGGTCGTCTTCAATGCCAATTATATGATAATAAACACTGTTTTTAAAATTAAAAAAAAATTTTTTTGTATACTTAATAAAGGTAGTAATAAACCCGAAAAGTTAAAACATCGATTTTTAAATTTTTTATGGCAAAAAAAAATCGTGAAAATAGGTGAAATTTTCGTGCTCTAGACCATACGGTCCCCTTAACCGTTGTCCCATTACCCGCCATTTTACCGTTTCCAAAGTTGTTACATTCGAAAGAAAGACGAAAAAGCTTTGTGCGCCATCGTGCTGTATGAGCATATGAATATATATCCCATTGTTCGGTATCCTCAGTTCCGTGGCGAAATTATGTAACCACGTGAGGTAAGACACCAGCACCGAGTTCCAGGAGTTGCAGGAGTTGATTGAGGATCCAATTCAACGATTGAGATTCAAATTCAATTTGAAGAAGGATTTCGAAACCCATGAAAAAAAGGTAAAGTGTTCATGTTATTAAATTTTGTATAGATTTGTTAATTGAACTCACTAGGTTGGAAGAAGGAAAAATTAAATTTTCTTTTATAATTCAAAGAAAGAAGCATGATCACACCTTTGCGAATACTTTTTAGGTTAGTTTATAAAATTTGTTAAAAATTGAAATATTAATAAATTCTGTGAAGTCAAAAATGAATTCATAGGTGTGATAATGCTGTTTCCCTCAAAATTATGGAATAAAATGTGACTTTCTCTATACTTACGGTTTACTCTAGCGAAGTAAAAAAGCAAATCGGTTGGAAAAATTTATTTGCATAGGAATAAATGGAAGCGATGAGAGAGTTGTTGCAGTTTTTATGTTTCTGCAATGAGCTTTAATTTGAAAAAAGTTCCAGATAATTTTATTTGAAGTAACACAAAATATTGAGCCGCTGCCTCTGAAACAATCTATTTTAAATCGCAAAAGGCGCTTGACTTATCTGCACAAAAATTTCAGATACATGCATTAAATTTTGATCAAGTATAGTTGAAATAATTGTTTATATTAATAATAGAACTAATTCTCTTTACGATGTTTGAAATGATATACTTTCCTGGATTTCACTTCAAATTTTAATTCAATTGATCAAGTGGCTTGAAACTTCTCATAGACGTCTTCTCTAATACCGCTGTTTAACATTTAATAAAAAGACTTTCCTTCTAATAAAAAGAAAATTCTTTTATGGTTTTCTTCTTATTTGCCGCATTTTTTTCAGTAGTGAGAAAGTCTGCATGAAATGTGAAACCACAGTGTTTGGAACAATGACCATAAAATCTTGTAAGCCGCTTGATCAATTTGTATTAAAATCTGAAGGAATATCCAAAAAATATTTTATTTCAAACACCGCAGAGAGAATTTTTCATTTTATCAATGTAAACAATTGTTTCAGGGACATTTTTGATTAAAGTTTACAGCGTCTCCTCAAATTTTCATCCACATAGTTCAAGCGGTTTTCATGATTTCATATATATCATTCCGAAGGCTGTAGTAGCGAAGGCTCCATATTTTATCTAATAACTATGTTCCAAATAAAAACATCTGGAACTTTTCATTCGCATTAAAGCTGGACATAGCAAAATTGAAACTGAAACAACTCCCTTGATACCTTCGCATTTATTTCTTCGCAAATCAATTTTGGGAACAAATTTGTTTTTTGATCTCACTAAGTGAGAACCAAATCAAATAGCCTTTCATAACCCTGACAATGAAGCATGATCACACCTTTGCAAATAATTTTTTGGTTAGTTTCTAATATTTGTTAAGAGGATGAATCGGTCACCTAACCTCACTCACCGTAGGGAGACACCGACTGATCCATTTCCCTTAAAATTTGATTTATCAATCAACTTGTAAAAATGTCAACCTTTAACAAATTCTATATACCAATAGAAAATTACCTATAAAGTAGGCAAAGTCAAGTCATGAAGATTGTTAAAGTTTCAAGATTTAACAAATTCTTTAATTAACTAAAAAAATATTTTAGATAATGATTATGAGAATATGAAGACCGCGTGATCAATTTGTATCAAAATCTGAAGGAATATCCAAAAAACATTTTATTTCAAACACCGCAGAGAGAATTTTTCATTTTATCAATGTAAACAATTGTTTTAGGGACATTTTTGATTAAAGTTTACAGCGTCTCCTCAAATTTTCATCCAAATAGGTCAAGCGGTTTTCATGATTTCATATATATCATTCCGAAGGCTGTAGTAGCGAAGGCTCCATATTTTATCTAATAACTATGTTCTAAATAAAAACATCTGGAACTTTTCATTCGCATTAAAGCTGGACATAGCAAAATTGAAACTGAAACAACTCCCTTGATACCTTCGCATTTATTTCTTCGCAAATAAATTTTGGGAACAGATTTGTTTTTTGATCTCACTAAGTGAGAACCAAATCAAATAGCCTTTCATAACCCTGACAATGAAGCATGATCACACCTTTGCAAATAATTTTTTGGTTAGTTTCTAATATTTGTTAAGAGGATGAATCGGTCACCTAACCTCACTCACCGTAGGGAGACACCGACTGATCCATTTCCCTTAAAATCTGATTTATCAATCAACTTGTAAAAATGTCAAACTTTAACAAATTCTATATACCAATAGAAAATTACCTATAAAGTAGGCAAAGTCGAGTCATGAAGATTGTTAAAGTTTCAAGATTTAACAAATTCTGTAAATTAACTAAAAAAATATTGAAGATAATGATTATGAAGAATATGAAGATTATGCATCCGTAAGAAGAAAAAATGCAATTTTATTTCATAGCTCATGATCACGTCGTTGAATACTTTTTTGGGAGAAAGTTTTATTTACACCCTTGAAAACTTTTTAGGTTTTAATAGATTGTGTGGAAATCAAAATTTTAACAATATTTTTCACTGAACATTTTGTTGGTTATTCCATAGAATTTCTTAAAGCTTGAAATTTTACACATTTCTATAAACTAATCGTTTTGAATTTATTTGTTTGAAAAGCTTTTCTAAAGTTTTTCTCAGTACAAAAAATTTTTCCAACCTTTACTTGTTTTTTGGGGAATTGAAAAGAATGCACAAATATAAAGAAAGAAATAATTATCTCGTTTCAATTGTATTCTTGGATATACTCTCTTTTAAAATCACACTCCTTGATATTTGATGGCAATTTTTTATTTTTATATTTCTTTTATATAGTCAACTGAAGAAATTCCATGGGAGAATTCAAACGCCGACAGCAAGATTCCAATACCAGTCACTGGTAAGATGATAGATGCTGCATTCTGATCTGCTTCGCACGCAAACTTAACACACATAACATTGAAAATAAATCTCTTTCTTCCATCTAGATCACAATGAGAACTTGGTATTCTCGCAAAGTATCGAGGAAAATATTATCATCTTGAATGAGGATGAAACAAGCTTTGAAGTTGCTGGACTGCATATAAAAGAAGTTGAAGCTCCAGACGAACAAAGACGAGTATCCGAAAAAAATGAAGTACGAGTCTCTCAAAAATCTTCCAAACTTGTAAGTATCTCCGCGTTTTTACTCATATTTTAAACACATAAGAAGCTTGCCATGCAACGATGATATTAAAAAATGCTTCAATATTTCGATGCATCTGATGTGGAATCGTTTTTTAAAGTTCTTAACTCATATCATTTTTAACGTAATATGATTTTTTTCGGCTTTTTTCATGAGGATTTGGAAAACCTTTTGGAATCCACAACAGATGGTCAGGTCGTTTGGAATATGTACAAAAGTACTGGTTTATTGAAGGACGAAGATAGAGATTTCATCGCAGCACTAATTATAGACCACGAACTTAAGGATTGTCTCGATAGACGGTATGCACTTTTTTCAAATTTTTTATTTGTCCATATTGATTTTCATTGCTAGTTGATATTTATAACATTTGATCACTCTTCATTATTACAGTATAACTGCTGACCGCTTTCTGTATTTGGTAGAAGAAGTTATATTGACCTTTCCGACTGAAGCCAAGGTATGAAAAATTTCTGGGCGGAAGAAGCAACGATATTTTTTGTATTTTGGTTTCTTATTTATAGTAATTTTTCGTAGAGTGTTTGGACGCTTGTGAATGTTACCGGGAAATTCGTAACTGGAAAAGGCAAATTGTACACACGCTGGACTAATGTTCGCAGGAAGCTTATGAAACTAGGCCTTATTCCAAAAGCTCAGAGAAAAAGTCAAACTACTTCTAGCCAAGTGCAGATCGCAAAAAATGGTAAATATGTAATGTAATATGTAATGTAATGGTAAATATGTAATGTAATGTTATGTAATTCAACTTTTCAGCTGGAGATAGACTTTGATATACTGTATCTAGATATATCTAAGAATATTTATGCCCTTTGGCCTCAGCTCCAGAGCTTTTTAATACAAAAGCTACCGAAAAACAAAAGTCAAGTGGCTTCTGCGATCATAGATCCATGTAAGTACTTTTAAGTTCTATATTGTTATACTTTTGAATACGGAATATATATTAAAAACGGTACCATAAATGTCTTTCTTTAGCTGCTCAAACAACTTTCCTCTTGATGCACATGAGCCAAATTTTTCGCGTTGTTAGTGCTTGGAAACAAACAAAGGCTATTCCCAGTTGGCGACCATCGAAGATCGAAATGCAAGAAGGGTTCGTTCTCCACGTTAAAGTAAGTCTGTTCGCTCTTTTCTCTATGTGGATATTCACGGTTCTTGTGGATACTGGTTTTATAGAAGCATTATATTTTGTTTTGTTGAATCATCATTGGTTTTTGTCAATCATATATTTAACTTCATTTCAGATAATTGGGGACTTGGACGTGAAATTGAAAGAACGTCAGAATAGACTCAAACGATTTGCGTGTCAAATGCAACCTACCGCTGCGATCGTAGGGCCATCGTTCGATCAAATAGAACAGTCTTTCGTGATTTTGGACGGAGATATTCGGTATGGAGTAGAATCACCACTAAAAGCTGTTGACATTACTTTCAAAAGTATTCACGTATTGGATGCATAATATCCTCCTGAGGCTAGTCAAGTGTGGCAGTTTCTTCAGCGAGCAGTCTACGGATTACCTCCAAACAAGCATTACGATGCTTATTGTAATGATTTGGAAAAACTTTTGAACGAGTTTTCGAATTTTCAATCGGGAAAGGGAACATAAGAGATAGACTCGATCCATTCCGAATTTCAATGCGCAAAGCGATAACTGAATTTCGAAAAACAATCAGCACAATGAAGTGCATAATGGCGAAATCAAACTTAATATCTAAGAAATTTTTTTTTTTATTAAAGAAGCACATCAATTTTGAATAAGTGCCCGATTAATAAGTGATCGATTAAAAAAACTTCCGATTTTTCAAAATGCCGACGTGTTATGAATGTCACGACAATTTTACTTGCATTAAAGGTCTTCTTGAACATTACAAAATATCTCATAAAATTCCGGATTCTTATACGTTCACTTGTGCTGAGGATTCGTGTAATAGATCGTTTGGATCAAAAAATTCATTCAGAAAACATCTCCAGTATAGACATAAACAGCCATCGCAGCTTTTCGATTCAACAAAAAAACAATCTTCTGCGACCCCCGATACTCTTCAAGTTGTACATACCGAACAGTTCGACATTACTCAGTCAGCCAATATTCCATCTCCCAATTTTACATCGTCGTTAACTACGTGTTCAGAGTTATTCATAGCAAAATTATCGGCCAATCCACGTCTCCCGCGAAATCTCGTCCAAAAGATAATTGATGTTTTGAAAGATTTTTTTAATGGCGACTTCGTGAAAACATTAAAAACCGAAGTTTTCAACGCATTATCAGACTCCACGGCTGATGGAGAAACTCTCCGAGAGATTTATGTTTGATGAACTAACGCACCCTTTCAAAGACCTTGAAACGGAATTTCTGAGATTTAAGCATTTTTCAAACTCAGGTCATTATATTGCTCCAATCTCTTACGTTATCGGCATGACGAAGGCTCCTAAAACGACTGGCAACGCTGTTCATGAAGTTGACGCTAAAATCACTGGTCAGTTCATTCCGCTGCGCGCGATTCTTAAAAAAATTTTAGAATTACCAAACGCGTTGAGTGACATTTTATCCTACATGTATGAGATTTCGAAATCGTCTCAGTTTGAAAACTTCATCCAGGGTGAATTGTGGAAGCACAAAATGTCGGGGTACGAGCAGTCGGATTTGATTTTACCAATTTTTATTTTTTTCGATGACGTAGAGGTAAACAATCCTTTAGGATCGCATAATGCAAAGCTAGGCGCCGTTTACGCTTCTATTGCATCTCTTCCTAACGAATGTCGCTCCGCATTAAAAAACTTTTTTCTCGTGCTATTATTAGAAAGTCAAGCAAGGGCTACGTATGGAAACGAAAACGTATTGAAACCTTTAATAGATGAGCTTATATATTTAGAGAAAGAAGGCCTCGATGTAAACAGTACGCAAGGGTTAAAAACATGTATACTTCGTCACAGGTCTGATTTTGGGAGACAATCTCGGTTTGAATGGGATTCTAGATTTTGTAGAGTCGTTTTCGGCAAACTTCTTTTGTCGACTGTGTCAAATGAAAAAAAGCGATTGTCAAAGCGCAACAGAAGCGTCGACAGGATTATTGCCAAATAATGAAAATTATGAGTCACATTTGGAAAAAAAAACGATTCAAGTCAAACGGATATCAAAACACGCAGCACTCTTAATAATATTCCGTCGTTTCACGTTTGTAGGAACTGTGCTCTCGATATTATGCATGACTTTCCAGAAGGTATATGTCCTTATGATATGGTCCCAATAATTCTAGCCCTCGTGGAAGGAAAATTTAAAGAATTCGATTTGGAGGCATTAAACGATAGACTTCTCATGTTTCACTATGGTCCTATAGATAATTCCAACAAGCCCCCGTTTATCAAAAAAGAGCATTTGAAGGCCAAAAAGTTGAAGATGACAGCTGCTGAAATGATACATTTTGTCAGACTGTTCGGTGTAATCATCGGGGACCTCGTATCACCTACTAATCCCTTCTGGAAATTGTTTTGTTTATTACATCAAATCCTTGACCTTGTGTTCGCTAGAAGATTACCGAGAGCAATGGCCGATAATCTTAGAGTGTTGATAGCAGAACATCACAAGCTGTATATGACTTTAACTGGAGAAACGCTAAACCGAAATTTCATATCGTAACTCATGCACCGGAAATATTTCTTCAGAGCGGTCCTCTGAATAATTTGTCTTCGATACGTTTCGAAGCAAAACACCGAGATGTAACTATTCCAGCATCTGTCAATACATCACGCATAAATATTTGTCGTTCTGTGGCAATCAAAAATCAATTATCACTTTGCTACAGATTTTTAGAAAATGCAAGTATTTTGCCTTCCATGAGTATTGGCGCCAGTAACACAGTTACTTTGAGTCCAACAATTGACTTGTATGATATTCTCCCGCCGGAATTATGTGACACAGAATGTTTTTCGACAAGTTGGGTTGAGTACAAGGGTACCACATTCAAGCACAAAATGGTATTGATAGTCGGCACTGAAGACTTAAGTCCAGAATTTGGTGAAATAAATCAAATCTTGATTTGTCGTGATGCCCTCGGCGAAATACCAGTTTTTATTTGTAAGCGTTACATCACTTTAGGTTTCGACAGCCATGTTTTAGCGTATGAAGTTGAATTGACGGATGAAAAAATTTGCGTAATGGCTACGAATTTAGTCGATCCGCTCCCGGTTTACGCTCACACAATGGCGGACGATGGGAAATATATTGTTTTGCGATATAGTATTTAAAATGAGCTGTGCTTATAATGTTTTTATTTTATGCAAAATGTTACTTAAAATATTGCAATAAACCATGCACTGTACAGAATTGATTTAATATTATGTTATGACTTTTTGTTCTTTGAAAGATCTGACCTTATTCATTCATATGTATTGAAAAAAATTATTATTAACAGTATGCACGTATAAGAATAAATATTGAGCAAGCGCAGAATAGCATTCTTTTATTTTGTAATTTGAGCTTCTATTTTATCCCTATTTTCAGGGCCAATTGAATATTTTAAACATTTCCGCTAATACCCTGGATCCGAACCGCTGCAATAATTTCAGAATTAAAAGTTTTATTTTTGAAAACAATGAGTGATGGAGCATTTTTACGTACAATTAGATGGAAAACGCATTGAGTCTCAAAAATAAATTTCTACAGACTTTTTTTTCATCCAAATCATTGCGAATTTGTTCTTAATTTTGTAACGAATTTTATTCGAATTTTTGTAAAGTTGATAAAAATTTATAAGATTTCTTATTTCAAAAAGTTATTTTTATTATTTTTGCTTAAATAATTTTTTTCAATAAATACATGTGATCAACATAGTGTTTTATTACATCTTCAACTCGTAAACACACTTTAGGTCAGCTATTGAAACAAGTAGGCAGAACGAATATTGAAATTTCAATAGCCGTCTGTGGTGTAGTCGTTACGGTGCGTAGGTAGTAAGATAGTAGGATGTATAGGGTTTAGGTTCGAATCCCCGTTGTAGGTAGGAAATTTTCTTCCACGAAATCGTTTATCTGTGCATTGACAATTGCAAAACATGAACAAATGTATAATTTCCAAGTGAAACCGCATAATTTATTTTATTTCTATAATGAAAACACCATTTTTATTTGCAATTATATTAGGGCTTATTTAAAAAAAATATTTCTTATTGGCAAAAATGATTTGCTCGTCCAACAAAAATCATAAGCTCGTCCAGCAAAAACCTCTGCCCTCCCAGCAAAAGTTGTATGCTCGTCCAGCAAATACATATGCTTTCCTAGCAAATGCGTATGCTGCCGTTGCGCATCGCTGTTATTGGAGTGACACTTGCGTGGACGCTGCAAGAGCAAAAGTTCTTTGCTCCTATAGCAGATACTACATCAGCATAAAATTTTTGTTACCGCAACAACTAAATTTGTCGTCACTATATTGACATACGAAATTTGCTGCAGTAGCGTGGTACATGCTGCCCTGATATAAATAATTCTCTCCGTGAAACAAAAGTATTTTCTAAAAGTGCCACTACTCCACTATCCGAAGAAAAAGTAATGACTTGAATCCGGTCTGTCTTAGACAATGCAAAAGATTGGAACGGCTAACGTTTTGTGCGGATTAATAAAAAAATAGCTGGAAGATACCAATTATGTGTAACCATTTATGTCAATAAAATTTAATTAATTATCGAATAATGATATTTTTAAGGATTACATATTAATTAGATTTACTTTTCTATTGATGTTATGTAATTAATAAAATATTAACATTAAGCGTTAATATAATTTATATTACATTTATATTATATAAGGTGAAAATTCTATAATTATTATTCCTTCAAAAATATAATCAAACCAATTATCTTCATTAGGACATTATGAACCGAAATTGATGAGGAACCCATGAGAAAATTCTTAGCCATCCCAATCAGGATCTCAGATGGAGAAGCGTTACAATTCTGGCCGGGTCCTGATGAGATTAACCTAATCAGAACCTGATCAGGTAATCCTGATTGAGACCTGAAGTAGAAATCCTGATCGAGATATGATGTCAAAATCCTGTTCGGGACCTGATGAGGAATTACCGACCGAGACCTGATGAGAAAATACTGACAGGGACATGCTGAGGAAAATCTGATCGGGACCTGAGGTGTGTTAAGCGTTACAATCGTGATCAGATCCTGATAAGCTAAGCCTGACCAGGACCTTGTTTTAACCTGATCGGATTCTAATCTGGTCGTGGTCTGGTCCCGGTGTGAAATTCTAGTCGGGTATAAAAAAATATCTAAAAGTCGCCGGTGGCACCTCTAAAAAAATTTTTAGAAGATTCAAATTTTGGGAGAATAACTTTTCCATGAAGTGCTAACACATCAATCTGTGACACAAAGAAAACCATTTTTTTATATCACCATGTTTACGAGAAATTGAATAAAAAAATTTAGAAAAGCCGCTGGGACGATCTCTAATTTTCTTCCTTTCAAACTCAAATTTTGAGAGAATCAACTTTGTATTAAGTACTAATTATTTTTGTTGCGACACCGAAAAATCGTACTTTAATATCATGATTTTTCGCTAAAATTGAAAAAAAAAGTTCTAAACGTTGCTGGTGCGACCTCTAAAAATCTTTTTAGAAGGCCTAAATTGTGAGAGAATTATTTTTTCGTAAAGTATTGATATAACCATTTGTGACTTTAAGAAAAAAAAGTCAATTTCTTTTTAAGACATCAATGTTTCTGGTGATTCTTTGGCATAAAGAATCACGACTTGTCACCGGTTGTCGCTTCCTCCAAGCAATCTGCCCTCTCACGACTAGTAATTTTTTCGGTTGTGCTCCTAAGAATACGATCCAAATCACTCCAAAGCCTTTATACACCTTTTTCCTCTCTGTCTTTACATTGGCGAGATCAGGGATCAACGAGATAAAAAACGGTGGTATAAGGGAGAACGTTGAACGCTCAATAGGACTATATCCAACAGTCGTTCGAGAGTTTGATACTTGGACCAAACTCACACAGTATCTCCCAGTTCAGAGCACATAGCATCGAGGATTACAGTAGCATTAGGGTCGACCATAGAGATCGTAACCACCAATAATGGTACGAGAAGGATCGAAAATCCCCCTTTTTCTTCGTTCCTTCTTTTTTCTCGATTTTTTTACGACTCGAACATTCTTAAGAACAGAGGATTCAAAAAACGACCATCATCGCTAATCGAAGAGACTTTATCGTTCTTTCATTGTGATAGTAGAAGACCTCGATTGATGTTAATTTTTATACGACGGCCTTCAACTGAGGCCGTCGTATAAAAATCACACAGGCGACGATGAATTTATGACGTCATTGTGACTCTCGATTATTACGAGTAACCTGCAGTTCAGAACCCTTCAGGTACTTTTAGTGTTGTTTTTTTTAATTTTTTTTTTTAAGAATAGATAGAAAAATAGCGAAAATCCTTTCCCGGGGAAAGAAACCCAGACAATTACATTGGTAGTCCCTCGTTTCCCTGTGATATCACAAAAAATCCCACAAAAAATCCAAAACCCCACGAAAAAAATGACAAAAATGTTCACCTATTTCATTCATATCCCGAAGGAAAACCAACCACACAGATCACGAAATATACGGCCAAAAAACCAGACTTCACATTAAATGTTACTTTGAATTTATTTCCACAGAACAAAACAGGAATGAAAACATTTAAAAATTAGCGTTATCAAGATGAGAAAAATACCATATATAATTGGTGTGTAAGAAGTATTAATTGTCTAGCAAAAATAATAAAAAAGGTTACCATCTAAGTTACGTGCAGCAGTAAAATTTATAATATTAATACTAGGACAAATTTTTCTTTGGTGACTCAGAAGATATCAACATCGACGTGTCGGCACCGTAGGGCATGCAGTTGGTGCATTGCTTCTGGGATCTCCCAAGTCGAGTAGCTACGTGTAGAGCCAGTAGTTGGATGAATGATCCCTTCTCTGTACGCGAAAAAATTTCAAGTTGTTTGGGCTATGGCGCGGCCAATGTTGCCAAATAATATTTACTTATATGATGCAATGAAACAACATTGCCTGCGCCGTGGCTAAAACAACGAAAAACATTCAGAAACCAGCCGGAATCTCGGCACATAAACGCAGGAACATTGGATTACGTTTTCATTAACATTTACTTTCAGAAATGATTTCATTTCTAAATTTAATTCCCGATGTTCAAGTATCGATTGTTTTATATGAATGTCAAGCTAAGTTTTGCATAAGATCCCGTGCTTTTGTAATGTTAAAGAAAAACTTTAATTTATGTCCGTACATGAAAGCACAGTTTTGTTTGATTGGTAATAATTTGATGAATGTTTACCACCGTAAGTTAAGCGTATACGCACAGAGTACTTATCCGGCCCATAACTTTTTATTAAAATTGCTCATTCAAGTAAAAATCAGGGTTCTCTCTCAAAATTCAACAGTCATAAGTACGCACTTTTTCATTGTCGGTATTGTCTTATTTAATATTAATTTTTTTATGATTAATCCCGCATAACGTTTCCAATTCTCTTTTTCAAAACATAAAGGGCTATCTTGATGGCTGGCACCCAAGAACGTCAAAATGAAATGAGCGGAACGGGATTATTTTGCGTGAAATTTGCATGATCTTAAAATTTTGAATTCAAATTTGACCGTTTCATAGCTTACATTGATCTTTTGGCCATTAACCAGTGGTTACTTACAAGGAAGGTTACCTTACTGTACCCCCACAACCTGGGTCGATAAAATTACCTTTTGTAGTTCACATCAACGTATAAACCCTCACAAAAATGAGCTGCCTACTTGCATATTTAAGGGGGAAATTAATTCCTCAAAATCGGTGATTTTTTATTTTTTCGCTGATATATTCGAAACCAAAATATATACGGCAAAAGTTTAAATAGCAAAGTTATTCATTTTTCAGTGCTCTGTTATAATATATAGTTGAAAATTATATAGAATTTTTTTATTTATTTTATATTCATAAAAAAACTTGTTTTTTATACATTTTTCTTCATCTGATTATAGAAAAAGTTCTTATTTTACCTGAAAATTAAACAAGCTTGATAAATTTGTCAAACGGAAAATATTTACATACATATATAGGTTTAGTATATCCAGGTATGCTGTTCTTCCCTTGTCTTAAAATACTCATAAATAATTTACTTCTAATTCAGTTTTGTGCATCCATTTTAGTACAAGCGAATAAGTATCAGATGATTTTTTCGATTCTATATAAAACTTTATTTAATATACATGTCTTTATTTTATTTACTAGAAGCCTTTAATTCACATATTATAGCTATTAAGATGTCTAGTACTCATGACAAGGAGGAAAAAGCAGGCCATGTACTTATCGGTTTCTTCACTTTCGTATTATGGAATATATTCATTACAATAATGATACTCCTCAAAGAAGTGTTTGAGACACAAAGGTTTTTTGCACCACGAACATGTTATAACAGCTAAATCACCACAAATGTGACATCGTGGTTCCGAATTATCTCCAAAACCAAACGTCGCCGGATTAATGAACTCAGGGGGTGCTTTTTCTATATAGCCACTTTTGTACCATGTATTTTTTAACATATTAATATAACGTGGAGAAGACAGTTGATTGTGTACAAGTGACTGCAGCTTGATAATGTTATTTCTTGAATACAGATTTATATCACTACCGAAAAGAATTACTACATCTGAAAAATGTCTAACAAAATTTTTCCATATTCGAAAATCAAACACATTTAATGGTTATATTTGTCCTATTGTTCCTTTCGGAATAATTTCTAATACAATTTTTTTGTTAGGAGTTACTGCATTAACTACTTCTGGACAGTGTCCACTCCAGGAGTCGATTAAGAGCGCACTGTTGTCGCCAACATTTGGAAAATAGATTCCGGTTTTCCACTGATTGAAATGATCTGTCGAAAAAAAGAAGTATTTAATTTGATTTGGTTTGCAATATCAAGAGACTCGATAGAGTCTCGGGACAAGTACATTGACAGCTCTGTCGTCTGCTGGCCCGAGGCTCGCCGAGTCTATACTTTCTCTGAATAAAACGATTCGCGGTGGTGGGGGTAAAATTGGCATGTCTTTTCGTTTAATTACGAAGCTCAGGAGTCGTTTGATATAACGAAAATCGGACTGGAGACCAATTGTCAAAAATGCTTTCGATTGGGCCCAAAATCAGCATGATCGGTGGCGTCATTGCTGAGAAAAAACTTTGCACAGGTCAAAATTATCAATTTTTCTATCATTGTGTGAAGGATTTCGACGTGTCTGTATACAACACCACTAAAGGCCTCTTGAAGCCTCTCGAGTTTCTGATTGGTTGGTGTCTGTATCTGTGATAACACCATCAAAGACCTCTTGAAGCCTCTCGAGTTTCTGATTGGTTGGTGTCTGTATCTGTGATAATACCATTGAAGGTGTGTGATTTGTGGTCGTGTTCGTTGGGTCTCATCATTTTGATGTGAACAAGTGCGCATGCGCATAATGATGGGCAACACGCAACTGCGCAATGAAACGAGTCATGCGCAATGTGTGAACCTGTGTGAAACGGAATTCAAACAATAAATGATGAAAACAGTGCAGGACGTGTGGAACAGTTTGGTTATAAACAGTAATAAATAACCGTTTTATAACCATTTTAACGCGCATTCATCGTAAAATCGGGAATCAGTGACAAAATTCGGAAAAATCAATCGGGATAAGTGATAAGTGACAATAGTATTTATTAAATTGTTTTTTGAGGTTTGAAAGTTTGATCGAAGTTTCGTAAAAACAGTGTGGGATGTGTGAGTTTGGTTAAATAATACTTATAATCGTTGAAACGTTTTTACGTGTTTAATCGCCACTTGTCTATTATTCTTCGTTTGTGTCAGGCTAGAAAAAATGTGTGATATCCATTATAAATTTGGAACTTTGGTTGAAGAAAGATATATTTTTTTTTCCCCCTTTCGATCGCGACTAATTGAAATCTCGTGGCTTAAACAGTATGGAAAATATTAATGTTTTTTCACAAACAGTTGTGAGGTTATAAATATCGTGGTTAGGTTCGATCGACTCTTGGTTACAGTAATAATAAGAAAGTGATGGTGTGAAAGTAGTGAAGTGCTTTTAATCAACTTTCGAACAGTGCCGAAATGAATATGTATTTTTTATTATTGTTAACCCTGCAGTTTTTATTTTCCACATTTAACTCTACGACGGAAACGAAAGCGATCTCTTTTCTCTTTCGTGATTAAATGTTCCTCGTATAAGATTTCTTGAGAAATTATTCTTTTCGTTTCTTTGATAACTATGAAATGGTGTACATTGAACTGTTAATCATGATTGGTGTGAATTGATGTAAATTTGGAAAAGAAACTCTATAAAACTAATCATGAGTGTCAAAAAAATGTATATGGCAAAGTTTGTTATTATCATGCCGAGTTTTGAGCAGTGTCTAATAAATATTTTTTTTTAACTCTACACCGTTGACAATCTATTTTATTGGTCCCTTTCCTCTTTATTATAAAATGTTCCTCGCTTGCCATAATAAGATTTGTACATCATAAAATGTTCCTTGCATGATAATTGTTGGTCCATTTCAAAAGATTTTCGACGTCATTTTTCTATCCAAAATATGGTCTAGAATCATCTCGCGTTTGATGAATTAATAGACAAATACACTGTCAACCTGCATCTGGATATATATGGAGGCATCTGGATGATAACCGTAGTAAGTAACGATATATCTTTATCTCAAAATGGCTCGTATAATATATCTTTATGTCAAAAGACTATGGCGGTATATACTCCATATCCTGGTATTATCAAAATTTGTATCTTTGGAACGCAACAAATACCTATAGACTCTGGAAATTCTGTGAAGCGACAAATGTACCAAGTATTTCCACTTTTTGGCTCCGATTGTAGCATTATGAATTGAACATTTTGTTATGAAAATTCTTCAGTTGCTCATTTGCCAATGGGATCAAAAATATTGTCTTCGGAACACCATGGATATATGCAAAATTTCAGAATTTTGTTTGGCTCAATATGCTCTATATTTTTTCACATCCCCGCTTTAGTTGTAGCATAATGTATTTTAAAAAATTATTTCAGAAAGTCTTCCGATGTGTTTTTTCTGACATTATCAAAATTTATATCTTTGGATTGCAACGAATGCCTACAGACTTTGGAAATTGTGTGAAGCGACAAATGTACCAAGTATTTCTACTTTTTGCTTCCGATTTTAGCATTATGAATTGAAAATTTTGTTATGAAAATTCTTCGGTTGCTCATTTGTCAATGGGATCAAAAGTATTGTCTGCGGAACACCATGGATATATGCAAACTTTCAGAATTTTGTTTGGCTCAATATGCTCTATATTTTCTCACATCCCCGCTTTAGTTGTAGCATAATGAATTTTAAACAATTGTTTCAGGAAGCCTTCCGATGTGTTTTTACTGATATTATCAAAATTTGTATAACTGAATTGCAATGGATACCTATAGACTTTGAAAATTCTGTGAAGCGACAGATATGCTAAGTATTTTCTCTTTTTGGTTTTGATTATGGCATTAGGAATTGAAAATTTTGTCATGAAAATTCCTCGATTGCTCAGTTGTCGTTGGGTTAAGAATTGCTGGCTTCAGAATGCCATGCATACATGTAAAATTTCATAATTTTGTTGGACCCAATGTGCGCTACATTTTTTCAATTCCCTAATTTAGTTGTAGCATAATGAATTTTGAAAAATTGTTTCAGGAAGTCTTCTTATGTTTTTTTACTGATATCAAAATTTGTATCAATGGATTGCAACGGATACCTACAGACTTTGGAAATTCTGTAAAGCAACAAATGTCCCAAGTATTTCCACTTTTTGGCTCCGATTGTGGTATTATGAATTAAAAATTTTGTTATGAAAATTCTGCGGTTGCTCATTTGTCAACGGGATCAAAATTATTGTCTTCGGAACACCATGAATATATGCAAAATTTTAGAATTTCATTCGGCTCTTTTGAGCTATATTTTTTCACTTCCCCACTTTAGTTGTAGCATAATAAATTTTGAAAAATTGTTTCAGAAAGTCTTCTGATGTGTTTTTACTGATGTTATCAACATTTGTATCATTGAATTGCAACAGATATGTACAGACTTTGAAATATCTGTGAAGTGACAAGTGTGCCCAATATTTCCATTTTTTGGTTCGAATAGTGGCATTATTAGGACTTGAAAATTTTATTATGAAAATTCTTCAGTGGCTCATTTTTGGATGGGATTTAAATTTGGCTTCGAAAAGTAGTGGCTACATGCAAAATTCATAAACTTTATTGAGCCCAATGTTTGAGTTGTAGCATGATTAATCCAAAAAATTGTCAGAAAGTCTTTGGTTCCTTTTTTTCTGGAAGTATAAAAATTTGTTTCATTGGAACGCAACGTATACTTACAAACTTTGGAAATTTCCTGGAGCAACATGTGTGCTCAGTATTTCTACTTTTTGGCTTCTATTGTGGCATAACGAATTGAAAAATATTTTCAAAAAGATTTGCTCTACGGATGCAACAGGTACAACTCAACTCGATCCATTTTCTTGGGCATAGTACTGATATAAGATTGCCCGCTTTGTTGAATTTATTGTTTTAAAATATCCATAACATACTTTCTGAACTTTTCAAAATTCAAAGATAATATTAAAATATCTGTAAGTTCTAGTTTTGAAGCTTTCACGGCCATTATTGTTAGAAATATCAAAATTTGTATCATGGGAATGTAGCCGATACCTACAAACTTTTAATATTTTGTGCGCCAAGTATTTCCACTTTCTGTCTCTGATTGTGCATTATGAATTGAAAAATTTATTACAAAAAGTCTTCGGCTGTTCATTTTTGGATGGGATTAAAATTTCTGTCCTCGGAACGCAATAGATACATCCAAATTTTCTGAACTTTATTGGGCTTAAAGTGCACTATGTTTTTTCACATTTCCACTTTAGTTGTGGCATAATAAATTTAAAAAGTTGTTTTAGAAAGTCTTCGGGTGCTCTTCTTCTTTTGATAGTATCAAAATTTGTATCATTGGAATGTAGCCGATATCTACAAACTTTGAACATTTTGTGAAGAGGAGACATGTGTGCTAAGTATTTCCACTTCCTAGCTCCGATTATGGCATAATAAATTGAAAAAATTTTATTCCAAAGGCTTTCCTCTACAGTCGCTCTGGTTTTGTTGGTATCAAAATTTGCTCAAAGCTTCATTTCATTCTTTTGGGTACGATCCTGATCTGAGTTTGTCCGCTTTGTTCAATATATTGTTTTGGAGTTCCCATAACATACTATTTGAACTTTTCTATATTCAATGAGAATATTGATTCCACCTTGTTAATAAAAATAAGAATGAAAAAATGCGTGAATTTTTTTCACAATAGATTCAATATGTTTTCTCTAAACATACATCAAACTGGTTTTTTATTTTATCATTAATCAAAAATGAAAAATTTCGAAAAAAGTCGCTCCATTTTTATCAACAAGCTGAAATAAGCGTAATATTTTTTACCACAAATCTACAAATATAATAAGGAGATAATGCTGTTTAATATGTTTCTTTGATAAACACAAATTCAAATAGCTACAAATTCTATGGAAAAGTTCTGACTGCTCTAATCTTGCCCTCAAAAGCTTTGTAAATTTTTGTATCAGACTCCAAGTTCCCGACTTATTTTAGCATGATTCCAGAAAGGTAAAGCGAAATGTCAAAAAAATTTGACTGGCTCGAGAATAAAAAAAATGCCAAATTGAAAATTCCAAAACACGTGTCCCTTTATTTCATGGGGAAAAAACCTGACTCAAAGTAGAAGGGGTCAGGGTTTGGAAATGAAAAAGCGATAATTTCCCGATATAACCTTTTTCTAATCTATACAAAGCGAGATGTTTGAAAAGAAAGAGAAAAAACGAATCATATCATGCATAAAAATCCCCCTCGCGGGAAAAACCTGGACAAGTACATTTGTTGACCGCCGTTCCCATATTTTTCCACGAATATACATACACTGCAAACACATTTCTCGCAAAAATCCCTGAGAAAATCAAATCCTATCAAAAAGTAAGAAAAGTGACCACTCTCAAAAAATGTATCAAATAAATTCAAATCACACAAAACAAAATGAGTTAATCCTCGCGAAAAGCTAAGGTTGGGTTTCGCAAAAAGTAATAAAATAAATTGAGCTATACTAAAATATATGTGGCCAAGTACGGGAGGCGTTATTGTGTGACATAAAATCTTCAAATAATGTTGAATGTTGATAGAGAAAAGAATCAAGTTCGAAAATGCAGTTGTTTTACCAACCAAAATGAAAATAAAAACTCTGTATAAATAATAGTTCGAAGCAAAAAAAGATTGCAAACGAAAAAAAATTAGATGAAAAAGAATTTCGGCCGAAGTACTTGGCGAGGCTGTCACCATGACCGATACATTATGTAAACTAAGTGAAAAAACATTCGTCAAGTACTTCGGCGGAATTTTTTTTTAATCTAATTTTTTTCTGTTTTATAAAACAATTTGTAAGTCAAGGATGATGCATCATATTCTTCTGTCATTTCATCTTTGAAAGAATAATAATTCTGAGGCTCCTGGCAGTAAAGTTAAATATAATTATCTATTTATAGCTTAGACCGAAATTGCTAATATCCTCGCTGCCATTTCGCCCCTGAATGCGTTATTCTAATACACAACTTGAAAGCTAATGATAAAGTATTTAATTTTCTGAATTTTTTCCTTGGGGAAAAATTGGTACTTTGGGTCTCTTCTATAACACCTTCCTGCCAAGCTATAATCGAATAATAACCTATCAACGAATTACTAACATCTCGAAAATACTTCGAGTGTGTAGTTAACTCTTTTGAAAACATTATAACTTTTTTTCTTATCAGAGAAACGAAACGCTCCTATATTTAAACAACCTCAGTAACAATTAATTTATGGTAGAAAATCTGTCTCATTCTCTTTTATGTCGAATTAGTAGTGTGAGCAGTACTGATTCCTGACATTGAAATAAATCGATGATGTAATGATGCAAACACGTTGTAACTTTTTTTGTTATATACAAACTCTATTAGAGTCTATATAAAGCGAAATATATGAAAATACTATAGAAAAAAGAAGTGATATCAAATAGCAAAAATCCCCTCCCGGGGGAAAAAAAACCTGGACAAGTACATTGGTGGTCCCTCGTTTCCCTATGATATCACAAAAAATCAAAACCCCACTTAATTTTTTTTTTTTTGATGTTTACTAATTTTATTCATATCCCGGACGGAAACCAACTATATAGATCACGAAATATCCGGCCAAAAAACCAGACTTCATAATAAATGTTACTTTGAATTTATTTCCACAGAACAAAACAAGAATCAAAACATTAAAAAATCAGCGTTATCAAGATGAGAAAAATACCTCTTATAATTGGTGTGTGAGAAGTATCAATAGTCTAGAAAAAAATGAAAAAAGGTCGACATCTAAGTTACGTGCAGCAGTAAAATTTATGATATCAGTACTAGGACAAGTATTTCTTTGGTGACTGAGAAGATATCAATATGGACGTACCGGCAAAGTATGGCATGCAGTTGATGCATTGCTTCTGGGATCTCCTAAGTCAAGTAGCTACTTTTGTTTTGGCTATGGCGCGACCAATGTTGCCAAATAGCATTTACTTATATGACCTAATGAAACAACATTGCCTGTGCCGTGGCTAAAATAACGAAAAACAAGCAGGAACAGGAAGTTTCACATAAGATCCCGTACTTTTGTAATGTAAAAAAAAAAAACTTTAATTTATGTCTGTACATGATAGCACAGTTTTGTTTGATTGGTAATAATTTGATGAACGTTTACCACCGTACGTTGAGCGTATACGCACAGAGTACTTGTCCGGTCCATAATTTTTTATAAAAATTGCTCATTCAAGTGAAAATCAATTTGGAGGTGCTTTTCGTTGCATGCGTTGCTTTTCGCCGTCAGAAATTTATAATAATATAATAAAATATGTATAATATATAATAAAAAGTTATGGGCCGGACAAGTACTCTGTGCGTATACGCTCAACGTACGGTGGTAAACGTTCATCAAATTATTACCAATCAAACAAAACTGTGCTATCATGTACAGACATAAATTAAAGTTTTTTTTTTACATTACAAAAGCACGGGATCTTATGTGAAACTTCCTGTTCCTGCTTGTTTTTCGTTATTTTAGCCACGGCACAGGCAATGTTGTTTCATTAGGTCATATAAGTAAATGCTATTTGGCAACATTGGTCGCGCCATAGCCAAAACAAATGTAGCTACTTGACTTAGGAGATCCCAAAAGCAATGCATCAACTGCATGCCATACTTTGCCGGTACGTCCATATTGATATCTTCTCAGTCACCAAAGAAATACTTGTCCTAGTACTGATATCATAAATTTTACTGCTGCACGTAACTTAGATGTCGACCTTTTTTCATTTTTTTCTAGACTATTGATACTTCACACACACCAATTATAAGAGGTATTTTTCTCATCTTGATAACGCTGATTTTTTAATGTTTTGATTCTTGTTTTGTTCTGTGGAAATAAATTCAAAGTAACATTTATTATGAAGTCTGGTTTTTTGGCCGGATATTTCGTGATCTATATAGTTGGTTTCCGTCCGGGATATGAATAAAATTAGTAAACATCAAAAAAAAAAAGTTAAGTGGGGTTTTGATTTTTTGTGATATCATAGGGAAACGAGGGACCACCAATGTACTTGTCCAGGTTTTTTTTCCCCGGGAGGGGATTTTTGCTATTTGTAGATTTATATAGACATAAAAATATGATGTAATATTTAGAAATAACGATTGTAAAAAGATGAAAAGTTATTAAATAAACAAACGATTTATAAGTATATTAATTTAGCCCTGCCTCGCGCTCTGAACCAATAAATTTAATCGAAATAAATACTTACAAACATTTCAGTATCGATTTTAGGAGCTAATAGGTCTTTGGAAGCAGTAAGGTTTCCGGAGCAAACGTAGTTATTTGCCATATCTTTTTGAAACTTTATGTGATTTATCTAATTTTACGTCCAGACTGTACCTAATATGCCTGTTCTACGAGGTCCATGATATTTTTCTTTCTTTCACAGTAGGGTATTTGTCATACGTATAATAGAAACCATAAGGATTATTTTCAAACTGTTAGCCCGAAGTACTCATTTTGTTGTGGAAAATGCTCGTGCATGAATACGAAGTCTTTATCATTGCCATCATATACTTATCAGGAATGTACAAATGCATAGCATTTTCAGAGTATTCTTTCCGAAATGATAGGGAGTTGTATGTAGTCGTATCCCTTTCTGTTCTTCTCATGTACTAACAAATTGATCAATCTGGATGTGATAGAGAATATAATGAATGTCGGTAGTTATACAGATTTCATAGCATCCGCAATAGCAGGAACGAATCTCAAATCAGCATATGACCGAGCATGGATTTTTATGAACTTTTCACTGAGCTTTGTTTTTGCCCTGTCCTCTCCTCCTGTATTACTTCCTTGTTTTGCAGATTTTTTGGCTTATGTATTTATATGTACATTCATATTGGGTGCAATAGAATCGAACGAAAAAAAGCTACGATCTACCTGTATAAAGTACGATTCGGGTGATTGCCTTTTGGGACGTTAACGACGAACATGAAACCACTGTCATGCGCGTGTATAATAATTTGTCCATCTACAGAGAGGGTAGAAAAGGGTGAAAGAGTGTAAAACGTCAAGTCGGCCATCATCGTGAACGAAAAATTGCGAAAACGAGGCCCCTATCGCTGTCTATTAAAGTGCAGGACGCCGTATAACGATGGCTCCCGTTGTGTTCCATGTTAGGTTTATCACCACATTCGCATATACATATAATTGAACGATACTAGGCATGCACTTTATCCTCATGTTTATTCTCGTTCGATCGAATGGCCACATCGTGAGAACTCCGCTAGTGAATAGTCTGTTAGCAATTCCGACTTCGATGATGCCAGCAATAGTCGCTTTTCCTCCTTTTGCGATGTTAATATCGTATACCCAGATAGAAATAAGTGACAAATATATAACGATTACATTTATACTTTGCTATTGAATAATAACTTTATTTTGAAATTACAGGTTTGAAAAATAGTGTTAATAATTATTCGACAATATTTCAATGCTTCTTTAGAGAGCGAAAGAAATTATGTATGCCAGTCTCCAGAGCAAAATAAAAAAATTAATAAATACCACTCGAATTATTCAGTGAATAGGATCATTTCAATTTGAATTTGAAGTATTCTATTTTGTGACCTGGAATTTGGAGTGGAAGGCATTGCAAAAATCAGAAACAGGTACATATTTAATGTTTTACATGTTATCTCCGAAACTATCTGCCTATCAAGAGACTCGGTAGAGTCTCGAGACAAGTACATTGACAGCTTTGCCGTCTGTTATCCCGAGGCTCGCCGAGTCTATATTATCTTGAAACAAGGCAATGCGCGATGGTGGAGGTAAAAATTTTATAACGTTTTCGCTAATTGTAGAGCCTAAGAGTCATTTAGCGGCTTGAAAAGCGAACTCTTGACCAATTGAGCGATGCTCTTTCGATTGAGCCTAAAATCAACACGATAGGTTGCGTAATTGCTGAGAAAAAACTTTGCACAGGCTTAGGATTATGCTCAATTCTACTACATTCAAGAATTCGCTGTGCCTGTATATGCGCGTAGACACAATCAAAGGTCTCTTGATGTCCATTGTCACGTCCCTGTTTTTGAAAATTTAAAGGTTTTGTAATAAACAGAGACGCGACGAGCTCACGCTCTCTATGTCTCTCTCTATCTCATTTGCCATGCGTAGCTATACCTCGCCTCGCGAGTGCATGTGCACCTACAGGGTGTCCATGCACTCGCCAGGGTCCGCTTGGCGCGTACGTGTAATTTTTCCCTGCTGTTTGCACTGCCTCTCGTCAAAAGCGTGAGACCGTGATCAAGACAGGACGTGGATTATCGTATTCTGCTGATCGTACATCGTACGATCCGCGGAACGGATCCACGAGACACCATGGGAACGGTTGCCGTCGGTCCGGAGTTTTGCCAACTTGCCAGAAAACCGTGGGATAGATATTCTGTTCCAAAAATGCCGAGCAAGCAACAAACCCCACCGGAACGATAGCTCTTCGAGCTCTCGTCGTTCCTGTGGCGGGTGCGGCTCATCAGTCCCAACTTACAAGGAAACCTTCCCAGGTGTACCCCGCCGATTTTGTTCCGCTTGGAGTATGTTATTCTACATTGAAATCTAAGAGATACCTATTTTTTTTTTTTTGCGGAAACTCATATTTAAGGGGTGAAACACACTCCTAAAGTTGAGGTCTCCCAGGGGAGGTTGTTCAGTTCCATATATATGCAGACAAGGGGGCAAAATCAAACCAATTGCATTCAATGCTTCATAAAAAGTTATGACTACTCGATTTTTTTCAGCCCTGAGGGGGTGAATAAGCCGAAGTTATAGGGGTTGAAAATTAAAAAAACGTTATAACAAATAGAATATGCTTGATATGGAAGTGAAAAAAATTGCATAATTAACAGTTTCAAAAGTTAAGACATACATGTTTTTGCATTTTTTGAAAAAATGCATCCTTAAGGGTGTACTACCCTTACATCCGAATACCTTTAATTTCTGTAGATATGTATTTTTTTAAGTATCTATCTGCTAGAAAATATTCTTTTGGATATAGAACATATCATGAAATTGTTTAAAAAGATTTTTATCAACATAAAAAAAAATCCCTTGAAAATAATCGATAGATTATAATAATCGATAGAACATATGATTCTGGCATTACAGATAATGAAAATTCTTTTCTTGAGAAATCGAAAAGTAGCTTTTTTCGCGATTTTGTTTCAACCGAGTTTTTGATGTTTCATTAAATCACTCTTAAAGAATAGAGGATAAACTCTTAACGTTATTTTCATTTTGTACACTGTTTTTTTTTCTATCATTGAAATTTCTATCATTGAAAATGTCCTATAAAAAAATGATGTGCACGATTCTAGCCGTAATTATTGTCTGAAATAAAATTTTAAAAAGATTATTAATTTGCATGTGTGTCACTATTTTGCTATGGAGGGTTTATTTTTATTTTTATTTCTTTATTTTTTATTATAAAAAAACTGTTGAAAAAATCGGCTAAATTCGTTCTCGTTTTGTTAGAGAAAAAGAAGTTTGTTATACACGCGATGTTTGTTGTTACAATCACGTAGCAGTAAATGAACTGATATCTTTTATCATTTTGAACCTTACTTTGTATATGTTCGTTAGCCTTGCTTATTAGCTATCTGATTCTCCGAGTTGATATTCTACTTCACCTATCATTGAAAGAAGTTTCAAAATACGTTGATAAGAAATATATAACTATTATCTGCCTCTGCCTCTCTTATTTGACATATGATGGCCTGTGCTACGCTTATAAGTCGCGTTCTTCAGAAATTGCTTCAATTCGATAAGTGCGAGTTAGAAGGAATTTATCTCGTGATAAAATAATATCAACAATCAAAGGCGTGTATAGCTCTGTGTTTTGTTTGCAATCAAAAGTTGTTAAAAGTTCCATAAGTTAAGAAATCAAGTGTATTTATTATCAACAATGAAAGTGAATCCGCTTAATGTGATACGATTAGTTTTGGCACATTTTCAAGCCCTAAATATACCTGAAAGCCCTATAAATAATGATGAAATACAATTAAAAGAAAGCATTGAAAATATATTAACGAATGCTATGCAAGATTACATGGGCGTCGAAACAATCGTAGAAGATTCATTATATTTCCAAGAACCTTACAAAGATTGGGATATGAAAATAGTAGAAGACGAAGAATGGGGATCGGCAATCAATGATCCGGTACTACCTCCGGATGTTTGTACTACTGATGATGAATCTGTTTCGTACGAGTATAAATCGAGGGCAGTCAACTATTGGAGAAGTGGCAAAACTAAAAATTTGAGCCTATCAAGCGTTAAACAAAAATTTAGAAAAGTACAATCAGTGACTCAATTAAAAAGATGGGCTAAATATTTAAATAAAGGTGGAACTTATAAAGAAAAAATAGCTAGAATTTGCGAGTACACTTTAGCCAATTTTAAAGCTGCCGTTGATGCTGGTCTCATGGTACATGACATCGACTTAAAAAAATGGGCAATGCAAGCACAAAAAGAAATCGGTCATGAAGATGTCCGTTTTAAGGCGTCAGACAAGTGGGTACACTCATTTAAGAAAGCTCATAGGATTGTTTCCAGAAAAATTAGTAAATTTATCACAAAAAAAAGTATTGAAAATGCAGACAATCTGCGAAAGCTTGCTGAACATTTTGTTTCTGAAGTGAAGAACGATATAGAAGAATATGGGTTATCGAACGTCTACAATTCGGACCAAAGTGGTTTCCAATTAGAAATGCATTCTGGAAGAACATTAGCGGTTGAAGGAGAGAAACAAGTTGAATGCCTTGTACAATCAATTGCTTCTACAACACATAGTTATACGATTCAGCCCACTATAGCAGGTGACGGAAGGCTTCTTTCTCCGCTATTCCTGGTTTTGAAAGAACCAAGTGGTAAATTTAGTCCAATAGTGGAATCGTCACTATTCAGACCAGAAAACGTTTACATAGAAGTATCGAAATCTGGAAAACTCACTTCAGGCAACAATAAAAATGATTTTTTTAGAGAATTCCTTATATTGACACATAAGATACTGTTTATTTCTTGCAACGAAGCAAATTGAAAAATTAATTCATACTTTCAGAACATTTTAAAACCTGGCTACAAAATGTCTTCTTCCCCCAAGTTGGTTTAAACAGTATTTTATTAATTGACTTCTGGACTGGACATTGCCCTCGAGCTGTTGACGAAGCGAAACCTCGGGATAAAAATATAAAATTAAGAAAAATACCGCAGGGTACAACGGGAAAGATTCAACCTTTGGATGTTTTTGGCTTCAGCATATGGAAAAATTATGTGAAACATTTTTCTGACAACGTCATATTAATGGATTATGATTTAAATTTGCATTTACGAAATAATATAATTAAGCTTCAGTCACTTGTTCACAACCAATTATCATCTCCACGATATGTAAACTTATTTAGGTATTCATGGTTTAAAAGCGGTTATAATGAATGGCGACCGGAGAATTTTGAAAATCCTGTAGATTTTAGTTTTAAAACTTGCAAAGCGCATTGTGATGTACACGGATGTCAAAATATTGCTGTTGTTAGGTGTTCATGGTGTAAAAAATCATTATGTTTCCAACACTTTTTTGACGATTTCCACTATTGTAAAGAATATAATGAATAATTTAATTTGTCAATCAAAAATACATCTGTACAAAATACAGCATATAAAATATAATAAAAACAATGATACAATAATTAGAAATATTAATATGGTAACAATGTGATTGAAAAGAATTTTCATTATCTGCGATGCCTGAATCATATGTTGTAACGATTATTATATATAACGAAGACGAAATCGCAATTTTTTTATTAAAAAAAAATTTTTCAAGGGATTTTTTTTTTATGTTGATAACAATCTTTTTAAACAATTTCACGATATGTTCTATACCGAAAAGAATATTTTCTTGCAGATAGATACTTAAAAAAATACGTATCTACAGAAATTAAAGGTATTCGGATGTAAGGGTAGTACACCCTTAAGGATGCATTTTTTCAAAAAATGCAAAAACATGTATCTCTTAACTTTTGAAACTGTTAATTATGCAATTTTTTTCACTTCCATATCGAGCATATTCTGTTTGTTATAACGTTTTTTTAATTTTCAACCCCTATAACTTCGGCTTATTCACCCCCTCAGGGCTGAAAAAAATCGAGTAGTCATAACTTTTTATGAAGTATTGAATGCAATTGGTTTGATTTTGCCCCCTTGTCTGCATATATATGGAACTGAACAACCTCCCCTAGGAGACCTCAACTTTAGGGGTGTGTTTCACCCCTTAAATATGAGTTTCCGCAAAAAAAAAAAATAGGTATCTCTTAGATTTTAATGTATAATAACATACTCCAAGCGGAACAAAATCGGCGGGGTACACCTGGGAAGGTTTCCTTGTTAGAAAGAGTGACAATACGTCAGGATTTCTCTAAGCATTGCCGCACAAGTTCAAACAGGACCGTTGCATTGTGATCTCCATCTCGCCACTTCCCCCTCCACTCCCCCGCTCCCTGAGATCCCATGGGCTTCCCCCTCCCCCGGAGAGCCTTCACTCTCCGGACCCCTGCTTTGGGGTACACTCTGCTATGAAATGTGAGTTAGAATTGGCATAGCCTTACTATTCGCGCCATTTTCTTCACGGAATTCGTCTATTTCTTTATTTTAGTTTATGCCGTATTTATCTGTCATCTTGCGTTATGTTGGGTTTTATTTGAATATTTTGTGTTGTGTTATTAATAAATATACCCATTGAAGAAAAATAATAATTTATAAATACATTCATTGTAGGAAAGAATTATTATTTTTTGTATGTTATGTATTTATTAGAAAATAATTGGAAAAATTATGGGAATAAAAAAATCTATTTTACCTGAAATAACGAAACACTAAAATATTTATAGACACAATTTCAATGGTACTAAAAAAAATCAAACAAAAAAATTGTATTCAAAGGGGTTTTATAAATATAAATTCAAAAAAGTCTTTAAACTGTGTATCGAAAAAAATATATCAATAAAAAAAATTTGGCGTATACCGTGAAAACATTACAAGTAAAGAAGAAAAAAAATTATTTTGAAAAACGAAAAACTCCCGATTACTATAATAGTATAACTCCATGAAAATATATTGTTTAAACAATGTTTCAAAATAGCGAAGTAATTTTTAGGAAATAAATTAAATAAAAACTCCCCACGAAAAGTAGTATTGAACTTTAAGAGGTGTGAAATAAAAATTGATCCAAAATATCGCAGACAAATAAAAAATCATTCGATTGGTAACTGCAACTCCTTCGAGATTCAATTTTACTAGTCAATGTTAATTGATGGTAGGATAAGTCACTTACAGGGTAAAATTGGTTATCAAAAAGTATTAATCAAAAGTTTAATGAAAGTACGAAAAATGTTGGCACTGAAAAAAATGTACAACCAATTAAAAACATTATAATTATAATCGAATTCAACTCCAGTCCATTGGATGAGAAAAGAGACGTCTCCCGACCACAATTGAATTCGATGATAATTATAACATTTTTAATTTTATGTCGGTTGTACATTTTTTTCAGTACCCACATATTTCGTACATTCATTTAACTTTTAATTATTATTTTTTAATTTGCAATTTTCGCATGTAAGTGACCTATCCTACCGTCAATTAACATTGAACAGAAAAATTGAATCTCGAGGGAGGTGTACTTACCAATCGAATGATTTTTTATTTATCTGTGTTATTTTGGATCAATTTTTATTTCACGCTTTTTTGAAGTTCACTACAAGTTCTCGTGGGGAGTATTTATTTAATTTATTTTCTAAACATTACCTTGTGTTTTGAAACATTTTTTAAACAATATATTTTCATGGCGTAATACAATTATAGCAGTCGGGAGTTTTTTGTTTTTTAAAACAATTTTTTTCTTCTTTACTTGTAATGTTTTCACGGTATACGTCAAATTTTTTTTATTCATATATTTTTTTCGATACGCAGTTTTTAAACTTCTTTGAATTTATTTTTATAAGACCTCTGAATACAATTTTTTTGTTCGCATTTTTTAGTACCATTAAAATTGTATCTATAAATATTTTAGTGTTTCGTTATTTCAGGTATTACAGTATTTTTTTAAATTTCTATAATTTTTTCAATTATTTTTTACACTTTTTATTAGATATGGGAATTAATTTCTATCACATTCTAAACATGGTCAAACATAAAAAACCATGGAAATGAATTGGTATATATTCCTATATCTAATAGTATAATAATGGATACGAGTAGTAATTGATAAGATCGACCATGATTTTACAGCTGAGCTGTTCTTGAGAGAAGTTGAATTGTGTAGAGTTGTTCACTTATGACGTCTAATCGTTACAGAATTCGGAACGTGATGTATACATCAATATACATATACATATATGCGACATTCTAAACGGTATGGGTATACCGCATGTACGTACAACAAATACACGGTGTCGCAGTGCCAACAGGCTCAAACTCATTGTCGTCATTTCGTGCACGCTCAATTTTGAATCTCCGCAAATGAAAGCACACAACATTGAGAATTGCTTCTGCTAGTGCGCTATAATCGGATCATAATTTCGTGGATAATTCGTTGAGAACTGAGGGATAATTTGACATTCCTCCCTAGGCCACCGACACGCATATACATCTATACATAAGCACCGCGAGCTACGGCCACGTAAATGATTACGAAGTTCTGATGTTCTGATGTTTTGGTGGGAAATCCCTTTTGCTACCCCTCCCTTTCTCCGAAAGGACGTTTGTATAGCATCGGAAGACCTGTACGATGATGAACAAGAAGAAAGGTAGGACATTTTGAAGCTTGTTGCCAACTTTTCCTTCAACTCTGTAGCCCCTTACTGTAGGATGACATCACACATCCCTAACTAACTCTATAACCACTTTTCAAGGCTTTTTCAAGGATGGGGAATGTATGCGTCAGTGTGAAACCCCCGCATTCTGGCTGTACGTGACCGCAACCCCTTACACCTTGCTAGTTTCGCCTATTGCTCGTTGATATATTCTGCCCTTTCTCCATCTCTCATACTTCCCTAGCATTTCTGTCGTGGTTGATCTTATATTCTATACTTATGGCCACTATTCACGCACCATTCGTGTCTAAATATGTCATCATCGAAATTCTCGTCCAGTCCGAAAAGCAATCCCGCTCTTGTTTCTCTTACACCACATGATCCAAATTCAGTCAATAGAATAGATATTCTTCTACCAAAGCATGATTTCCGGTTCTCCTATCTTGAAGCTTTATCCTTGCAACGATCTCTATCCCTTTTTAACTCGTGCCTATGCTGTCGAGTTTGCTCACCCAAATCTCCAAATGTATCTTTCTCTCTCTCTTTCCGTCTTTTTCTCCCTCTTCCTGTCTCTTTCAATGACATTTCCCCTCGAAGTAAACCTAACACACGTTTTCATCCCTGTCCCTCTCACTCACCATCTAGCCTCGTTCCGTTTACCGTACCCGGTGCATCAACAGACTCGCGCAATCAGTTGCAGTAATGCTGCAATTCAGAGTTCATCAGGGCGGCCATTTTTCTGGCACCCCTTATTACCGCCATTTTGTCAAGGCCTCGGGAACTCACACATGTACAAAAGCTATGATTTTACTAGATCACAGTTCTGTTCGTGTTGAAGAAGAAAATTGCTGTGCACGTATTTACCCCACGTTGGACCACCCCTAAAGGACGTGATGGTGCAGCAGTCCTCATTCACAAAGGTTTGGTTAGATTTCTTCCCAATGGACGACTCACAGCTGCATCAAATACGATCAAATCCACGTGTATATGGAACATTCCACGCCAAATCAACCTACGCCAGACCCTTACATTCTTTGATTTGGCTAAAAATGTTATGTGTTGTATGACACAATGAAAGAAGTTCTCTTCATTTTTCAGATTTTTTCGTCCATCCACTTGTGAGATATCATTTTTTTTTTCAATATTCGAAGTTTTTTTCTTCAAATGACGGTAACTTTCCGAAGAATGGACTAAGTCGAACTTTTTTTTTATAAAGATTGTTCTTTTACCGTACTGTTGAAAAAAAAAAACGAAACAATGATTGATATTTGTCTTCCATATTTTTCCCCAATTTAAAGCAAATTGAAGCAAAAAAAATGATTTTACGATGTTAGGCCTTTTTAGTTTTTTTCAATAAATTTACAAATAACTTTGAGCATTTACATGGTTTTTGAGACCAATCCCATCGTGGGCAGATTTTTCCTTATATTTTTTTCTTAATTTGAAAAAAAATCATTTTTTTCCTGTTAATTTGGGCGAAATCGAACTCTTTTTTTGATATTTGTTTCACACCAATATTTCGAATATAAAGGAAGTTCGATTTGGTGCGAATTAACTGAAAAAAATGAAACTTTTTTTGAAACTAAGATAAGAAATATAAAAAAATATCTCCCCACGATGAGACTGGTCTCAAAAATCATTTAATTGGTCAAGGTTTTTTGTGATCTTTTAAAAAAAAATCGAAAGTGTACAACATCTTGAATTTAATGACTTTTTGCTCAAACATTGAAAATAATATAGGGGACGATTTTCAATCATTATTCCGTGATTTTTTCCAAGGGTCTGGTATAAACTAACATTTAAAGAAAAAACAAGTTTGTTTTGATCCAAATTGACTGGAAAAAAAATGATTTTTTTTCAAAATGAGAAAATGTATAATGAAATATCTGCCCACGATGGGACTGGTCTCAAAAATAATTTAATTGGTCAAATTTTGTTTGTAATTTTTTTGAAAAAAATTAAAAAGGGTTATCTTAAAACCAATGTTTTTTCCTTTAAATTGAGAAAAAATATGGAAGACTAATATCAATCATTTTAACGTATTTTTTTCCAACAGTACGGTAAAAAACCAACCTTTCAGAAAAAAAGTTCGACTTGGTCCATTTTTCGGAGTTACAGTCATTTGAAAAAAAAAAACGAATTTTGAAAATAAATCATATCTCATAAGTGGATGGACATAAAAATCTGAAAAGTATCGAGAGAACTTCTTTCAATAGGTCATACAACACACAAAATTTTCAGCCAAATCAAAGAATGAAATGGTTTGACGTAGGTCGATTTTGCGTGGAATGTCCCATATACAGATTTACTAAAACGTGGTTTTCTAGAATTTCTCACTCCCTTTCTCATCATAGTCGACGGCCCATCGACCTGTCTTGCACAATGTCGTTAGACGGAAAGTCAAAATTTGTCTTACTGTCGTCATTCGCTTCGTTTGATCACACACCCCAATCTGATTAACGACGCATTGTTGGCCGTGAATGGTCGACGGCGACGCTGATGTTGTGGTATCAATAGAGATGCCACATCACACGTGAATAAGATATCAAACATCAGCTTCGAGATTTCATGGCTAAGCAAAGATGACGAAAACCATGAATCCAAATGAAAGAAGGCTTCATTTTTTATAACTTATTTCAAAGACGATTGCAACTAACCATGTAAGAAAATTTCCGGCTTGCTCTCAGCAAACATGGTTTAGATAATTTTTCAAAATCTTGCGTAATCAAAAATATAACGGATATGCCATATAATCTAGAGTCGCGGTAGCGACTCGAGACAAGTACATTTACATATACTATAATGTCAAAGACGAGTCGCCACTAGAGTCTTTACAGAAAGCAGAGCGGTTTCGAACAGTTTTCGAAAATTGTTTCGGTGATATTTAATGAATTACAGCGTTTTGAAAAATGTTGCAGGTTCACATATTTAAAACTCTATAGCCTAACGCATATTGGAAATATTAATATTTAATTCTTCCGTGGCATCAAAAAAATGGTGCGTTTTTCACACACATTTTTTGACATTTTGCGGTCGCTGCCTATTGACACTAGTTGTAACTAGAAATCTGGTGATATGTGAGACTGTGTGACAGCCGATTGACTTTTCTTCATGTAATAACAGTGACAGCTGTGAGATGAAAAAGATTATAAAGATCGCGGATATGAAATTCTATATTAATAGTGACAGCTGTGAAGTTAAGGCGTCTTCTCACTTTGGAAATTTAAAAAAATCGATTTTTTTTTTTTTTTAAATTTTGAAAGTACATATCTTCAAAAATGTCATCTCGAAATTTCATAAAGATCGGACGAGTCTAACTACATTTTTTGGCGACCGTTAGGTGACTACCTGAGAGTACCCGGCGATCCCTCCAAAACTTTAAACGCAGTTATCTCAAAACAAGGTTTTTCGGTGCTTTGTTGATGAAATTTCGGAAACTATCCGGCCGATTGTCATGAAATTTGAATGACATATGCTTCATAGTTATGGCTATAGCGCATATCATCAGATTTTTTAAATTTTGATTTTAAGAATTTTTTTTTTACAAAAAACTGCAAAAAAATCGTGGTTTTTTTTTACTTTTTCGAAAAACGTGCGCCATTTTGTTATTTTCGCGAATATCAAAAATCTGATGATATGCGCTATAGCCACTGACATACTGAATCTAAAACAGTTTTATTTTTTTGTTTCAGACGACCCGTCTCGGAGATACCATCAACAAGCCACGACCATAACATTTTTACACGGGTTTTTCAATGCTACTGATGTATTATAATAATTGTTTAAAAAAATAAAATAAAAATTTTTTCATGTACTTGAAAGTTGTGTTTATTACATAGGATCCGTTTTATCCCATAATTTTAAGCAAAAATCCTCGAAAAAAAATCGCAAAAACAGCCTATTTTTGAGGCGCTTAAAGTGAGAAGATGCCTTAACACATAAGGTTATAACGATCGCGGATGTGAATTTATTAAACCTAGCTCCTACAATTTTGTTCCGAACGTAAACTCTACAATGGAGACGAAAACGATCCCTTTTCTCTTTTACCATAAAATGTTCCTCGAATACAATAATAAAGTTTATTTAGAAACCATTCTCTTCGTGTTTTTTTTTTGATAACTAAGAGAATGGTGTATGATAAACTCGTATTCGGTGAATATTTAATATCTTTGTCGTGAGGTTATAAAGATCGCGGTCAGTTTCAACTTTTGGTTAAAATGATTTTATTATAGATAGATGAGTGATAGTGCAAAAATGAAGTGTAATTCAATAAATAAACTTTTGCATAGTGTCTAAATAAATAATTTTTTTTAATAACCCTAGCCCCAACAATCCATTTTTCCGAACGTAAACTCTAGAATGGAGTCGAAAACTGTGCCTTTTCTCTTTTACCATAAAATGTTTCTCGAATTCAATAATAAGGTTTATTTAGAAACACCATTATCTTTGTTTTTTTTCGATAACTAAGAGAATGGTATATGATAAACTCGTATTCGGTGAATATTTAATATCTTTGAACAGTCGTAAGGTTACAAAGATCGCGGTCAGTTTCAACTTTTGGTTAGAGACTTTTATATATATAGATAGAAGAGTGATAGTGCAAAAGAAAGTGCAATTCAATAAATAAACTTTAGCATAGTGCCTAAATAAATAATTTTTTTTATCAACCCTAACCCCAACAATCCATTTTTTCGAACGTAAACTCTAGAACGGAGTCGAAAACGGTGCCTCCTTTCTTCTACCATAAAATCTCCCTTGTATGCTATAATAAGATTTATTTGGAAACCACTCTCTTCGTTTTTTATATGACTGGGAGAATGGTATTTGATACGACTCTAGGTTTGAATTAAATATTGTTTTGAACCACCCTAGAGTGGTAAAGACCTGAAAATACCTGAAAATACCATTTGCACTTGCGACCCAAAACGGAATCATGTGATGCGAAATAATTTTGAGTGAAAATATATTTGATTCGAAAAAAAAAAATTCAGTACTTCACCATTTTTTTTTTTTTACCTATTGCTCATGAGATATAATTTATGATCAATAAACGTTACAAAAAAAACTCGCGTAGTCCTTCAGTCAAAATTCTTTTTTCCAGTCAAACTTTTGCTCTCGAAATTTTGTGCGCATACTTTTTTGTTTCAAAATCTCATTCCGTTATGATTACTTTTATTTAAACTTTCAGTGCATTTTGAGGGCGCAGTACGTTTTGGCGCGACCGTTTTGGCGCGACTGTTTTAGCGCGACCGTTTTGGTACGAGACATTTTGGCGCGGGGACGTTTTGGCGCGAGGACGTTTTGGCCCTGCCGTTTTGGCGCTGCCGCTTTGGCGCGAGGACTTTTAGGCGCGGGGACGTTTAGGCATAAGGACATTTTAGCGTGAGGACGTTTAGGCGTGGGGATGTTTTGGCGCGGGGACGTTTTGGCGTGGGGACGTTTTGGCGCGGGGACGTTTTGACGCGGGGACGTTTAGGCGCAGGAATGTTTTGGCGCGAGGATGTTTTGGCGCTGCCGTTTTGGCGCAAGGACTTTTAGACGCAGGGATGTTTTGGCACGGACGAGGGGACATCGCGGGAGGTGCATCGAGTTACGGGCTCCCACTTTGCGTGCTTATAGTATGGATGGGTACCAACCAAACCCCAAAATTATAGGTGCCAACTCCGCTTCGTTTTCGAGAAATCGCCGGTCAAAGTTGGGAGCCCTCTTACGTACCATAAAGTTTATGCCCTATCACAACCAGGCAAGTAGCCCAGTGGCGAGCGAGCTAGATTCCCGCCCCGACGGCTCCGGGTTCAAATCCCGTCCAAGATACCTTTTTTTATTTATTTTTTTTTTACATTCTTTTTTGACGTTAAATCATTGCATTATCTCATTCATTTTTAACTGTAGCGCCTCAGCAAACAGAAACTAACCTGTAACGGATAAATTTCAGTAAGCCAAGATTCGTCCAGATTTTTTCACAACAATGCAAAAGAATATTCTGACTTTTTCCTCTTTCTATGCTGTGAATTAGAATGAATTTCCATTTAGATTTGATCAATACAGTTGGTGTAAAGTATATTGTAGGAACTTCTTTCATCCTGAAAGATCCTCATTTAAGGCCTTACATACGTCCAGAATTTTCAAAAAATCGATTTTTTTTTTACAGATTATTATTCTCTATAGTTTTAGGCGTATTTCTATGTAAGTCGATTGTACAAATTCCCCATAGATCGAAAGTTATTATAGAAAACGTGACTGCCCAACGAGAGTCTGATGCGCGCAGGTAGATGTCTCGAGCGAAACTTGAAACTTTAAATGCATTTTTCTCAAAACTACTTTTTCTGGCACGGTCTGCATGATAACTCATATAGTTTTTAATATTTTTTGATGCTTTTTTTTTTAAATATTCGAAATTGTTTTCTCTATGGTATGTCGGGCCGGATTTTTGATGTTGTGATCAAAAAATTTTATAAACATAAAGTGTGACATTTATGACACAAAATGCACACTTTTTTTTAAACTGCCGTAAATTGCCAAAATTTTTCGAATTTCAAAAATCCGGCTCGACAGACTATAACTACAACTTTATTTTACAAGAATTTTTTTACGTTTTGCAGATCCATCAACATTTCAAGAAGAAATGATGCAGACCGTGGAGCAACTTTTTTTTCATAGTGCTTCGGGAAACGTGATTTTTTATGTTGTAATTTTTGAAAAAAAAATGGAATAAATTTTTTTATAAAGTTTAAATACTAATAAACAATGTGTAAAAATTATTTTTATTAATTTCTATTGCTATCTCTTCTAAAAACAGTTTTTCTTTTAGCGCGTTTTAGGCGCTGCTGGACGTATGTAAGGCCTTAAAGAAACCTGTATGTAAAAAATTGATTTATTTTGGAACGCAGCAATAAATTTTTTTTTCAAAATGGAATATAAAAATCCACTGGTAAATCAAAATATATACTTTTGGTTCATTAATATTGAACAATGATACAACTTTTTTTTTGAAACTAAATATTTCAGAAAAATTTTCAAATGAAATTCGTGGATTTGTTATCAAATCCAATCAATAAATTGAAAAGGGATTTTCGCTTTGATAATATAATATTTAACCATACGTATTGTTCAATTCTTTGATAATGTTTCTATAAGATGATGAAAAGTTCGACACTGAATCACGAATTACGAAGTGAGTGTGCGTGAGTAGTTTCAGGAATGATAATTAGATGATCAGTGGAGTCTCTGGAGTCAGGTAAGCTAGAATTCGTAGCGTCTATCGATCTGATAATTTTCGAAGGACGCTACTATCGGTCGGTAACACCCGTGGTCAGTAAGTGTCGGGTCGAGGCAGGGGTTCCCCTTTTTCACTATGTAACATAGTTTCTGTTTATTATTTTTTGTTGTTTTATTTTTGTTTATTCATTACACGTACTACGAAGAGTTTTCGGATGTCCACATAGCTAAAGGATCGTAAGTACGCTAAATTCTTTACTTTCATTTTAATCGACGTTTTCTAGGATAAATTGTCCTCACAGATGAGGACTTTTAAAAGATGTTATGAGAATTTGTGATTTATTTTACTTATAGATCATACTATTACAATTATTGAAGTCATTTTGATTTTTCCTCAAGTTACTGTTTCAAAATGCAGGAGATTTATTAACCGATGGTGCGATGGGCAGGATCAGACCGCTATGGCAACTAGGTAAGCATTGATCTCATATTTAAATATTGGATACAATCTGATAGACCAAAACACTATTTTGGGCTTTCGATTTTTTTCTATTCATTATACTATAGTGTTGATATATTTTAATAATAATGTTGCAGGAAAAAAATCATTGCTAGAGAAAGTTTTTTCATAGTAAAGAGTCTACGTTAGACTTTGGTAAGACACAAGTTTCAGTATAATTTGTAATAATAAAGGTTAATAGTTTTCGAAGTTTATTTTCAGATATTCCAGGAGTTAGCAAAACGAGAAAGGATCGACGGACTTAAGAGTACGCCACGAAGTGACGTGGAACAGAATTTCCTATCAAATTTGATCAATTTAATAAAAATCTTTACGTTTAGATTTTTATAATGGAAAGATTTATTACAACATAGAATGATCGGTGAAAGAGAAATTCAAATATGTTATTTATATATATTACCGATTGGAATGTATTACGTTTCTTATATCATTTATTTTAAGGTTGTTTAGAAGGAGGGTGGGGATGGATCAAAGTGGGGCAAATTTTTCTATGCTTTACATAGTCAGTCTCATTCCCTCCTATCTACTTCGATAGTTCTGCGTTGCCGTGTCTGTCAGACCCTCCCCCCGTTTGGAGTGATTTTTAAGGCGATTTTCAATATATATCTTGAAATATCTTCGAAGAAATTCTTGATTTTGGTCTTGATCGATACGGAATATTTCAAAGAGTATACGGTTAGTTTTTTATTAAAAGTTCAATGGCACGAATAAATATATGGCGAATTTATTGAGATCGCGCATGGCTCTGTCCATTAGAGACTGTAGTCGAGCGCTCAAAAATACGCAACCTTGCGATTTTATTGTTTCGTAAATAAGCTCCGAATCGACTTGAAATTTTACAGAGACATAGCTTGAATGTTCGTCTACCCACTGTGTAAATTTCAAATTTTTCTCATAAAATTTGATTTCTTTCTAAACAACCTTAATAAACCCATAAAGCATGCGAGCAGAATTATAAAAACTCATTTCTCACTAAAAAGCATTGGTGCACCATTTTTTTCATATTGAGATTTAGGATTCGCTTGATCGGTGTAATCAAAATGCAGATTATTGCTTCTAAGCTACTGATTGAAATTAATTCTCATTTTATTTGATTAATGAAACATCATGGATTATTAAGAATTACATATACTGTTGGGTCATTTAAATCTAACAATATGCGTTTTCAATCATTCATAAAAATCCAAAAACTTCTCTCATACTGAAAGATAGCGATAGCCCATTTTTTTTAATAATGCTAAAATTCCTTGATCGGCACAGAAAATTCCAGATATTTGCTACTAACTATATTATCTATTCAAATTGTAATCCATATACTATTGATCCAATATTTTGTATTGTCAATAAAAAGAACATATCTTTAGTCCATTTATATATGAAAACCCTCCAGGGGAAAAAAAACCTGGACAAGTACATTGGTGGTCCCTCGTTTCCCTATGATATCACAAAAAGTCCAAAACCCCACTTAATTTTCTTTTTTTTAATGTTTACTAATTTTGTTCATATCCCGGAGGGAAACCAACCATATAGATCACGAAATATCCGGTCAAAAAACCAGACTCCACAATAAATGTTACTTTGAATTTATTTCCACAGAACAAAACAAGACTCAAAACATTAAAAAATCAGCATTATCAAGATGAGAAAAATACCACTTATAATTGGTGTGTAAGAAGTATCAATAGTCTAGAAAATAAATGAAAAAAGATCGGCATCTAAGTTGCAGCAGTAAAATTTATGATATCAGTACTAGGACAAGTATTTCTTTGGTGACTGAGAAGATATCAATATGGACGTACCGGCAACGTAGGGCATGCAGTTGGTGCATTGCTTCTGGGATCTCCTAAGTCGGGTAGCTCCTTTTGTTTTGGCTATGGCGCAACTAATGTTGCCAAATAGTATTTACTTATATGACCTGTGACGAAAAAATGTTCGATGTCACTTAAAGACATGGGGACTTGCCCGGGCAAGTGGGGACTTGCCCGGCGTGTACCTAAGAAAGGCGGTGAAAGTGGGGATACGCGAGCGTCGGGGAAATATCAAAATACTACGGATTAGAGCTCGCGCTAGATCCAGTCTACACGGTTGGGGACATCCCACACAGGGCAGACTTGCTACGGTTGGAGAGTTACACAATGGCGAGTTGCGCGATCCAGTTGACACAGTAGACAGTAGGCCCGTGACGACTTGACACCCTGCCAAAAAAAGTTGCTCCACGGTCTGCATAATTTCTTCTTGAAATGCTGATGGATCTGCAAAGAGTAAAAAAATTCTTGTAAAATAAAGTTGTAGTTATAGTCTGTCGAGCCGGATTTTTGAAATTCGAAAAATTTTGGCAATTTACGGCAGTTTAAAAAAAAGTGTCATAAATGTCACACTTTAATTATGTTTATAAAAATTTTTGATCACAACATCAAAAATCCGGCCCGACATACTATAGAGAAAACAATTTCGAATATTTAAAAAAAAAGCATCAAAAAATATTAAAAACTGTATGAGTTATCATGCAGACCGTGCCAGAAAAAGTAGTTTTGAGAAAAATGCATTAAAAGTTTCAAGTGCGCGCATCAGACTCTCGTTGGGCAGTCACGTTTTCTATAATAACTTTCGATCTATGGGGAATTTGTACTATCGACTTACACAGAAATACGCCTAAAACTATAGAGAATAGTAATCTGTAAAAAATAAATCGATTTTTTGAAAATTCTGGACGTATGTAATGCCTTAAATTCTATTACATGGGAGAATCAAAGTGAATAATAAATATTAATTATTCCCGATAAAAAAGTGCTCAATCTTTTGCAATATCATAACCTCGCCCATCCCGCTGTTTGCGAAGCCGGTCAACCGCTTATTTGTCTCTCTCTCATATTGTGTCGCTTCGGCGACTGGCGCCCAAAATAAAAATATAAAATAATAACAATAGGAGTGAGATAAAACTGAGCTTTTGTGGCGTTGGAATTTTTCGTCACAGACCTAATGAAACAACATTGCCTGCGCCGCGGCTAAAATAACGAAAAACAAGCAGGAACAGGAAGTTTCGGATAAGATCCTGTACTTTTATAATGTTAAAAAAAAAACCTTAATTTATGTCTGTACATGATAGGACAATTTTGTTTGATTGGTAATAATTTGATGAACATTCACCACCGTACGTTGAGCGTTTACGCACAGAGTACTTGTCCGGCCCATAACTTTTTATTAAAATTTCTCATTCCAGTAAAAATCAGTGGTCTCTCTCAAAAGTCAAGGGTCATAAATTCGCACATATTCATTGTTGGTAATATCTTATTTAATTTTTATTTTTTATGATTAATCCCGCATAATGGTTTAAATTCTCTTTTTCAAAACATAAAGGGCTATTTTGATAGCTGGCGCCCAAGAACGTCAAAATGAAACGAACGGAGGGGGATTATTTTGTGTGAAATTTGCATGATCTTAAAACTTTGGATACAAATTTGACGGTGCATTCATAGCCCGCATTGATCTTTTGACCATTCACCAGTGGTTACTTAGATCTTCTACTAATAAATAGTCGCTTTCCAAAATATAATAACTTTTATTGCTGGCAATAGTAGTTTTCGAAAGTATGATACACTACATTGCTGACAATAGTTTACTGACAATGAGTGGCATCTTCAAAAATTTCATAACTGACTGCACCTTACGTTAATGTAATTTTATGATGACTACGAACACCATTTTATTCCGATTGAATGGACGTCGAATGTTGTGTATGATACGAGGCCATTCTGAAATTCGCAGAAGAATTGATTTTCTTATATATTTCTGACGGCGAAAAGCAACGCATAGAACGAAAAGCACCTCCAATTTGATTTTCACTTGAATGAGCAATTTTAATAAAAAGTTATGTGGCGGACAAATACCCTGTGCGTATACGCTCAACGTACGGTGGTGAACGTTCATCAAATTATTACCAATCAAACAAAACTGTGCTATCATGTGCAGCCATAAATTAAAGATTTTTTTTTAACATTACAAAAGCACGGGATCTTATGCGAAACTTCTTGTTCCTGCTTGTTTTTCGTTATTTTAGCCACGGCGCAGGCAATGTTGTTTCATTAGGTCAATAAGTAAATACTATTTGGCAACATTGGTCGCGCCATAGCCAAAACAAAAGTAGCTACTCGACTTAGGAGATCCCAGAAGCAATGCACCAACTGCATGCCCTACGTTGTCGATGCGTCCATATTGATATCTTCTCAGTCACCAAAGAAATACTTGTCCTAGTACTGATATCATAAATTTTACTGCTGCACGTAACTTAGATGTCGATCTTTTTTTATTTTTTTCTAGACTATTGATACTTCTTACACACCAATTATAAGTGATATTTTTCTCATCTTAATAATGCTGATTTTTTAATGTTTTGAGTCTTGTTTTGTTCTGTGGAAATAAATTCAAAGTAACATTTATTGTGAAGTCTGGTTTTTTCGCCGGCTATTTCGTTATCTATATGGTTGGTTTCCCTCCGGGATATGAATAAAATTAGTAAACATTAAAAAAAAAAAATTAAGTGGAGTTTTGGACTTTTGTGATATCATAGGGTAACGAGGGACCACTTGTCCAGGTTTTTTTTCCCCGGGAAGAGATTTTTGCTATTTGATATCACTTCTTTTTTCAATAGTATTTTCATATATTTCGTTTTATATAAATTCCAATAGAGCCTGTATATAACAAAAAAACTTACAACGTGTCTGCACCATTGCATCATCGATTTGTTTCAATTTCAGGAATCAGTATTGCTCATACTACTAATTCGACATAAGAGAATGAGACAGATTTTCTACCATAAATTCATTGTTATTGAGGTTGTAAAATCAATGGTACATTAAAGTATAACATTCGAAGAATATTGTGTAAAATTTTCATGAAGAAATATTAAAAAATACGGCAATGGCAGCAATTATTCGGAAGCGTCTCGGAAAAAAGTAGAATTGCGGTGCCCCTCATAACTCGGTGCTGGATCATTTACAATCAAAAAATCAAAGTTCTTTCATTAGATAGTCGCTTTCCCCAGGTAACGCCGGGAGGGTTTCACTTTTTGGGAAGACTTTGAAGTGAAAAACGCGATTTTTGCGAAAAAAACAGCTAATTTGTTATTGTAAAATAAAAAGTATTAACAAATTTGAAAAAAAACTCTCCAGCGTTACCTCATAAATTATGTAAAGAAATAGTGTTCAAAATTTGAAAATGATCGGAGCAGTAATTTTGAAGTTATGAGGGGTACCGACTTTGAAAACGTGAGTTGTGGGAAAAACGTGAGCAGGTGTTTTCTGATGCGCTGAGTCATGTATGAGGCGCGGTTGCTTAAACCGCTGTATCTTCGTTAGTTTTGCTCCGATTCATCTCAAATTTTCACACAATATTCTTGAAAGGTTCTCCATTCAGAAAATCAAATAAAAAATGCAAAAAAAGTTTAAAAACGTTACCCCGCCCTTAATTCCACTGATACAAAAAAGATTGCAGAAAAAAGCGGATAGAGAGGGCAGTCTAAAGAGGATAGATGTTATGTCTTAGCGAAAAATAAACATGCATAAAAATCCCCCTCGGGGGAAAAACCTGGACAAATGCATTTGTTGACCACCGTTCCCATATTTTTCCACGAATATACATACCCTGCAAAAACCTTTTCTCGCAAAAATCCCTGAGAAAATCAAATTCTATCAAAAAGTAAGAAAAGTGACCACTCTCAAAAAATGTATCAAATAAATTCAAATCACACAAAACAAAATGAGTTAATTCTCGCGAAAAGCTAAGGTTGGGTTTCGCAAAACGCTATAAAATAAATTGAGCTATACTAAAATATATGTGGCCAAGTACGGGAGGCTTTATCGTGTGATAAAATTTTCAAATAATGTTGAATGTTGATAGAGAGAAGAATCAAGTTCGAAAATGCAGTAGTTTTACAATACAGAATAAAAATAAAAACTCTGTATCAATAAGAGTCCGAAGTAAAAAAATGCTGCAAATTAAAATTTGCAAACTGCTTCCTCAAGATAGTCAAGATGCACAGTGCTCAAGATGCACGATGCTCAAGATGCACGATGCTCAAGATGCACGGTGCTCAAGATGCACGATGCTCTAGATGCAATATGCTCAAGATGCACGGTGCTCAAGATGCACGGTGCTCAAGATGCACGGTGCTCAAGATGCACGGTGCTCAAGATGCATGGTGCTCTAGATGCACGATGCTCAAAGCTTTCTCTATGAGATGCTATATTTTTCATTTTGGCTTCCTCATAGAGGAAGCTTTCAGCATTGGAAGTACAGACTTATACACAATATCTTACAAAATTTGCAAAAATTAAAGCGGTTAGACGATTTTTCGAATAGAAAAACTCAGATTTTCGTAAAATTCGAAAAATCATAAAATTTAAACCGCTCAACCGATATTTCCCAAATTCAATACCAACCTTCCTATTATGATAATCTATTTATAAAAAAAAAAAATAGTAATAAATCTTAAAATTTTCGGAAGTTAGAGCGTCGGCACCCTTTTTTTGAAAATTTCAAAACGTCGTAGGATTCGTATTTTTTTTGAAATTCTGACAAAATTATCAGAGAATGAAGAGCTTGTATAGATTAACATCTGTGCAAAACGGGAGCCCAGTATCTCAAATCGTTTTCGAGTTATAAGCGTTTGAATTTTGCAGTGCCATAACATACACACACACACACATACACACACACATCCGGACATTTTTTCTAGATATGATTTTTCGATGTTTTCGGACATATTGAGCACAGTGACATTGAAATCTGGAAAAAAAAATTTTTCACCGTCACATAGCTTCCTCTATGAGGAAGCAAAAAGATTGCAATCGAAAAAAATTAGACGAAAAAGAATTTCGGCCGAAGTACTTGGCGAGGTTGTCACCATGATCGATACATTATGTAAATTAAGTGAAAAAACATTCGTCAAGTACTTCGGCCGAATTTTTTTTCAATCTAATTTTGTTCTATGTTTTATAAAACAATTTGTAAGTCAAGGATTATGCATCATATTCTTCCGTCATTTCATCTTTGAAAGAATAATAATTCTGAGGCTCCTGACAGTAAAGTTAAATATAATTATCTATTTATAGCTTAGATCGAAATTGCTAATATCCTCGCTGCCTTTTCGCCTCTGAATGCTTTATTCTAATACACAACTTGAAAGCTAATGATAAAGTATTTAATTTTCTGAATTTTCGCCTTGGGGAAAAATTGGTACTTGACGTCTCTTCTATAATATCTTCCTGCCAAGCTATAATCGAATAATAACCTATCAACGAATTACTAACATCTCGAAAATACTTCGAGTCTGTAGTTAACTCTTTTGAAAACATTATAAATTTTTTTCTTATCACAGGAACGAAACGCTCCTATATTTAAACAACCTCAATAACAATGAATTTATGGTAGAAAATCTGTCTCATTCCCTTATGTCGAATTAGTAGTATGAGCAATACTGATTCCTGAAATTGAAACAAATCGATGATGTAATGGTGCAGACACGTTGTAAGTTTTTTTTGTTATATACAGGCTCTATTGGAATTTATATAAAACGAAATATATGAAAATACTATAGAAAAAAGAAGTGATATCAAATAGCAAAAATCTTCTCCCGGGGGAAAAAAATCTGGACAAGTACATTGGTGGTCCCTCGTTACCCTATGATATCACAAAAGTCCAAAACCCCACTTAATTTTTTTTTTTAATGTTTACTAATTTTATTCATATCCCGGAGGGAAACCAACCATATAGATAACGAAATAGCCGGCGAAAAAACCAGACTTCACAATAAATGTTACTTTGAATTTATTTCCACAGAACAAAACAAGACTCAAAACATTAAAAAATCAGCATTATCAAGATGAAAAAAATATCACTTATAATTGGTGTGTAAGAAGTATCAATAGTCTAGAGCTACTCGACTTAGGAGATCCCAGAAGCAATGCACCAACTGCATGCCCTACGTTGCCGGTACGTCCATATTGATATTTTCTCAGTCACCAAAGAAATGCTTGTCCTCGTACTGAAATCATAAATTTTACTGCTGCACATAACTTAGATGGTGACCTTTTTTCATTTTTTTTCTAGACTATTGATACTTCTTACACACCAATTATAAGTGGTATTTTTCTCATCTTGATAATGCTGATTTTTTAATGTTTTGATTCCTGTTTTGTTCTGTGGAAATAAATTCAAAGTAACATTTATTGTGAAGTCTGGTTTTTTGGCCGGATATTTCGTGGTCTATATGGTTGGTTTCCCTCCGGGATATGAATAAAATTAGTGAACATTAAGAAAAAAAAATTTAAGTGGGGTTTTAGATTTTTTGTTATATCCTAGGGAAACGAGGGACCAAAGTACTTGTCCAGGTTTTTTTCCCCCGGGAGGGGATTTTTGCTATTTGTAAAGATATTTAAGAAGGAAAATGTATCAGAATGCAGTTTTTTAACATGCAGTTATTTAAGAATGCAGTTGTGAAGAAGACAGTTGTAGTACTGCTAATGACGCATGACCTTCGTAAATAAACAAAATGTTATTCCGATTTTACCCCCACCACCGCGAAACGTTTTATTCAGGGAAAGTGTAGTCTCGGCGAGCCTCGGGCCAGCAGACGACAGGGCTGTCAATGTACTTGTCCCGAGACTCTACCGAGTCTCTTGATGAATGTACGAAAAATGTAGGTACTAAAAAAAATTTACAACCAACATAGAATTAAAAATGTTATAATTATAATCGAATTCAATTGTGGTCGGGAGACGTCTCTAACTAAGTCATTGAATGAGAAAAGTTTTAATGAGAAGAGTTTTTATTTAATAATTTGTTTTCTAAACATTACTTTGTTTTTTTGAAACATCTTTTAAACAATATAATTTGTACATAGAAGCTCCGTTACGAATTTCATTTAGGTGAAAATGGACTTCTTTCTTCCTGTTATATGTTTACGTGGCTTTGGTCTCTTGCACATTCAATACACATACACATTTGTACATATTTATTTTTTGAGTTCCCGTTATTTTGCTCAAGCATGTACATATTCGTGGAATGAAAATCTCTTATCCCTCCCCTAGAGTACAGGATCAGTTGTCTAGAAAGGGTGGATCCGAGAGAAAAAGTGTACTGTGTTGTCCTGCAACCTGTATATCCTGCTTATCCCCTTCAAAGTAGTTTCTTGCTATTTCCTTACAAACTCCAAGCCTCTAACATGAATTGGATAAGGTGGCCACTCGTATATCGGTTATGCGAAAAAGCAGCCGTCCAAGCAAATTATAATGGGTACGGGAGCATTGTTTGAAAAATACGTACAAATAGATTTGAGATACACCTCTATGGGACATTTTGCATAAAACTAAATGATATCAATTCTCGAAAATTTCACGCATTGAAATATTGAATGAAGGAAGGACCATGATGCGGTTGAGTCAAATGGAATTTTTAATTTTTAGAGTATTTTTTAAAACTGATTAATTGATATATTCAACATAAATAAAATCTCAATTTTACCACTTTTAAGTTTTGGTTTAAAAACAGGTTTGACTTCTCAAACCTGAATAAAAAGCGGGTTTCTAACAGTCTATTTCGAAAATATTCAGACGCTATCCCGAAAAAAAATCGTTTGCAACATTTCTGTTCTGAATAATGGTTACGTGTCACACGAAAAGACCGATATATACGTATTTATATACTGACGTAATATACATTTTATACGTAAGCGAAGGGAGAGTAAAGGGGGAGTGTAGCTTACTAGCTCCCGAGACCAGCGAGGAATAACAGGATGCGCCGGACCTACGGTGGACATCGTTATCCTCACGAGCCTCAGCTACTTTTCTGTCCCAGGGACACAGCACTGGAACGTGATAGAGAGAGACAATAGATGGTTCTCTGTATATAGCTATCTTCCTATATACGCCCCATAAGATCGTTCCAGCCATTTTCTACCCTCACTTTCTCTATTTGTCTGTCTGTTCTGCTTTTCCCCCTTAAACACGATGCAAGTGTATTTTCATTTTTCTGATCTACCCTTAGTCCCTTGCGTTATTCGCTTTTTAAATTTCTGCTCATACAAAAATGTTTTTTCCCAAATCATTATCATTTCAAAAGATATATGCAGCTATATCGGTAATTCCCAAACCTGTGGAGTTTTATCATATTAGGCATGTTTGTGATAGTACTCATACTTTTTAACCATAGCTTCCTACATGACTTTTTCATACAACATCGTTCCTACATAGGGACTATTTGACCAGGGCCACTTTGCGAGCTCATGACTCTGTAGAATCGGTATTTTTGAGAATAGTTTTTTTTAATAATTGTATAATTCAAGACTAATAAAATAGTGCAGAGCTCAATGCCGGAAAACGATTAGTTTCATCGTAGGTGACGTTTTAAACAAAGTATAATTCAATTTTTAAGAAACTGCACGCATGGCTTAAAATGGAATTTATTTATATTTTTCTCGATTTTGATTCAAATAGTTCGATTATTCCATGAAGTTGAGATATGAAACTATAAGAATAAAATTATAGCAAACTCATTTTAAAATTTATTTTTCAAAACTGCAAGGGGTGAAGTTATGATATTTTTAGATCTTAATATTTCAAAGACGAAGTAAGAGTCCGATGAAATGTAACTCAAACGTTTTCTGAAGGAGGCATCGCTTTTATTTACTCCTTGAACATTGAAAAATAAGTCGTTAAACGTTGAAAATACATTTTAAGGTACCGGCCCGGGAAAAAATTATCGTGCCTGAATATATTGCGACGAATTGAATTTTCGCGCACTTAAATTTATTTATTCGATTCTTTCTCCCCTTCCTTATATCTCCGGATCATCGAATTCGTATCGCTGGGCTTGATCAGGGAGACTAAATAAATATACTTGGCATGCAGGAAGTTCTCATTTAATAAAAGTCTATTCTTCACACAATTTTGTTTTATACGATGTTCATAATTTTGCCCTTATCAGATAATTATCTTTGATAATTCGACGTTTTCAAACGCGGCGCGCCATCTCTTATCGTTCTTCTATCGAATACGATCTTTCACACGTGTCTTTGTGTGTTTATCTATCAATACCGCAAGTAATCAAGGAGTTGGTAAAGTAGGAATTTGGATTGTCGAGCGTCTTTACTTGTGTACCAACCGCTCAGTGAACCTGGGATTTTAGAAATTTAGGAAAGCATTCTTAGTAAGCGTCTCCGCGATCCGCTCCAACAGCTTAGTGAAAATGGGACTTTAGGAATTTAGGAAGGTGTTCTCAGTAAGCGTCTCCGCGATCCGCTCCAACAGCTTAATGAAAACGAGACTTTAGGAATTCAGGAAGATGATCTCAATAAGCGTCTCCGCGATCCGCTCCAACAGCTTAATGAAAATGGGATATTAGGACTTTGAAATATTTGAGGATCGAGCGTCTCCACTTACGTTCCAACTGATCGTCAGTAACAGGACTTGGGGCACTATTCTTGGTGGTCTCCATTCGCGTTCCAACGGACCAATTCTAGTATAATATTAGGTAGAAGGAGAAGTTTACTTACGATTTGATGAGTTGCTCAGATAACTTAGATGACTTGTCGGCCGACGGTCGGCCTTTTATACCTGAAATTAGTCGTACCCTACTTATTCGATGTCGGAATGCGCAAAATAAGATCAAATCATTATCGATCTATTATTATCATGACCGATAATGCGTCATTTCTCGGCCACTTACATTACACCGTGCGTTCCCTACTTATCCGACGTTACGCTGCGTAATAAGTAGGGCCAATACTTATCGATCTGTTATCATCATTATTGATTATGCGTCATTTCTCAGCCAGTTACATGACACTGTGCGTTCCCCACTTATCGGCCGCCGCGCTGTGGGAGATAAGATCCAATCTTTATCGATCTGATATTATTATGGTCGATACCGCGTCATTCCTTGACCAGTGATATTGGGTCATGCCCGCCTAGAAATTTCGCAGGGTTTGCCTGTTCGGGATTAGGGCGTGATCAGGTTGCAAAATGGGCAGCGCTAGTATGGGACTCCTGATCCGGTCGTAATCAGGCCTTCCATAGTAACTAACAAATCAGGCTAGCCTAAAACGGTCCTAATCAGGTGTGATTTGGTGAGGCCCTACTGACACATGCCCCAATCAGGCCTTGGTATGGCGTACTCTAATGATGCCCAACAAAGGTTTACCCTATGGGGTCTTAGTACGACTCACTGTAATAGCGCCTCCCTAAGATTTACCCTATAACGTCCCGGTAAGGCCTGTCTTATGAATTCCGTACCATTGCTACAACATCAAAACGTGTGTCTCTAACCTCAAAAGTTCTGAATTCGCGCATGAATCTGCTCCCGGTTTTAACGAGAAGATTTAATTTATTTACACTATTCGAGTAAGGATATAGCGTTGAATTGCGTGTACCTATTATAATTATGAATAGTTCCTGAAGAAAGAATCTAATCTAACAAATCACCACATATATAGTTATATTGCGTGTGATGTGTACTAAGTGATGTGTTCAATATACTCATACGGAAACAAAATATCAAAAATTCAATGAAATGAACCTTTAAGAGCGATAAGAACATAGTGAAAAAGTATTAATATATAATGTGAAAAGTAATGATGAAAGTCCTAACCTAAAAAAATACGTACATAAACGTGTATGTATGTATTAAGAGGAAACATTATAATGGCACAGTCTTTTTTATTCCACCACATCGTTAGATTGGCGCGCAGTGTTTATGTTTATACCAAACGCAGCAGGAAATACCGAATATGATTATGGTATGGGTAGTCCACCAAGCCAGCAATAAAGTAGGCATGACATAAATTCTTTTTGGTCGACAAAGTCATAAGGTCGTGGTAGTGTAATAGGTAGCGTGCGTGCGTTAGAACATGAAGATAGGTAGGTAGAGCACTTCAAATCCCCGGATATAGGTAGGAATTTTTCTTCAATACAATTAATCTGAGGAGCATGCGAAATGATCTGAAACGATCACATGTGGCAGAAATGGAATAAATACTTGAAAAATAATTTTTTTCCAACGGATTTTTGGCCTTTTTACAAACATATATCAACAATACGCGTAAAGCGTGTCAGTTGAACAGCAACACGGCTGGAACCATGTATATTTGAGCTTCAACGTCGAACGCGTGTAATTTTGCATAGTAACACGGCAAGAAGCGTGTAGAAATCGGCTTCAACATTTACACGCCTAAAACGCGGTCATTTTTGCAGTGCAGGCAGCTGAATCAGGTCTGTGTTTAGCAGTCCGATCAGAGCCTTGTCAAGCAGCCTGATCAGGGCCCAATTGGTCAGCCTGCATCAGGGCATTATGTGCCACACCATTACATTTTGTGTCAGGGCAGTAGATATACAAGGGGGTTTCTAGATACAGATTCCTGTTACCGACACTTACCGACCCCTCAGCCAAGACACGAACCCCTTCTAGAACCTTCCAGAAACTTCTGGAACTGTCTCGAAGGTTCGATGATGACGTCATGCGTCCCCTCTCGAAACGTCAAGGTCAATGAGAGTCGCAAGATAGAGGTTGTTCCTTCTCGAAGGTTCGATGATAACGTCACGCGTCTCTTCTCGAAAGTTCGACGATGACGTCAGGGTCAATGAACGTCAAGGTCAATGAGAGTCGCAAGATAGAGGTCGTTCCTTCTCGAAGGTTCGATAATGACGTCAGTGTCATTGAGGATCAGGGTCAGCGGAGGGTGATGAGGGCGACAAGACGACAGGATGTTTATACTGCACGTGTGAAAGATGTATCGGTATATATAACGGTATCAAATTTCAAATACGCAGTGGCAAGATTTATAACATAAACAGAACAAAGTGATATCGGCTGTGTGTGTGATATAGCTTATACGCCCCTTTTACATGCAAAACTTATAATTCCAAAAAATTGGACGCAAATAATTTTGTTTATACTCCACGTGTGAAAGATTAAAGACAATATGCCTAACCTTGGTAGACGCATAGGGGTGGGGGTACACGATGACAGCCTTCTCGAAGTTTCGATGATTTCCTACCAGAGGTTAACTATAAAGGGCGAGAAGTTCGATTCTTGAAACATTCAACAATTGTTCTTCGAGTGATGCTAAGCATCCAAAAAAAACGGTGTGAATTAAAAGAAAGATTGGAGCTACTATTGAAAAATATTAAAGAGGTGCAAAATTTGCTTGAAGTGAGATTGCAAGTGAATCAACTTACGAAAGAATTGGAAAGTTTGGATTTAATATCAAAGTAACATAGATCTATCGAAAATCAACAAAGTGGGGCGATTGGACAATTTTCTTCCGACTAAGAAGATGTCTGAACTGAAAGTGGGCAAAAAGTACATAATCAACGATCTCTGTACCGTGCAGACAAAATATGGAATCAGAATAATAGCTGACCTCAATGGCAAATTCTGTATGTTCTTACCTGCTAGAATACCCGTGAAAAATTAACCCAATGGCCCAAGCGTGGCGCAGAGCTGCGCCAACCCTATCTTACGGTTGTCCGACCGTTGGCGTTACCACTCGGCCAACCGTTGAACCAACGTTGGAGCTGATAACAACGGTCCCACGATTGGTTGAGACTAGGGGATAGCATCGCGCCAGTATTGGTCGTGATAGCGGCCCGATGCTTGGCCAAGTTTCGGTCTAACAATCGGACCCGTACTGACGGATAGTCGGTACCGATACTGTGATGATATTTGGCCACTTGTCACCCAATATTCGCCCAGTCCTGGTGCCAATACTGACCCAATTTCTCGCTAAAATAAAACCCAATGGTGTTGCAAAAGTCAAGAATAAAAGATTATTTTTTTCATATATATATCAATACTTTTATTTATATATGAATATATAAACATATATTCAAATATTACATTAATATTTTTTTAACATGTAATATATTATTTTTTTATGATTAATATCACAGTGAATAAGATAATAATTGAGATCAACATACGAAAATATCACCGTTTGTATTATACTAATTTATTTGGAATACGCGATAATATTACGTTCCGATATCATTGACGTTCCGTCGGGTCACCATTGTTGTTTTCTTGTTCATCGACGTTGTTGTTGACGCCAGACTGGCGCACAGCACGGCCACCCTCGCGATCCTCAGCCCCAGCTAACCAGCGACTTAAGTGGGTAATTATGGAGTGATGTGGATTTGGGTTTCCACCGTCGAACTGATTTTCAAGAACGTCTGCAAAAAGAAATAATCCTAAATTATTTTCTTGTTAAAACTATCAACAAATCGTTGATGACAAAAAAAAACAATCGTTCGACATAAATGGTTTCGCGACAAGATAAGCAAAATCATCGATTTCTTATTATTTTTTTTGTTCATATATATATAAATTTAACAAAAAAAAGAACTTCAAACCCTCGTTGGTACATTGGATCATTTATACCCGGAATGATAATTCCGCGTTAACTATCTCTACCCCAAAAATATTTTCAAAGAGTGTCAGCCTTTTCACCAGAACTGACTATTTTTTCATTTCGATAATAAGCAGAGTGCACTTCTTCAAATTAATACGTTTTTTGGGAATCTCAACATAGCACTGTTTTTCCGTGAAAATGCATTTTTTATGAGTACGCCCCCGGGCATTAATCAAAAAAATATAATAAATTGATCAAATATTATTATTTAGTAACATGCTCACGTTTTCATGCAAGAGTTGATGTTTTCAATAATTTTTTCAAACAATTCAATTTTATATGATACGAATTTTTATGATGCACACATATTAAGGAATATTTAAAATGTACTTCCTATTTTTTCAATAAAAACGAATCGAAGGCCCGTTGATTACAGAGGTGAGTTACGTGATATTCGGGTCAAAGTGACCTAGTGTATCAACGAGTGTTTAAAACTAAATCTACATGCACTTACCGCGAATACACGTGAACGTTGCCGTTGCTGCGAACGATAGTTTTCCCGGCTGATTTTTTGTTTTTCGTCCACATCCACTATAGAGCATCTGCACATTTTTAGAAATTAAAGCTGGCATTGTGCGGTTCAACGCTGACTTCAAATCACCAGTGCCACCAATCCATGAGGTGATCAATCGTTTCTGTAAATAAAAATAAATTATTAATAAAAATAATGAGAATTCAATAAAACATCATCATTTTAAATAAATTATTAATAAAAATAATAAGAATTCAATAAAACATCATCATTTTAAGAAAATATAAACTTACCAGGTTATTGCGCTTGTCCTCGCAGTCCGCTATGATGAGATCGAATTGCAAGAACTCTGCCAGAGTTTGAAATGGCAAAATTGCGTTGAGTTGGGTTCTGACCGTATTTACAGATTCGCTGTCGATTGGCTGCGATGTTTGAATCAACACAAGCATATTTTTCAGCTCTCCAGTTTTTTTGTTGAAATCATATAAAATGGATTTTTTTTGGCCATCGAGTTTTAACAGCAATCTTTTTTCCAAATCGAGCAGTTTACGATCCAAGTAATGTTTCCATGAGTCTGTGAAATAGAATCAAAATATTGTAAACAGTGATTAAATTGGAGATAGCAATTAATTTTAAATAGAATTTAAATTTGTTATAGCCAATAATTGTAAATAAAATTCTAATTGCACATGCCAGATAATTATAAATAATTGAGATAATTGTCATGCCGAATGATATCAAATAATTGTAAATAAAATTGGAATTGCACATGCCAGATAATTGTAAATAAAATAATTGTAAATAACAATAATTATGAATAAAATTATTATTATTGTAATGCCAAATAATTGTAATAGGAAATAATAGGAAATACTTGTACATAGAAATCATACCTGTATCTTTGATCAGTTGCGGAGCTGGCACGTGTGCATCTGTATTTTCTGCCAGAATAGTTAATGTTGATACGTTTTCATCTGGAAAAAGAGATAATGCGTCAGTGTAATTGGAGAGAATGCACTTCAAATTTTTACAACAAATAAATGAAAGTATACATACCAAAAATATTTGCGCCCAGTTTGATATCGCCAATTTGTGGGAAAAGACTATTTTGCGATAGCGATGTTGAGAATACTGTGGCGTGTAGTCACCTTGCCGTCACTGTGCCACAAATCGTCTATCAGGGTAGTAACCGAAAAAACCACGGTTACTGCCATCGGGTCATTTCGACCCAGAATAAAATCATTCCCGCTACTAGTAAACGAGAAAACCTCAGTTACTACTATTGGGTTATTTTTACCCAGAATAAAACGGTTTCCACTACTAGTAACCGAGAAAAGCACGGTTAGTACCATTGGGTCATTTTGACTCAGAATAAAACCATTCCCGCTACTTGTAATCGAGAAAACCACGGTTACTGCCGTTGGGTCATTTTGACCTAGAATAAAACCATTCCCCCTACTAGTAAACGTGAAAACCTCGTTTATTACCCTTGGGTCATTTTGACCCAGAATAAAAGGGTTTCCACTACTAGTAACCGAGAAAACCACGGTTACTATCGTTGGGTCATTTTGATCCAGAATAAAAACCGTTCCCACTACTAGTAACCGAGAAAACCTCGATTACTACCATTGGGTCTTTTTGACCCAGAATAAAACCACTCCCGCCGTTAGTGACCGGGAAAATCGCGGTTACTACTATTGGGTCATTTTGATTCAACCTAAAACCACTCCCGCTACTAGTAACCGAAACAACTACGGTTACTACCATCGGGTCATTTTGACCGAGAATAAAACCATTCCCGCTACTAGTAAACGAGAAAACCTCGGTTATTACCATTGGGTTATTTTGGCCCAGAATAAAACGGTTTCCACTACTAGTAACCGAGAAAACCGCGGTTACTACCATTGGGTCATTTTGACCCAGAATAAAACCGTTCCCGCTACTAGTAACCGAGAAAACCTCGGTTACTACTATTGGGTCATTTTAACCCAGAACAAAATCGGTCCCATTACTAGTAATCAAGATGACTGTGTTTACTACCATGGGGTCATTTTGACCCAGAATAAAAGCTCTCACAGTACTTGTAACCGAGAAAACCTCGATTACTACCAGAGGGTCATTTTGATCCAGAACAAAACCTCTCACGCTAATTGTAACCGAGAAAACCTCGGTTACTACCATAGGGTTATTTTGACCCAGCCAAAACTGGTACTGCTACTGGTAACCGAGGAAACCTCGATTACTATTATTTCATTTTAATGGTTCATGGAAAATATTTTCATTGGCCATTAAAATTAAATGATTAATGGAGAATATTTCCATTGACTATTAAAATTAAATGGTTAATGGAAAATATTTCCATTGACGATTAAAATTAAATGATTAATAGAAAATATTTCCTTTGACCATTAAAATTAAATGGTTAATGGAAAATATTTCCATTAATCTTATAATTTAAATACTTAATGGAAATAATTTCCATTAACCATTTAATTTAAATGGCTAATGGAAATTATTTTCGTTAATCATTTAAATTAAATGGTTAATGGAAAATATTTTCATTAAAAATTTCGCAACCCTGGTGCCAACAAATCAACGGATCGGAAAATATTCCATAAAAAATAATACCGAAGAAATACTCCAATAGCATCAGAATGCACCGAAAGTTTTTAAATAAAAGTTCTCATAACGAAACGAGATTTTGAAACAAAAAGTATGCGCACGAAATTTCGAGAGCAAACGTTTGATTGGAGACAAGAATTTTGGCCGAACTACTACGCGATTTTTTCTTTTATAACGTTTATTGATAACGACTTATATCTTATGAGCAATAGGTAAAAAAAATTGGTGAAGTACTTATGATTTTTTTTTCTCAAATCTAATATCTTTTCGCTCAAAATTATTTCACATCACCTGATTAAGTTTTGGGTTCCAAGCGCAAATAGTATTTTCATATATTTAAGGTCTCTACCACTCTAGGGTGATTCAAAACTATATATAATTCAATCCTAGGTTGGTATCATACACCATTCTCTCTGTTATATAGAAACGAAGAGAGTAGTTTCCAAATAAACGTTATTATTGCATGCAAGGGACATTTTATGGTAAAAGGGAATAGGGAAGAGGCACCGCTTTCGACTCCATTCCAGAGTTTACGTTCAGAAAAATGAATTGTTGGGGTTAGGGTTAATAAAAAAAGTTATTTATTTAGGCACTATGCAAAAGTTTATTTATTGAATTATACTTTATTTTTACGTTATCATTCTTCCATCTATACATATAAAAGTCACTTTAACCAAAAGTTGAAACTGACCCCGATCTTTAGAACCTCACAACAAAGATATTAAATAATCATCGAATACGTGTTTATCATACACCATTCTCTTAGTTATAAAAAATAAAAACGGAGAATGGTTTTTAAATAAACCTTATTATTGCATTCTCGAAACATTTTATGGTAAAAGAGAAAAGGTATCGTTTTCGACTCCGTTGTAGAGTTAGATGTGGAAACTAAAAATTACAGGCTTAAAAATAATAAAAAATACATATTTGTTCAAGCACTGTTCGAAAGATGATTGAAATGAATTGCACTTCATTATTTTCCCACTATCACTTTGTTATTATAATAAAAGTCACTGTAACCAAAAGTCGATCGAAACTAACAGCGATCTTTATTATCTCATGACTGTTCAAAAATATAGTACGGTTGTCGGTCAGTTGTCATATCCAGCAATCGTTTGAATATTACCAGAGTTTTACCAATATCACTAGTGTCACTAGACAGCGACTGCGAAAACGACAGTTGCACATCAAAATGTGTGCGAAAAAATACTCAATTTTTCGGCACAATGAAAAAAAAACATTAATATTTTTAATACTATTTAACGGGACAGACCTAGTTGGAACGTCAAAAAAAAGGCCTTTTTTCCGATTTTTTTTTTGGTCAAACGATAAAATAATTCACAACAAAAGTTCTTCCGTTTAAAAGATACATATGTAATGTATATGTTGCAATTTTTTCAACGCAATACATATCGAAATAAGCTGGTGACCGTCAATTGCCGAGGACGCTGCAAAAAAAAACACGGTTTGCGGTGATCAAGCTCACGCTGCAACGGCTCATCTGAAACAAAAAAAACGGAGGGGATTTTTAGTTAATGATATAATGCTCCAGTTGAACGAAGGGTTTTGAAAAATTTCCATTTTTCACAAAATGGCGGCCGTTAAAAGTCAAAAGTGTTTTTTTGACCAAAATATCAGTTCCATTTTTTGCTATTAAAAATAAAAATAATTATCCAAAAAAAAAATCCTTCGTTCATATGGAGGACTACCATGTATAGAAGAAGTGATATAAATTTCAACCCGATCGGTAAAGCCGTTCTCGAGCTACAGTGATCACCGACTTCAAAAACATGGTTTCGAGAAAAACGCACTTGAAGTCCGCTACCTGCTTACCTATGGCTCAGACACGACGTGCTACAAAGTCTTGTATTTCGGCGAATAATGGTCCGATTTACATTTACCTGGGCGGAAAATGTTCGTAAGAGATTCTACTTTTTGAAAATGAAATAAAAAAAAATCGATTTTTCGAAAATTCTAACTAGGTCTGTCCCGTTAAGCTACGAGGTTTTAATTAGTGGCGATCGAAAGAGAAAAAAAATAAAAAATATGTGAACTTAAATGAACCTTCAAAATGCTGTAATTTAGTTTATATTAAAGAAACAATTTTCGAGAATAAGTAGAATCACGGTCCTTCTGGTAAAAGTGTCTTGTGCGACTCGCTTGTACTTGTCTCGAGTCGCTACCGCGACTCTTATTAACGTGGATTCGGTAGCAACCAAGCATAGAGTTGGAAAGCAACAAATCGATCTTGCTTGTGTTGGTGCACGCGCATGTACAGACACAACGTATCCATCGACGTGTTAGAGATTTTAGCATAATCTTGAGCCTGTGCAAAGTTTTTTCTCAGCAATTACGCCACCGATCATGCTGATTTTAAGCTCAATCGAAGGAGAATTTCTCTATTAGACTCCAGTTCGATTTTCAAAATACCTAACGGCTCCTGAGCTCCATAATTCGACAAAATGACATGCTAATTTTACCCCCACCACCGTGAATCGCTTTATTCATAGAAAGTATAGACTCGGCGACCCTCGGGACAGCGGACGACAGAGCTGCCAACGTACTTGTCCCGAGACTCTACCGAGTCTCTTGATATTTGCGTGTTCTTTCCTTATTGAGAAATAAAATTTGAGAGTTATAAAAAAATCGAAGATATAGCTTAGTGAACCTATTTTTCTCGCCGCTGGGTATCATAATACTTATAAATATTTTTGGCACACTTATAGCTTTATCGTATAAATTCAATGCTTGACACTTTTTTCCACTGAACTTCGAAATGACTTTTTTAAATTACAAATTATCCAAACACGCGATTCATATGTTCCGCACCGCACTTCGCGCGCTTCGCACTGTCAAAACCATGGTCTAAAATTCACTGGTATCCGTATAGTCAGAAATCAACCAATCAAAATCTCGAGAGAGACCAAGAGGCCTTTGATGGTGTTATATACAAACGTCAAATTCTTGAACGTGTTAGTAACTTTTGCATAATCTTGAGCATTTAATTAGGTATGGCCATATATAATTGTTTTTTCTTGGAAATAGAGAAAACCCGTGTACATAACTCCGCATAGCGTCGGATTATTGTACACGTGCAGGTCACCCTATATATAAAAGTTCGAATTCAAACTTCGGGATTCCGCGAAACAACACCTACCCACCGCCCGCCCTTGGGTCGGTGATGAAAATACAACATCCCCTCCCTGTGTAAAACAGAGCATCGAGTCACTGCTGAGATCTTTCCTTATTTCTATTTTTGTCTTATCCATATACCTGTCAGTATCGAACTCTATTTTTCTTATAATAATCAGCTGAGCCGGTCATTTGCCTTTATTTTGATATCTAAATAAAATTAAAATACCTCGACCAGACTCCATTTCGTTTCAATATATGTGTCTAGATAATCAATGCAAAAAAAATATAAACACTCACAACATACATACAACATTGAACATCAATAATTCGTGTTATTCGTAGTCATGTGATATTTTGTCGCGGTATTGTTTTTTCGTGTGATATTTTGTTGCGGTGATTTTTTGTCTCCGCGATTTTTTGTCGTGTGATATTTCGACTGTGATATTATATCGTCACCCTCAGAAGTATATACTTTCAAGAAAAGCAAAATATGATTTAGTGTCGTTAGTAGTAACGATTTAGTAGTATAAGGATAAAAAAATGATCTAGTATTACATCAAAATGACTCAATAATGAAAAATGACAAAATGACCTGAGTAGCCCTAGATTATTACCATTAAAACTATCAATCATTCAAATTTGTTGAGTAATGAAAGTTTTCCCCATCATCCATTACACCGTAATGGAAATTTTGTCCATTACTCATGACAATGTAATGGTTAATCAAAACGTTAATGCATTACAAGAAATTATGCACTATTAGCAACCTCGGGATGGTAATGAATTCAACGAATTCATTGACATTCCATATCAGCTCAATCTCGCAATTATAACAAAATACATATAATACAATAAAAATAATAACAATTTGTACTTATAAGGATGACAATGCAAATTTGAGAAGAATAAAAAAATCAATAGTAGAATGAAAGCAAAGGGTGAGACGTAGGGGGGAGAGAGAATGAGAAAGATTAGATCATTTCTATTCATTTTGCGCGTTGAAAATACAATAGAGTGGGAGAGAGAGACATGAAAAATAAAACAAAAATAAATAATAAACAACGGTTGGTTGGTCTCACGCGCTCCGTTACTAATTAGTATACTGGCCGTGGGGGAATATACGATGGATACATACACATTCAACCCTACGTATTTTTCACCTTTTCCAGTGTGTATAGATATAATGCACAAAATGCGCGGACTGCCGAGCCTGATATGCATGTCCAATTAAAGCGTCATAACTTTGAATTAAACGGGTTTTTGCATAAGAAATTTATTATGCCGTTCTACCCCCCCCCCCCTCCTCCCCCTTGTGGCCGTTCATTACGTTCCCAGCCTTATACTCATGATAAAACTTTTTCTCACGTGACTCACGTAACGGGACACGTCGAGGAAGCTGTCCACACATGAATTCCCAAATTTTTATTAATGACTATTAGTGGGTTAATGAGCTTTATTACTCAACGATGATTATGTTTCAAATATCATTTTCATTATCACGATAACAACGGAGATGAGATAATATCATTACAAAATTGAACATAAATTCTCATAATCACTCCAAAATTCTTTTCATCTAGAGTCGCGGTAGTGTCTCGAGACAAGTACATTTAAGGGATCTACCCTAATTAGAATTTTCAAAAAATCGATTTTTTTTTATTGCATTTTTCGAAAGTATTCATATTTAAAAGTATCATACTAAAATTTTATGATGATCCTAGCAGTCTACGTGTACTTTTGAGGGACGCTCACGTTGTTACCTGAGCGCGTTAGGGTACGCACCGCTCGGAGCGGTACTTATTCTTCGAAGGAGACCTCTACATTAGAATTTTCGAAGCAAGAAGTAACTAGAATCCAAGAAAACGTTCTCTCTACATTAGTCGTGTTTGAAATTTTCAACCGTTAACATCTATGCTCGTGATTGCCGAAATGGAAAAGAAGACGGGGCATCAATGTGCCAACCGAAGACGTCCAGGTTCAAAGTCGAAAAAACGAAAATTTCATGGAGTGCTTCCACATGCCCATGAGGCAAATACAAGTCACGCTAGTGCATCTGCGGCGAAGTTAAAAAAGTCGAAAGATACGAGTTTCGACGTACACGTAGATCAAACGTCAGGATACAGTATTATACAATTTTTCCTGGTTTTTTCTACGTTCCAAGAGTTTTTAAAATGTAAAGTGTGCGATAAGGATGTTTCGTTTACAAAGTATGGACAGCGAGGACTCGGTTTTAAACTTTGTATTACGTGTGAGTGTGGAGACAAATACATAAATTCGTGTCCGATGATTGCGACAGGATACGAAATCAATCGTCGTCTAGTGTATGTAATGCGTTTGATTGGTATTGGATTGAGTGGTATCAAAACGTTTTGTGGCCTCATGGAACTTGGACCTGGAATAAGCTCCTCTGTTTATTACCATATTATTGATTCGATCTGTATCGCGGTGAAAAGTGTGTTTGATATAGTGACGCTCAAGGCTGTTGGAGAAGAAAACTCTTCAATGCTCAGCACGGAGAACCCGAAGATATTTTAACCGTTTCAGGAGACGGTTGCTGGCAAAAAAGAGGATTTTCTTCTCTTATTGGCATAATTTCTTTGATATATAAAAACAGTAAAAAATTGCACATGTCGCTATCAGATCATGTTACTGCAAAGCGTGTGAGAAAAAAAAGGAACAGAACACACGATTGAATATGCAGCGTGGTACGAAGTGCACAAAATAGACTGTAGTGCTAATCACTCTGGTAGTGCTGGAAAAATGGAATTTGACGGTGTATGTGAAATATTTTGGGAAACTCTCGAAAAATTTTCTGTGCGTTATGGTTTTTACATCGGAGATGGTGACTCGAAAACTTTTAAAATCCTGCTCAATACACAACCATATGGCGAAGATTTTATCGTAAAAAAGTTAGAGTGCGTCTTACACGTTGCAAAAAGAATTTTCAAGCGTGCTAGTGAAGCTAAAAAAATTCTTACACAGGCACGAAAAGCTGCAAAGAAGGACGAGAAAAACACCCCAGCGAAAAAAAGTGCAGCACGAACAGTTGTCGCGAAAAAGAAAAAAACCGTCGTTAAAAAAGTTCCGGTTGTAAAAACTCAGGATTTAACGATCAAATTAATGAAAAAACTGTCAAAAAACTATGGTTTAGCAATTCAAAGACATTCCGATTCCGTGGAAGGAATGCGCAAGGAGATCTAGGCAGGATTTTATCATAAGATTTCAACTGACAGCAATCCACAGCATTCGTACTGTTCTGAATCCTGGTGTAAATACAAAAAAGCTGTAAAAATTAATTCTGTTCATAAGTCCAAACATCCTCCTGCTCTCGCTAAAGATATTCAAGAAGTTTGAAAACCGATCTACGATGATTTGACAACACAAGAACTACTTGAAAGATGCCTCGGCCGAAACACGCAGAATAATAACGAATCTTTCAACAACTGCGTCTGGTCAATGGCTCCCAAACACATATTTAGCGGAAAAAATTGTTGAAATAGCGTGTCGAACAGCTTCTTGTATTTTTAACGAGGGATTACAGCCAGTATTAAAAATCTTGGAAGTAATGGGCGTCAAAATCGGCCCAACCGCCGTGCAGTTCGTCGCTGACCGTGACAGAACACGTATACAGAACGAAACGAAGGCAGGCTATTTTGGATGAGAATGGGCACAATGAAGAAACTGAAGGCATAATGTATGGTGCAGGCATCGCTGATTAGACGTAAGTAAGATTTTTTCACGATTTTTCGTTAAAGAAAACTTTAAACGCGTTTTTCTCAAAATGACGTTTTTGGACGGCTTGTTGATCAAATCTCCGAAACTATTCGACTGACCTTCACCAAAATTTTACCACATATGTTTTTTATGACTATAGCTATAGCGCATATCATACGAATTTTGAAATTTTGAGTGTAACTATTTTTTTTTTCAAAAAACGATGAAAAAACGTGATTATTCGTAGTTTTTGAAAAAATGGCCGCCGTTTTGTCATTTTTGAAAAAATCAAAAATCGTATGATATGCGCTGTAGCCATTTACCTAATGAATCTAAAACCATTTTTTTCCCCCCCAGATCATGCATTCCAGAGATTTCATCAACGGCGCACACCCATCTTTTTTTTTGGACCTGCCTTCTCCCCCATTTTTGTGTACAAAAACTGAGTGAAATAAATATGAAAATTTTTTTTTTGTGTATTTTAAGAGTATATTTTTTAGGCCTAACACTTTTTAAATCCATATTTATAATTTATACCGGTCAAAAGAATTCGTGAAAATAGTATTTTTTTTGCCCGTCTAATTAGGGTAGACCCCTTAATATACATTATAATGTCGAAGATGATGAGTCGCTACTAGAGTCTTTACAGAAAGCAGAGTGGTTGCGAACAGTTTTTGAAAATTGTTTCGGCGATATTTAAAGAATTACAGCGTTCTGAAAAATTTTGCGGGTTCACGTATTTTTTATTTTTTTTTCTTTCGATTGTGACTATTTAGTACTCTGTAGCCTAACGCGTATTGAAAATATTAATATTTCATTCTTCCGAATCATCAAAAATATGGTGCGTTTTTCGCACACATTTTTTGACATTTTGCGGTCGATGTCTAGTGACACTAGTTGTAACTAGAAATCTGATGACATGTGAGACTGTGTTCGTCGATGTAGCAGCCGATTGACTTTTCTTCATATAATAACAGTGAACAGGTGTGAGTTCAAAAAGGTTATAAAGATCGCGGATGTGAAATTCTATATAATAGTGACAGTTGTGAGGTTAAAAAAATAAGGTTATAAAGATCACGGATGTGAAAGCTGACGGATATTATTTTCAGTATTGATTTTGGTTAGTAATAGATAAAGAGTACCCGTGAAAAAATTTCCAATGCCGACCATATGGCCGACCCTTGGTGCAGTCCTGGGCAACCAATCGTTGACGACCAATGTTGGCCGAGACTCAGACCAATCTATTTGCCAATGTTCAATATATTCTTGATCTAAGCGTTGGCATGCGATACATAGACAATTCTCGACCAATACTGGCCTCAAAATGGTAAACGACCGTTGGCGATCGACGTTCGAGCGAGTCTTGAGCCGATCGTACATGTCGCTACCCGATCCACGCTGCGATTAAGCATCGGCACATGTTGAATTACCAATTTCCGGCCAATTTCGGTTTTAGGAAGGCAAACAACAGTCAGTGTCAACGTTAGTATATATATGGGCAGATCCATTACTTTTCGACCGCAGCCTGCGCGCTTGGGTCAGCGATTTGGCTGCCGATTTTTTCTCGAAAAGTAGGTTATAAAAAAAGACGATCCCCCAAATTTGAACTCAATTTAGCAAATTTTGACGGCTGTAGAATTTTTTGAAATTCTTGCAAAGTCAATTTATTAGCCATTTTCACGATTTTTTCATGCGAACTCTATGAAGCTCAAAGACTCGTATGAAGCGGCATTTTTCTTCGTCAATCTTCCACTTTTGAGAAAAAAATAGTCTTTCACTCCAAACGAAAATCTGGTTAAGTTAGCACCCTTTTTTTAAATTACTTTTTTTTACCAAATTTCCCGTATTTTTTAAAAGCTGCCTGAGCGATAATTTTTCAAGTAGACGACTTTAAGACGGCTTAAATTTTTCATCTAGGTATATTCTATCACTACATATACTAATTTTTATATATTGCCACGTTCCATCTTATACACGGCCTCTCAAAGCTACTTGATTTCTGAAAAATCGCTGTTTTCTAACAGCTGTAACTTTTTTCTACCTCAACGAAATTGCTTGAAATTTTCAGGGAATATGCCTTATTCTATACCCAAATAACACTGAAATTTTTTAGAATGTATTTTAGCTGGTTAGTGAGCTGTGAATTTTCGAAATGTCCCAGTTTCCCGCTTTTTTCATATTTATGGCACTATCGATGACTTTTCAAATTGCACGGAATAAATTTACTCTCATCTTTTATTAAGATGAGATAAAAACATAAAAAATGTACAAAATTATATGTCAAATTTACATTGTCTCAATCCATTTTTTCCCCAATACGATGTGTCATCACTTAAAACCGATTCGTACATTATTTTTGTTGACGAAATCGTAAGCATTGAAATGATGATAATCATATTGACAGGGATCAATAAACAATATCAATTTTCAATAAAAAGTTCACTCATAAAATAATCAACTCTGAATTGAACATGATTTTTTTTTCTATATTTTATATTTAACAATTATGTTGAAAATATCAATAAGACAGTGTTTAAAAACTGTTTCTGTATTCTCTTTTACTAATTATTTTGTTTAATAAATTATTGAAGCTTTTTCCTGACTTGTCACGTCACCGATTCCAAGCAGAGATTGGCAACTCCTTGGCGGTGTAAGCGCCGTGCAGTTCCTACCTGACCGATATAGTAGTGGCACTCTCTACATCTTAGATCTGACACTAACCGTCTCATGATGTCATTCAGATGAGAACCTTTCGCTGTTATCCTTATCCCTAGTATAAACTGTGGTTTGGAAGTCTACATTTTTTATGTTTTTATCTCATCTTAATAAAAGATGAGAGTAAATTTATTCCGTGCAATTTAAAAAGTCATCGATAGTGCCATAAATATGAAAAAAAGCGGGAAACTGGGACATTTCGAAAATTCACAGCTCACTAACCAGCTAAAATACATTCTAAAAAATTTCAGTATTGTTTGGGTATAGAATAAGGCATATTCCCTGAAAATTTCAAGCAATTTCGTTGAGGTAGAAAAAAGTTACAGCTGTTAGAAAACAGCGATTTTTCAGAAATCAAGTAGCTTTGAGAGGCCGTGTATAAGATGGAACGTGGCAATATATAAAAATTAGTATATGTAGTGATAGAATATACCTAGATGAAAAATTTAAGCCGTCTTAAAGTCGTCTACTTGAAAAATTATCGCTCAGGCAGCTTTTAAAAAATACGGGAAATTTGGTAAAAAAAAGTAATTTAAAAAAAGGGTGCTAACTTAACCAGATTTTCGTTTGGAGTGAAAGACTATTTTTTTCTCAAAAGTGGAAGATTGACGAAGAAAAATGCCGCTTCATACGAGTCTTTGAGCTTCATAGAGTTCGCATGAAAAAATCGTGAAAATGGCTAATAAATTGACTTTGCAAGAATTTCAAAAAATTCTACAGCCGTCAAAATTTGCTAAATTGAGTTCAAATTTGGGGGATCGTCTTTTTTTATAACCTACTTTTCGAGAAAAAATCGGCAGCCAAATCGCTGACCCAAGCGCGCAGGCTGCGGTCGAAAAGTAATGGATCTGCCCATATATATATATATAAATACACTTTTATCTTTTTCGGAGCGCATGCTCAATGAGAGCATTGGCATACGATAAATAGCCAATTTTACGCCAGTGTCGTTTTGTCGATGATAAAATTATAACCGTAAAACCCTCGTGGTTGTCCAGTGATCATAAATTGTTCTTCGCGATAACAGTTGTACCGATGAAAACAGTGTTTTGTGTAGTGTGCATTTTAGAAAATTAAAAGTGAATATTGAGATGTCGAAAACGTATGACAGGGAGAAAAAACTTCGAGTATTAAATAAGTCAATGAAATACGAGAATACCGAACAGGCAGTGCTGGACAATGTAAAAAAAAAAAACGAAACACCAGCAAAGTGTTCGGCCGCTCCGGAAGATGAAACAGTCGACGTCGTATCCGGGAGCCGAAATAATGAGTTACTTAATCTAAAGTCAATAAGTGAACAAATAAACAAATCATTCGACGATCACATTGACGAAATACTCGATGACGTTTTTGACGGACCATTCAATGATCTGTCAGGAGACGATGAATGCGAGGAGCCTGCCGAACAACCTTTGACGATCAAAGAAAAGCTCGTTGCATTTGCACTTAAACATGCAAAAATGCTGCAACATAATGTCCTCACTGATCTTCTGACACTCCTTCGTTCCGAAGGGTACGTGAACTTGCCGAAAACAGCGCAGACTCTTTTGGGCACCAAAAGGTTTGAAAATGTGCAACCGATGCTGACGAAAAAAGAAACACTGGGAAGTTATGTCTATATTGGCATAGAAAACCAATTGAAAAAAAGGATCTCCCCAGATGTATTCACTGATGCGAAAATCGAAGTATTCATAAACGTTGATGGTGTCCAGGTGTACCGCAGCTCCAACAAACAGTTTTGGCCCATCCTTATGAAGATTCATAGCAGTGATTTCGAATGCAACCCATTTGTGATTGCAATTTATTTGGGTAATTCAAAACCACATACGGCATCTGAATTTTTAAAAGATTTTATTTCCGAAGCGCAAACACTGATAACAAATGGTGTAGTTATTTCTGGAAAAAAATATTCATTTAAAATTACTGCACTAATCTGTGATTCACCAGCTCGATCATACCTCAAGTGTGTCAAAAGTCATGGAGGTTTCAATGCATGCGAACGTTGCACTGTTGAGGGTATCACCATCAATGGAAAGCGAGTGTATCCAGAACTCAATTGCCCAAGGAGAACGAAGAAGTCATTTAAGCTAAAAAAAGACAAAAAACATAATTTGCCTGAACAAGACACACCGCTCCTTGATTTGCCAAAGTTTGACATAATTAAGTCAGTCCCACTTGATTCAATGCACCTTTTATTTTTGGGGGTGATGAAATGGCTTCTCGACAAGTGGACTTCTCGCAGTAGCCCTTTTCGAATGAATAAATCGCAAGAGCGTCTCTTCAAGGAACTGATGACTTCGTTGAAGAAGATGATCCCAGCGGAATTTCAGCGTAGAGTTTTCAATACAGAAGAAATGGCAAGATGGAAAGCGACTCAGTATCGGTTCATCCTTCTATACTGTGGCGCTGTCATTTTTTCGCATGTGCTGTCTCCGAATCAATACAGGCATTTTTTGCTTCTATCGATGGCATGTCGAATCCTCTGCAATTCGAAATATGTTGAGACATCCGCAGACTATGCAAAGAATTTGTTGCTAAAATTTTTTGAGCTCACGCCTTCGCTATATGGATGGGATTCACAGATTATGAATATTCATAATCTCATTCATATAGCAGATGACGTAAAGCATTTCCAACTGCCATTGACAGAAATTTCAGCATTCTGGGCAGAAAATTACCTTGGAAAGTTGAAAAATCTCGTACGCACTCCAAAAAATCCATTGGCACAAGTTGTCAATAGGTTGGCAGAACAAGATTCGCGCCCTGAGGAAAAAGTGCACAAACGAATTATTATTCAAAACGTCGTTCTAAAAAATAATGATATTACAGAAGTGAACATGAAGGGTATGATCATTTCATACCTGCCCCCGAATAATGTTGTTCAATTAAAAAATGGCAATATTATGTTCGTGAGCAATATAACAACAGCAAATTCAAAGAAAAACGCAAGAGCCTGTGTTGCGGCAGAACTTTTGCTCACTGGATCGTTAGTGAAAAGTGCACAAGATATTTTTTCAGAACCTGACTTATCAAATAAGTTTGGCTTTTTCAAAATTCGAGAAATTTCGAATGAAATAGTCACCTTACCTTTCGAGGAAGTTGAATTTAAATGTATTCTCCTCAATGTAAAAAGTGAAAGTTATGCTATAACTATGCTGCACGTGCACAATGGAGACATTTAATATTATCGCTGAAAAAAAAAAAATATATATATATACATTAAACGTTTCAATTATTATTTTGAGTACGTTTTTCTAAATCATTGCTTACCGTAATTGTAAATATTAATAATTTGAACATAACTATATATATATATCGACGTCACTTTCACACTACGATTGGCATGTGACCGGCGGTGCTCGCTTATCAATGTGCGCCCAATCTCACGATTTCGATGCGCGTACGTTCCCCCAACGACTAACCTATAACGTAGTGCCGGCGCAGCAAGCACTAAAACCGGCAAACCGGCATACTGGCATCGTGTTCCGCGTGTTCGCTCATCGTCGTTCGTCATTCGCTTCATCGAGCTGATTCTCCGTTACATGAAAGTAAGTTTTATACTATTTTATATTAATTATTTGAAAGAATAGTTTATAACCTATTCAAATTGTTAATAATTCATTATTTTTTATCATCGACGAAAAATGTACTTGGATCACCGGAGATCGAGAACATAACCTAGAATTTATTTTCAGCATGGAACCCCTTCGCGAATCCACGAGATTCTTAATCATCGAGTTCACCGAGACCATCAACGGCTCGCCGGTAATCGAATTAATACCGAAATCGTGGATCACTGGGGAAGAGGGAAATAAGGAATGCTGGTATCCTATACACATCGCCAACAAGACAATTCATAAGTGGGTGGAACAAGAAAAATCACCGGCTTCGAATTGGAAAAAATATCCGTACAAGAAAATACTCAACGAAGCACGTAAGTATTTATTGAGTCTCACCTCCAATAATAATAATAAATGATTAATAAATCATAATAAGTGATTAATCAAATTAGTGCTTCAACTGGTTAAAAGCGAGTGCGGCGTTTGCTTACTCAAAGTCGCGTTTTAGAGCCAAAAAAATAAAACTTTCCCTTTTGCTCCTTCATTTAATAATAAGATGGCACTTGTTTTTAAAATTTTTTTTTTATATCAAGTATCTGAGAAAAATCTGAATCTTTTTTGAAACAGCTTTCTTGCACTCACGCTGCCGACAGAGCGCTTTAGTTAAAAAAAGTTCTTGATGCCGTACTCTTACTTATAATTGAAACAAATCTTCCCAACAAAACCAGGCAATTTCAATCAAGGGACACGGCGACTAAAGCGAGCTCTTGATTCGCTCGATGCAGCTTCAAATACAGATGCTGATAGCGAGTTAAATGAATCACAAATTGGAATGCTGTCCGTTGCAGATTTAACCCATTAACGCCGAAGAATCGTGTTTTTTTTTCTCATTTTCAAGCTAGATTTTTATCATCGAAAAAAAATCATTTGCAAATAAAAAATATGTTCCCTTGTACTTTCGAGTGTCCCCTTTCCGAATCCGGAGTCAAAATTGATTTTGTCCATTAGAAAAAAAATATGGCCGTTTTTAAACAAAAAAACCGAAAAAATCGAAGACATTTTTTTTTCAATATTTTTTTTCTCATTGAAGACGCGCGAGGACCCCCCCTTTTTCTTCAACCATGAGTGCACAAAATAGTTGTAGTTTAAGAATATATTTTTTTAATTTGTCGACATTGACATTTTCACCCCCAAAATGGCGCTTTTCATCCCTTCAGCAGGAAGACAATTTTCACTCTCGGTGCCCGACAAAAAAAATATTCAAATCTTAACGAAAATTGGTATCTCGGGGTTTTCAAGGTCGCTGATTACGATTCCGCCCTCAAAATTCGAAAATTCAGAATGGCGGATCCAATATGGCGGACCCAAATTCAAAAACTTACTTGAATCGGATGAAATGTGGCACTCGGGGGTTTTCGAGGTCGCTGATTACAAATCTGCCCTCAAAATTCGAAAATTCAAAATGGCGGATCCAATATGGCGGACCCGAATTCAAAAACTTACTTGAATCGGATGAAATGTGGCACTCGGGGGTTTTCGAGGTCGCTGATTACAAATCTGCCCTCAAAATTCGAAAATTCAAAATGGCTGATCCAATATGGCGGACCTAAATTCAAAAACTGTATGAATCGGATGAAATGTGGCACTCGGGGGTTTTCGAGGTCCTTGATAACGAATCTGGCATCATCATTTCAAAATTCAAAATGGCGGATGCAATATGGCCGACACCTTCCCGTTAACACCCAGTTATTATCTAACGTTTATTGAAGAATTGACAACTTTATATATTGACAAATTGACAAATTTATAGAAATTCATCACTCCGCATTACTCAACGGATAAACTTATAATTCCTTATTCTACTTAAGAGTATTACCCAGAGAATTACTTAAGAGCATTACCCAGAGAAAACGACATGGACGTGGTAGAAATCCTTTCTCCTTTGGGGTGCTTGATTTGAGTGAGTCCCCTTGCCTCTCACTTTTTGGGGTGCTTGATTCGAGTGAGTCCCCTTGCCTCTCACTTTTTGGGGTGCTTGATTCGAGTGAGTCCCCTTGCCTCTCACTTTTTGGGGTGCTTGATTCGAGTGAGTCCCCTTGCCTCTCACTTTTTGGGGTGCTTGATTTGAGTGAGTCCCCTTGCCTCTCACTTTTTGGGGTGCTTGATTCGAGTGAGTCCCCTTGCCTCTCACTTTTTGGGGTGCTTCATTCGAGTGAGTCTTTTTGTAAATGGGGTGCTTGGTTGTAAATGCGCCCTTTGCTTATCCCCGAAGCCTGATTACGTGTTTCGCTTTCATACAAGCACTACAGAAGTAAGCATTACAGTCCTTACAGTACGTATATGTTCTTATTGGACAGATTGAACAACGAGCTTGTTTGCTGTGACGGAAAGTATCGTGTGCTTTGTTCCGTTTTAGTTTTCCCCTCTCTAAGTAATATTTAGCAATCGAAATTGCGAATTGCTTTGAACTAATTTTTTTTGTTTTATCTCCAGTTGCGTTGAAAATCACGACTGAGTTCACAATGGCGGCCTGTATAAATCTAATAAAGACGACCCATGCCCATTTTTTTGAACGGATACTTGGAAGCAAGTTGTTGCAATGTCCATCGTGAACGTCTACTCCGCCCATGAATTTATTGTAGAGATGAAATGCTTGTGGAAACGCAATCTCAATTTTTGAATGTGCACTCGAGCTAAATCTCTTAGACGGTGTTACGTCGTACGTTTAAATGCCCGGATTTTGTGAATTTAGTTAATTCGAAGCGATACACGGGGAAACGACGTGTAGGAATATTTTAGATCCCGAATTTAGGAAGGTGAGATCTTCCCTCCTAGGACCGGAACCTGTGTGCGTGAAATAGTTCCCGGGTGACAATGATAATAAAAATAATCGCTTACCGTCCACGTGGGTTGTGTGGTGATGCGTAATTTTAATCCAACGTAATTATCTCGATGCCTGTTGGTGTTGATGACCTCGATTCGGTTGAAGCTTCTGAGATGGTCTCGCACTCTGGGTTGTATACTTCTCGATGAAAATAGGGGTTTGTGCCCACCAAACGTCCTGATGGATACGGCAGACTCGTATCGATGATGAAAATGTCCTTACGAAAGACGATGTTCGATACAATGCGCAGAGTTTTTGGAGCTGAATTAAAACCGAAATTGGCGAAGGTCGGCCCGGATTTATCGGCACTGAAGTTTGCACGAGAACGTTCGAAGATAGACACTTCCGCCGACGTAGTCGACCGTCGTTTATTATTCCCTGGTTTTTGAGCAGGTTTATTGCACTCGATGGCGATAGCTCTGCGAATTTGAAATTTAACACCGCCTCGCCTCCTGGGCATAGCAAGATCCTGCTCGATAAATCGATTACGTGTTTTTCTTTTATTGAAATTTCCCGAATTTTAGAGTAAGGATAAAAGTAGTTAGTTGTCGTGCCAAATTCCTTAGCACCGAGCAACGGAAGGTGGGGTACAGTACGTGCCAAATCTTCCAGCACAGTGACTGTTTAGGTTTTAGAATGGGTAGGAAGAATGAAGGTTGACGTGCCAAATTCTCCAGCACTGAGCAACCCAAAGCAGAGTACAGTACGTGCCAAATTTCCCGGCACGGTGACCGCAAGGAGTTTAGGTAGAGGTGCGTACCAACGTGCAAGATTCTGAAGCACTGGTGATACAAGTAGCGTAGGTAACCGTACAGCCAGACGTGCTTGAGTATAGCACCATATGACCGCCAGTTCGAGAGATATGATTAAATTTTGTTTGGCAATTTAAGGAAATTTATTGCAGTTTGATAATTCGTAGAACAATCGCCAAAATTGAGTAAAATTCTGATGAAATACGAGATTTGACAATGTCGGGTGAATTCACAATTTTCCCAATTTTAATAAAACATCAGGCTCGTATAACATTTTCTAATTTGCGTAACTGAATAAAATAACAATTCGCGAGAACTGGAATAAAATTCGCGGGAAAAGACTGAAAATAGAAATTTACGAAGAATCTGTTTGGTGTTGGAGATCACGAGAAATGTCGGAAATTTAGGCACAAAAATGGTAAAAATTTGGAATTTGTTAGATCCACGAAAAACTCGAGGATTCGAAATAACACAACAAAAATATCTGAGTTTCGAACAAGATAACGATGATCGGTGGTTCTTAATTAAGTGCTGAAGATAAAAAAAACAGGTTCACGAGGGTGTGTTATTTAAATAAATGATTTAAGACACAGGTTCACCTTTTAGTTTAAGATATATTGTTACACTTTTTCAAATCTTTTTGAGATATAATCGGAGAAAATGGGTTGTTACACTTTTCAAATATTTTTGTGATATGATCGGAGAAAATAGATTATTACACTTTTCAAAACTTTTCGAAGTATAGTCGGAGAAAATATATTGTTACACTTTTCAAATAGGTTTCCGATTTACAGAAGAGATTTTTCGATTTTTATTTTATGCGCGGCGACAGTATGCAAGTTTTTTTTGAGTAGCCGGAGGGGCACAGACTAACTGACGGGAGATCGAGAACTGATTTTGCGGCCAGCACCTACACATTTTTATAAGGGGGCTCGCTGAGACTCCCCGAGCGTGTACGTGTATCATGGATAGCCCTACCTTTTACTGTGTAAGCTGACGCATACTTTTATGCTTCCGTAACTCTGCTCTCGCTGAGCAAGTGTTTTTGTACATGGGTGTTTATGTGCGAGCGTACGATTTCGTTCTTTACATACCGTTCCTTTTATAATATATTTCGATTTTTTAATTATTGATTAATCAATGAGTATTCATTAATCATTAATTTTACATCTCTTCTCGACTAATTTTGGAGTAAGTACAATTTTGTGTGTCCTTAGTTTATTAGGACATCAATAATTAATTAACCTTAGTTAATTAATTATTGACTTGACAATTTACCGGTTTTGATATTTTCCTTTCCCCTTTTCTTTGATTTTTCAGTGTGGGTTGGTTCGTTGAATAAGGGCGTAAAATTGTTTATGATCATTTATTCATTGATCGTTTATAATAATTGCGTGTTTTCTGTTTCAAAAATTACCTCGTGTTTGAATCGGCTGTACGTAGGATATACTTTGTAACGAATTGTACCGAGCTCGCGGTATCGCGCTAACGCCGGACGAAAGGTATCGGGTTACGTCTGGAGACTTTTGCTGATAATGGCAGTCGGCGAAAGACTTTTTTATTCCCGTGTGAGTGATATAATGATGATTTAGTATATGTAATAATTTTATGTACTGGACTTCGTACCGGATGCGGTTATGTACCCTTGAATATAGGTGACTAGGTACGTATGTGTACTCCTTGCTTCAGTAAATGCGTATGTAAGTATTTATTTCGGCCTTTTCTTTTCCCTTGGTATACGGTCGAGATGAATATATATAACGTATCTATTCCTAAATTAATTAAACGTTCACCCGTTCTTATATATATGTACCGGTAACTAATTAGTAAAATATATTTCCCAATAGGATTCGACAATTGTGAAGTATGTAGTTTTGTTTATTATTGTAAACTGTTACAATTTTTTGTCGCAAATAAAAATGGGTAATTCACTTGTCTCTTTATTTTCCATTTCTTGGTGTAACTATATCGATTTTACATGTTTTGCTACGTTTGGTAATTATTAACTAATGAAACACGCGTTCGTGGTTTTAATATTTTTTGCTGATAGATCGTTATCGCGTGTCCATGTGAGCACTCGAATCACAAGATTATTGGCGAGGAATTCGTCTCGAATATTTAATTCGTCATCTGTTATTGGTTGTTTTCTGGCGTTTTACGCGGAGATAAGCTAGTGATTGGCCTTGCGGGCGGTCAACCCGCGCGCGTAAGCGAACGCATGTCTATTCGTATGGCTAGTACGGGTTGGCTCAAAAACAGTACTACTACAGCTCGATTCATAGTTCTGAAGATTTTTATTTTTATTGTTATTATTTCTATTGTGACCTTTCCGAGGGTGTTTCGAGAAGTCCGGGTACGAGGTGAGTTTCCTATATGAATATTGAAAATTAAAAAGAGACGGTAATTTATAAAAATGCTTTTTCTTTTATTTTTAGGTAGACCCAACTAGCCAACGTTAAGGGGTAGACCCTAGGACGTAACAACGGTAATAGAGGAGTCACCCCTGCAGCGGTAGAAGCGATCGAAACTGGTTTCGAGTCTACGATAGTTATGTAGTTTATTCCGCTGTTTTGATCATGCTTTACAACATACGTACCTCGTGGAGACTTTTTGTCGATTACATTTTTTTCTTTGACTCGATTTTCTCTTATAGTTCCTGTACATTGTAAACCTAACTTTTTCAAATGTACTAGGAGATCGAAATTCGTAAAAAAATTATCGCAGTAAAGATGGAACTGAGATATCTTCTTAGGAGGGATAGATTTGAGAAATGGATCCAATAATTGCATCACTACACGAGAACCTAGAGCACATTTACCCAATTTATCTCCAATTGATGAATTTTTTCCACAATATAAATCGAGATTCAACAGGTATCCATCGGCGGTGCAAAGACCCCAAAATTTTAGTCCGAATCGTATGGGTTTTCCCCGGATAAACTGTTTTAGCGATGTTCTTGCATATGATTTGGCCATCATTTCGTCAACAGATAACGCAGTCTTCCACAAGCCAAACTGACGAATATTTCTCTGAAATAATTGTAGTAATTTACGAACGCGCCATGCCTTATCACTGGGATCATTGTCTTTAGGCATCGAATACTTTAATTCTGATTTGATTTTCTCAAATGTATCGCGTTGCATTGCAGAAGAAACCACCTCACATAATAAGAAGGGATCAGATGACCAATAGTCTCTTTGAGATTTTCTTTTATTGAACGAGCTTACAATGATGATGCCAATGAAAGTATTCAAATCATCCAACTGCAATTCAAACCCATTCTCTTTACATGAGTCAATAATGTATGTTTTCATTTCCATGCAGAAAAACTTTTCAAACAGTTGTATCGGCTCACTTTTTTGAATACATTTTTTTACACCGTCAGTTAGTAATAATTTGTCTTCTGTCTCATTCGGGTAGCTCTTTTCACCAACCATCCACTTATATTGGTGATCTCCTTCCAATTTACATTGATTATCTGTGTAATTTTCCGATGCTTGTTTATAAGTGATACTCGAAAGGTGATCGTTTGATTCAAAATCAGAATCGGAATCACTAGAACAACCAGAATTGTCTGGATTCGGAATCGCGACGAGCTCGTCACAATTATCGTCAGAAGTATCCATTTCAAACTCTACATGAGAAGGAATAGATTGCCTTGGTCGTTTTCGAGACATAATGGTAATATTGTCAATATGCTCACGCTGCCGATGAGATAAAAATTATCGAAGAAGTGAATTCACTCAGGAGCAATAAAGATGATAAAACAATATTTTATGAATAAATTTTGTTGAGGTACTGAGCTGAAATTTAGGTATATAAGTGAGTTCGATTTAGTCTCAAGAAAAGTTCTACGAAAATAGAAACCAAATTATTCAGATAAGGAATATTGGCAGACCTAAAATGAACACAAAAATTCTGAGCTAATATTTTTTACAGAAAATAAAATATCATTAGCAATGTGAACGATCCGCACTCCACAAACGTGAAAAATTGAAAAAAGATGTGATAGGCATATACAAAACTTATTTGCAGACAGAAATATTTATGGATAATAAATATATTTGTATCAGGGATAATATTCAATGATGACCCGTATAAACAAAAACAAGATGAAATGTAAGAAAATCGGAGATTTCTCAGCCTCTGCAACGTCAATTTTTATTCGACACATGAAAAATATAATATATGATCATAAAATGTGAATCAATTGAATGATTATTATTTACATTTATATAAAGTTGTCAATTCTTCAATAAACGTTAGATAATAACTGGGCGTTAATGGGAAGGTGTCCGCCATATTGCATCCGCAATTTTGAATTTTGAAATGATGATGCCAGATTCGTTATCAAGGACCTCGAAAACCTCCGAGTGCCACATTTCATCCGATTCAAGTAAGTTTTTGAATTCAGGTCCACCATATTGGATCCGCCATTTTGAATTTTCGAATTTTGAGGGCAGATTTGTAATCAGCGACCTCGAAAACCCCCAAGTGCCACATTTCATCCGATTCAAGTAAGTTTTTGAATTTGGGTCCGCCATATTGGATCCGCCATTCTGAATTTTCGAATTTTGAGGGCGGAATCGTAATCAGCGACCTTGAAAACCCCGGGATACCAATTTTCGTTAAGATTTGAATATTTTTTTTGTCGGGCACCGAGAGTGAAAATTGTCTTCCTGCTGAAGGGATGAAAAGCGCCATTTTGGGGGTGAAAATGTCAATGTCGACAAATTAAAAAAATATATTCTTAAACTACAACTATTTTGTGCACTCATGGTTGAAGAAAAAGGGGGGGTCCTCGCGCGTCTTCAATGAGAAAAAAAATATTGAAAAAAAAATGTCTTCGATTTTTTCGGTTTTTTTGTTTAAAAACGGCCATATTTTTTTTTCTAATGGACAAAACTCAATTTTGACTCCGAATTCGGAAAGGGGACACTCGAAAGTACAAGGGAACATATTTTTTATTTGCAAATGATTTTTTTTCGATGATAAGAATCTAGCTTGAAAATGAGGAAAAAAAACACGATTCTTCGGCGTTAATGGATTAAGTAATTCTCTGGGTAATACTCTTAAGTAGAATAAGGAATTATAAGTTTATCCGTTGAGTAATGCGGAGTGATGAATTTCTATAAATTTGTCAATTTGTCAATATATAAAGTTGTCAATTCTTCAATAAACGTTAGATAATAACTGGGTGTTAACGGGAAGGTGTCCGCCATATTGCATCCGCCATTTTGAATTTTGAAATGATGATGCCAGATTCGTTATCAAGGACCTCGAAAACCCCCGAGTGCCACATTTCATCCGATTCATACAGTTTTTGAATTTAGGTCCGCCATATTGGATCCGCCATTTTGAATTTTCGAATTTTGAGGGCAGATTTGTAATCAGCGACCTCGAAAACCCCCGAGTGCCACATTTCATCCGATTCAAGTAAGTTTTTAAATTCGGGTCCGCCATATTGGATCCGCCATTTTGAATTTTCGAATTTTGAGGGCAGATTTGTAATCAGCGACCTCGAAAACCCCCGAGTGCCACATTTCATCCGATTCAAGTAAGTTTTTGAATTTGGGTCCGCCATATTGGATCCGCCATTCTGAATTTTCGAATTTTGAGGGCGGAATCGTAATCAGCGACCTTGAAATCCCCGGGATACCAATTTTCGTTAAAATTTGAATATTTTTTTTGTCGGGCACCGAGAGTGAAAATTGTCTTCCTGCTGAAGGGATGAAAAGCGCCATTTTGGGGGTGAAAATGTCAATGTCGACAAATTAAAAAAATATATTCTTAAACTACAACTATTTTGTGCACTCATGGTTGAAGAAAAAGGGGGGGTCCTCGCGCGTCTTCAATGAGAAAAAAAATATTGAAAAAAAATGTCTTCGATTTTTTTGGTTTTTTTTTGTTTAAAAACGGCCATATTTTTTTTTCTAATGGACAAAACTCAATTTTGACTCCGGATTCGGAAAGGGGACACTCGAAAGTACAAGGGAACATATTTTTTATTTGCAAATGATTTTTTTTCGATGATAAGAATCTAGCTTGAAAATGAGAAAAAAAAACACGATTCTTCGGCGTTAATGGGTTAACACTTTATCATCATGGTTTGGAGTGGTATGAGGGAGATGTTTCCTGTAAATAACTCTATGCCAATTTGCGAGAAATAGCACGTCATGCTAAAACTATTTGGACCCGTGGGCATGAAAAAGCTCATTTATTGAGTCAAGTGCTTACCCGAGAAATCAACGCTCTTGAAAATCCAAAACGGGAATGTCCAAGTTTTAAAAAATTATCCAAATCACGCAGCAGTTGTCTACAACATAGTTTGGGAGCTGTAAAGCTATCGAATCGCTGTGCTTTGACACAGGCTCTGTTTGAGAAGTGGCCTTGAATCCTTATAAAAAGAATTAGAATTGTTGGGGATTGCTGAGGAAAGGAATTGAATGAATAGAGGTGAATAAATTTCTCGCACTCCGCAATTAACAATAACAAAGCTTTAATAAGCTGTCACGGTTTACAATAAAATAATGTAGTAAGCGAACAATGGTTTCGCGATCGTAATGGCCGCGAACCCGACGCTCTCGCCGCGTAGGCCGAGAGAAAAAGAAAATGTCCTGGTTGAGAGAATAATAACGCGAAGTGTTCTTTGAAGCGAGCCGAAAGAAAACTGATTTACACGTAAAATTAGCCGTACACGATATCGGTTGTAAATCGCTACCGCACACAATTAATTCACGGGTCATTAGAAGTAGAATCTTGAGGAATCGTTAGAAGCGTGCCGTGAAACGTAAGACTCATTAGAGCGCTCGAAGAATACTGACCGAGGAAGAAGCCGGAAGAGGCGCGAAAAGGAGCGGGAATGTCCAGTTGGCCCAGTGACCGCCGAGTACAAGCGCGCGGCCGACCGTGCACTGAGGGCCTCACGCGAGAACCCGGAGAATCAAGGGCTTTTCTGAACATTCTCCCCGCCTTCGGCAATCGTAGTTGACGAAGAACTTCCAAGAAGTACGCAGAGTTTAGAAATTGGCCGTTTGAAGGTGGACGTTGAAGTGCGAAGAGTGACGACGCGAGTGAGCCCGTCCGGTCCAGGATGAAGATTGACAACTCGCGCGAGCGGCCATTTAGAAGGCGGCAAGCGTTCGTCCGTGAGGAGAACCAAGGACCCAACTTGGATTTGGTTTGAAGGATGGTGCCATTTTGAGGTGGCAAGGCTCCGTTGAAGATACTCGGTTGACCATTTGCTCTAAAAATATTGAAGCTTTGCTTGAATAAGTTGCCAACGAGATAGTCGAGTTTCGGTAACGAAGAGAAGTGACGGTTCGGGCACGGTATTGAGAGCCTCGCCGATTAGGAAGTGTCCGGGCGTTAGAACTGAAGTGTCTTCTGAATCGTCCGACAGTGAGCAAAGCGGTCGAGAATTGAGAACCGCCTCGACTTGCGTAAGAAGAGTTGTAAATTCCTCGTACGTAAGTACGGTCTCGCCGATTGCTCTTCGAAGATGATACTTTGCGGATTTGACAGCCGCTTCCCATTTTCCGCCCATGTGAGGAGCTCCGGGTGGGTTGAACGACCACCTGGTACCGAGATCAGTAAGCGAAGAGACCATGCTGGTGAGCTCGGCAGAACCAGTTTTGAAGAGTGCCCGAAGTTGCGCATCTGCGCCGACGAAGTTGGTACCACAATCGCTATAGAGTGTGTGGCAGATACCTCGGCGTCCAGTGAACCGGCGATAGGCAGCGAGGAAGGCTTCCGTCGTGTAGTCGGTCACTAGCTCGAGGTGAACTGCTGAAGTGGAAAAGCAAACGAAGACTACGAAGTAGCCCTTGTAAGCCCTTGCATTTCGTCCTCGCCAAGTTTTTATCGTGAAGGGTCCAGCGTAGTCGAGCCCAGTATGAAGGAAGGCTCGTGAAGGTGTTACTCTTGGCGAAGGAAGTTGGCCCATGAGTTGTTTCGCTTGAAGCCCTCGAAAGCGTACACAAGTGGTACAGCGAAGAATGAACGAGCGGATTGGAGCTCGTCCTCCCAAGATCCAATACCTTGTTCGAAGGAAACTCATCGTTGTTTGAGTTCCGCCATGAAGCGTCTTGAGGTGAGCCTCGGAAATGAGAAGCGTTGTGAGTGGAGAATGCCGTGGAAGAATCGGAGGATGTTTTGCCTCAGAGTGAAGAGGCGAGAGATTGAGACGTCCCCCAACGCGAAGAGTACCCTGTTGGTCGATGAATGGCGTGAGAGAGACCAAAGGATTGTTCTTTGGCAATCTCTCACCGGCTTGAAGAGTCCGTAGTTCAGAAGCGAAGAACGTCGATTGTATGTGACGTATCCAGAAGAATTCGGCTTCGTGAAGATCATCTGGTGTAAGAGGAATTGCCGTGGAGGATTGAGTAGCTCCCTTGAATTTTGCTACTGCTCGTTGGCAGATGGCGGTAACTCGAAGGAGTTTATTCAAGGAAGAGTAACGATCAAGAAGATTCCAAGTTGATCGAGGAGGCGTTGAAGTTGAAGTGCACGCAAGCCCTGGTCGTTGCTCGAGATTGCATTTGAGGTCGGCCTCGAAGGTTGAAGACGGCCATGCCTCGTGAGGCAATGATAGCCATTTTGGACCTTGCCACCAAAGCAGATGTTTTGAGAGTTGACGAGGAGTGAGTCCGCGAGACGCGCAGTCTGCGGGGTTCTCCTTTCCGGAATGAAGCGCCATTTTGAAGACGACGTCAAGTCTTGAATCGCTGTGACTCGATTTTGTACGAAGTCCTTCCATCGAGACGGCTGAGAGGTGATCCAAGTTAACGTAACAGAAGAGTCGGTCCAGAGAAACACAGGAACGTTGGAAAGCTCGAGTGTTTTCTGGACATAGGAGGTGAGCCGTGAAAGAAGGAGAGCTGCTGTCAGCTCAAGACGAGGAATGGTGAGCCGTTTCAGGGGCGCAACTTTC